>NW_001799017.1:0-134577 GCF_000165425.1 Paramecium tetraurelia | reverse complement strand
AAAAAAATAGAGAGGGCCTCCTTATCATAGATATGATTATTATTTTCCAATAGGTTGCTATGGATTTGGGTTAAATGTAGAAAAGTAGGTAAAAGAACATGGAAATGATTGGTTAAAAATGGATGGTAATCCAAAAGAATGGAGAATTATGTATCATGGTACCAATTAAGGTGCTGTTAATTCAATTATAAAAAACAATTTAATAAGTGGTGAGAAATAACATCATTAAAATGATGAATGTATTAATGAGCTTGGAGAGAAAGTTAAAGTTGGAAAAGGAATTTATTTTTCAAATGATATTAAGGTCTGTATTGATAATTAATATGCTAAATACACTTAGGTTGGTGAAAAATAATTTGCACCTATTTTTATGTCAAGAGTAAATCCCAAGAAAATTAAATAAAGTAAAATGATGAAATCAAAACAATTTTTCGTTGTTAATAATTCAGAAGATGTGAGACCATATAGACTCTTATTGCATGAAAAAAAAAATGAAAAAAAAAATGAAAAAAAAAAGGAAAATGAAAATTTAAATTAAAATTTTTGTATTTAATTTTGAAAGGAATTAAATTAAATTAATATATACTTATAAGTAATGTTAATGATTCCAAACTTCTTCATTAGTAATTAATGGTCAAAAATTCATTTTTATTGAAAAAAATTAGTATTCAAATATAATAATTTAATAGCTTTTATTCTCTAATTAAGATTAATTTTTCAGATATTTTAGGATTACAAATAAGTAAACATTGAATGAATTGGTTAACACAAGAATTAATTGTTTAGCATAAGAATTGAATGAAAGAATCTTTGAGACATTTGTAATTTTGATTCTGATTGGCTGAAATATTGTGAATATAATTTTTTCGAGAAAAACTCACCAAATGAATTAAGAATATAATAAATTAAAAATATATTTGACAGTATATAATTTTTGGCAAACACTAGTTGTATACATATACACTAAAAGTAGTAGAAGAATTGATTTAGCATTAACATGATTAAAATAATTTATAATTAATTGAAGAGTTTTAAAAACAAAATATAAAAATAAAAATAGATCTGATATAATATAATAATTTTATTAAGGGCTAATTAAGTATAAAAATAGCCTTTAGATATTATTATTATTTCTTGGATATTAAAGGAAAAAATTAAATCTTTTAAATTTATTAATCGTCTTATGGAATTCGAAAAATAATTAAATTAGCATAATGATAATTGCCAAGTACATATATTGTAAATTAAGAAGTATCAAAAAATTAGATACTTTGGAAAGACATTATTATAATATTGCTGAAGAGATTTTAAGTAATGAAGATATTAATAGAATTTTAATAAGTCATTTTAATTGTAATAGCTTGATCCCAGCAATTCATTGGGATTTTCAATTTATTAAAGGGAACATAAATTAATTTTTGTTTAAAGCGGTTATAATAATTTAAAAAACAAAATTCAAATTTAGAAAGGGATGAATCTATCAATTTGTCTATAGTATGCATGTTAATAGTTAAATGATTGTTAGGATGATAAGAATTTTACATAGTAGAATTATGAAATAAAATTGATCTAAAAATAAATTAAAGTGATAATAATTGAAATATTATCTTAAGCAATCAACACGAAATTGAATCAGTATAATTTAATAAAAAATTGTCTTAATTGAATGAGATATGATATTACAAGTATTTTTATCATAAATTTATATAATTATTATGTTGTAAGATAAATCTTTAAAAGAGAGACTGAAATGCAAAATAGAATTTGGTGAAGACGAAGAGAAGCCAGAAATAATTAGTTTGAGTGTGGTTGATGATGCTATAAAATTTGAAGATAGATATGAGGCATTGTAAGTGCTGGGTAAGAATTTTAGTGATTTGTAGGATAGGGAGCACATGCAGTAGTAAAATTGGCAAGGAGAAAAGAAACTAATGAATTATATGCAGTAAAAGTAACGAGAATGAATAATGAGGAAATATATAATAATGTTAAGAGAACATTTTATAATGCTCGTTGTTTGCGACATCAAAACATAATTTAGGAGATAGAATTGTTTATAAATGAAAAGTATTGCAGTGCGTGTTTGGTTATGGAATATTGTCCTTATCCTACTTTGGAATCAATATTAGTATAGAGGAAAATTTTAAGAGAAGAAGAAACTAGATAAGTCATCAAACAGTTATTGACTGCAATCCAACACATCCATAATAAAGGAATAAGCCACAGAGATATAAAGCCGGATAATATTTTGGTCAATATTGAGGGCGATTGTGAATTAAAATTGCTTGATTTCGGTGTTTCAAGAAGGTTTATATAAAAAAGTTAGCACCTTGAAATGCTCACTAAAACAGGCAACATATATTACTGCGCACCTGAAATTTACCATTAGCCACATTACTCTAAAGAAGTAGACGTATGGAGCGTAGGAGTCATTATGTTTTAATGTATGACAGGTGAATTGCCTTTACATTCGAATTCTATTAATGACTAAATTGATTTGTTAAAGAAGCCTGAATAATGGAATTTCAAGAACAGAGTTAAGGAAGAATCCCTTAGTGCTTAAAATCTATTATCTAGACTTTTGTCAGCTGATCCAAAAAAAAGAATTACTCCAATGGAGGCATTAGCTCATCCTTTTATAGAAAAAAATCAAATATATACTACTATTGCAATGCTTTCGTCAACAAAGATAATTGAAGAAGATGAAGGATTAGCAAATAAGTGCAAATCATTATAGACCAGTTTATCTATTAATTAAAAATAGAATTTGCATCGAGCATTAAAAACTTTGCATCTTGGATTAGAATATTAAGACATAGTAATTGAAGATTTAATATACGAACTTGGTAATATTCATGTAGTCTAAAAGAGGAATGGAGAAAATTATCCAGGTCTAATATAATTAATCAATTCTCTTGGTAATAGTTCTGGTAATAACTAAATTGAAGCAAACAATAGTAATGGAAAATGCAATTTAGGGATAGGGTCTTCGTAGAGTATATGTAAATATTTACCTATATAATAAGTATCTGCTGAAAATTAGGTATAAGATTGTTTTGGAGATCTTTGTAATATATAATCCAGCGTCGATCTAGGCAATACAGGAAACTATATATAAATTGAGGAAAAGAGGAGAAATCCACTTTAATAATTTGTAAACTAGATTGGTGGGAAGGTAGAATGCAGTATAGATATCAATTTAACAGACAGCATTCAAGAAACTGGTTCAAACAATAGATAAAATTAACTTATTTCAACTCTTGATCTTTTGGGAATGAAAGAATGTGATGAAGAAGTAGAAAATACAATGTGATTGAATTATAACTCATTTTTTCTTTATTTCTTAGTTTTTAACTAACTCCATATTAAATTCATATTTACTATTTTTAAATATCGTTAGATGTATTTATTTCATCTGAGTCTCTCCAGATCTATTCAATAGTTGTTTTATTCACCAGAAAATTAGTATATTTATCTCTATTGGTTTCCTTAATCTGAATTGATTTATTATTACTATACAATGTATATTTTAGACTCCTTGTAATTTTTGAACTCCTTCAATGTCATATAGCCTATTGAGAGATAACTAAAATCGTATGCGTTTCCAATTTTTTACTTAAATTCAGACGAATATTTTAAATCATAAGTCTTAAACAGGCATGGGAATAATTACGAAATGAATTGAAAAGGTGGAATAAGAACTGTCAGTGAAGTTATGAAAATTGAAACTAATTGACTGACGTATAATTAATATAATAAAAAGTGAATGGATTTTAAAACCCGATTCTAAGGGAGAACTTCTACTATGGATAAAAATGGTGTTATAGGAATTGTATCAAATACATCAAAACCAATCAATAAGAATAGTGAACCGCAAATCATCACAACAAACATGAATGCTAATTAAAATCCTCCATCGTACTATTATCAGAAGTTCTAAAGAAATGCTCAGAAGGTGTTATAATCAGAGACTGATGTTGATTTAACACCTTCAACCAGATCTGAATATCCATCTTATAAATTTAGAAAGGACTTCCAAAAATTGAATTTAGATGAGTATGAAATTGTTGCAATTCCAAAAAAGGTTTTGGAGGGTGAGAAACATTCAATGACTCATTCACATGTGCCAATAATGAATAAAGGAATTAATAACATGGCAAGTTCGCTAATAGGCCAGAGTTAGCAAATGATTAAAACTCAAAATTATTCAAGATATTTGAAGAACGTTAATCCAGTCCAGAATTCAAATACTTTTATATAAGCTGGATACGGAGCACTTAAACAAAAATAGCTATATTTACAGAATCTAAGAAAATGATTGCACTAAGACTATCTATTGTTTTTAATATATCAAATAATTTTATAAGTTGCATATACTCTATTTTCACTCCTCTAATATTATAGCAAAATAATAATAATTTATGTAATCTCTTAATTTTGTAAGCCAAGTGTTTAGACAATCTATTGATTGTATTGTCAGAATTAATCCTTCAATTTTTAGAAGTAAAAGTTGGGGGTCAACAATTAATAAATACTTCTTACTGACAACAATTTAAGTAATATTTATTATTCCTTATTATTTGAAGAATTTGTTTGTACTGCAGCCTATACTCCTGATATCTTAATACATCAAAAACTACAAGCGGCTATTTGACCATTCACTTTCCTCTTCATCAAGATTTGAAAATAATCTTTTTCATCTATGGAAAGTGAAATAAAATGAATCGTAGATCAACAGAAGCAGTCAAAAATAAACTATTAAAATAGGGAACAGGAAGGAGACCTATAATTCATCTAGAAATTACAACTGAAGAAAATGCTAGGTTTATGGAAAGTATTAAATTAATAATTTAATTTAGAATTGAATAATTAGAATATTTAAATCGAGATAAAAGAGAAGTTCTCATATACACTCATGTTGAGTATACAAAATATAAAACAGAAAAGATTATATATGAATTTGAAGATTAAAGCTACCTTCTTATATCATGAAACTGATAGAAATTTGTAAGTAATCACATGTCCAAATGCGAAGATTAGATAATTAGAAATAATATATTCGAAATCGAATTGAACCGTATATTTATAAGAAAAATATAATATATTTAGTAGGAGGAAATATTTAACCATTTAAGTAATTGAATATCAAGTGAAATGGAAATACTTAAGTAAAATAATAATAAATTAAGATTTTTAGAAAGAAATAATTTACTAGAAGAAGATATAAGTTTAATAAAATTATAAAAAAGAAAAAATAAGAGGGAAGTTTAGATATTCTTTAGAAAATCAAAGATTAATGAGCTAAATAAAGGTTTATATGCAATCGGACCAGAAGCCAAAAGTTTTTAATAAAAGTCTTTTTATATTCCAATACCTAGTTCCAGATGTATGAAAGATTACAAAAATAGTTAGAAAAGAAGGACCTAATGTAATCATTAAGTATAAATTATTATAATCCCATAATAATTTTTGCAATATATGAAGATTTTTTTTAATATTTAATTTTGATTCATGTTTCTGAATGAAAGAATACTATTTCTGATTTTTTTTTTTTAACTTTTTAAATAATTTTTTGTAAATATTTCACCATTTGTATTGTTATTCGAAATCTCAAATAAGTGTTGATAAAAATATTGAATCAGATTTTATTCAAATATCATTTATTTTATCATTTTCCAATAAATATTTATTCTCATTTTGAGTTATTGTATTTTGTTCAGCGGATGGTTTCTAAGTTACTGAATTTATACTTTAAATTATCATCAATTACATTATAATTGCTAATCTTTCAGACTTATTTTTGGGTATATGAAAAGAATTAAGCAATCCTCAATGCTATTGCTTTGTATTTTTCATCTTACATTAATTAGTATTTGAAATTATATTCATTATCTAAGTTTTTAATATGAATTCTAACAAAGAAGATGGTAGCAATTTATTTATTGTTAGTATTGCACAAACTTGAGTTTAAGAAAATAATAAAAAACTCACCAAAGAGCAACCCTGAGGAATGCTTGAATCCTCCTTCTTTTAGTGAAAGCTTTTTCTTAGTAAATTCAATCATATCATATGATAACTTAAAAGAAACTAAGCAAGATTAAATAAATCAATTCTTGGTTGAGAATTGTGAGAAATGGGTGGAAACTTCGGAGTCAACTTAATGCATACCACATTCCAGGAAAAAATAAATAAGAAAAAAATTATCATAGTTTTCTGTTCTTATTTAAATACTGCTCTTTATGAAATATTCGATTGATTTTTTGAACACCATATTTAACCTTTTTTGCGGAATTTACATTCCTTATCTTTAACTCAGAGAGGAGTATCAAAATATTAGCAATACACTTTACTTTCTAGTATTTTTTCATTTACTCTTTATCTTTATTTAAAATCTTTATTCATATATACAAATACTCAAAACCTCAAACACACATAATGAATAAAAGTTTAGTTTATTAAATTAAATTACTTTGAAGAATTTAACAGTCATATCCATTTTATTAATATACATTATAGAAAATGTGAGTCAAATTCTTTTATTAATATCATTTTATTACTTCTTCATGGGGTTTTAGAGGATAGAAATATTTACTATTTTGCTAATTATTAAAAGAAGTATGCTATAAAAATTATTTATTAGAAAAGTTCTATAAAACTCTCGCAATTTCCAAAGCCATTATTTATTATATTTACTTCTTGCACTTATTCTCATGTTTTTTTGAACAGTCAACAGAAAGTGGAGATTATTTATAAAAATATAAGGATTCCTTAATAATCAACATAAATTTTATAACTTTCCAAGCAAATTACCAAGTCTAGGAATCAACCTTGAATTTTGAAGTAATAATTAATTAAATAATTGCATTGCTTCTGATGTTATATACAATTGATGTTTTAATTCAAATAAGATCAAATAATGGTTACATTGAAAATTAAATATAATTTGATGTGTATGTGTTACAATATTACTTTTGGAACCATAAGGGATAATTATTAAAAAAATTAAAATTATATCAATAAATCTCGAATAAAGAATTGACATAAAAATAGGTAATTTTTATTATAAATATAAGTTGGCTTAATAAGAAATTATTAAAAAAATTTATTAATCCATTTTAAAGGACAATTTAAAAGTTCTTAATATTTTTTCAAAATAATTTACAACAAATTTATCGTAAAAACTAAAATCAATAAGAAAGTGCAAGGAAAAAATAAAATTAGATAGATATGGATTATATTTGATTTTGGAAGGAAAGGGGTACCTCAGATTAGGAAACTAATTTAAAGGCCAAAAAGAAATCGATTCAAAATAATTCTAATTTGGATTGATAAATTGTTTTCAGAGGAATATATCCGATGTTGAATTAGAATTGGATGATCACTTTTTATTATTATATATAAGTTCTGAAGATTTTTCATAAAGTCTTACTTTAAGTTAGGATTTTGTAAACTAATTAAATATTTTAGGAATCCTTTCATCTAATAAAACATAAAATCATTTTCGAAGGTGAAACAAATCTGATAGAATATAGATGTTGGATTTGTAATGGGTATCATTAAGAAAGAAGATGCTCAGTTATAAAAGTGTAAATGAACTTTGCTATCTAAAATGAGAATAATGTTAGAAGTCATTTAAAAAAAAGATTCCAGAGTAAAAGTTAAAGAGCTTATAAAACCTATGTAAAATTTCATTTTGATATATTTAAGAGACTTTGCAAGCAAAATGATAGTGCAACCATTGATTAGAGTGATAGCAGTTCAAGTGATAGTAAAGATGAGTTTGAAGTATATGCTGATGAAGGAAGTGGAAGTCAAAGGGTTACTGAGAAAAACATTATTTTAACTAGCAAAGGAAATATATAAATTCCTACAATTTAAAAGGATGGATATGTAGAATACATTACCGATAAATTATATGAATAATTAAGGAGTAGTCATAAAAACATACAACTATAACCATCTATCTACACTAGTAGTTAGCAAATTGCATAAATAATACAACCGGATTTTAAAAGTATCCCTTTAAACTCTTCCCAATATAAATTTCAAGAACTCTTAAGTGTTGATGATTTTGACTGTGTGAAAGAATATGCCTATTTTTACCCAGAGTACAACATAAGCTACATCATTTCACTAATATAAAAATGAAAATTATCAAATATCAATTAATACTTTAATAAATTCAATTATTGATTCTAACATAATCAAAAATATAATTATATTTAATGAAAAATTATCCGAACTTATTTTTAGCTAAATCAATATAAAGAAGTTAATTTTCCTTCGAGATTATAATTTTGTGTCTACTTGATGTGGTTATTCATATGAAATATATAATATATTTTAATGGTACGCTAATTCTATTTTAATCATCATTTCTAGCTTTGAATTTGTTTTTGCTATTGATATTTTTATACATAATATTATTTATATTCAGTTATGAAAAAGGGCGATGCTCTAATAAAATTGAAGAAATACACATAGGAGGAGGATTGTCTATTTTGTTAGAAATACGGTAGAGTAACAACTGATAAAATAAATTTTGCCCCGCTCCTCAATAGAGTAAGTGATAATCAAAATGGCATTTAGGCTTTGTACACGAAATACTCATAATCGCAATGGAATGGAAGAAAATACGAGGATTTATTTTCAACAAAGCCAATATCATGGGTTATTAAATTCAAAGATAGATTGACTCTTGAAGATTATGATGAATTTCTAAAAAGGTATATACAGGATAATTAATGTTGCTTCATAGATTTTACCCACAAAATGATCAACCTATGAAGTTTGAGTAATTGTTAGAATACTACAAGTATCACAAAGATATTCCAAGAATGTTCATGCCAAGAGTGTCTGATTTGGCAATCTATTTTTATGAGAAAAAGAAGTACATTATTTTTAGATTAAACCATTAGATAGATAGAGTATAGGAAGATAAAATTCATGCTTGGTATTCCAGTGGAAGATGCTAGTAATTGCACATGTAATCACATCAAAATAATTAGAATATGAGAAGCTCAAAGAAGACATCAAAGTATTAAATAGCATAACCCAGTAGACTCAAGTGTCAAGTCTTTCAGTGTTAAGAGAGATCTTAAAGTCTAAGGCTAGTGATGAAATTATTGTAAATATATCTCCCCTCATATTAGAATATTGATGCAACATGGATGACTATGACTCAATAATAGCAATAGAAATCTTAGTATCCCCCTAACTTGAAATTACTTAAATAACTAATATCCAAAAATACTCAATTTTATAAGGACAAATAAAATATCTATGCTGCAGGAATAAGTAAAAGGCCAGTCTAAAAGTCTCCTCAACAAAAAGGACATTTCAAGACCTTAAGTAAAGATACTTCCCAAAAGTCCTTAGTTTCTTCCAATAAACTTATCAATAGCAGCAATGGAGATACGGATTTACAAAAGTTCTTAAAATAACAGATTTTAACTGTTAATCACGCAAATCCATGTCTATTCAGTTCCAAATAATCAGGAAAAGCTAATCACATATCGAATTATCAATCTAAACAAAACAGCATTCATTACATCACTAGTACTAGAAGCATATCTTCAGAGCAATTAAAATTAATATAATCATAATAACCATTGAAATAAAGCAATAGTCCCAATTTAGTAATTCCTACTCATAAGAAAAGTCAGACATAAACTCATTATACAGAGATAAACTCTCCTAATAAGCATTAGAAGCACCTCTCTATGAAAATGCACACTAATATGGGATAAGATGCCAAGTAGTCATTAACACATACCAAATCTTCTGAAAAACTCTTCAAAATCTATACATCCCAATCATCTGTTCCTCTGTCAGCTAATATCAACATCAATATCAATCAACTTAATATGAATAATTTAAATATTAAGACTCCATTCTAACAGTATAAGGCCATGCTTGAAAGTCCAAAAATCAATTCAAAACAAAAAACACAATCTAACATTGAAACTCAAAGAATTACTAGTGCTCAGAAGAGTGCCAGTTCTTAGAAAAAAACCTAAGTCTCAGTTTAATAGTTATATGTCTAAAAAATAAAACCAAAAAGCAAAACAATGAAAAAATGATTTACTCTATTGAAATTATAAATAATTAACATTACGTATTCTTACCTACATTTTTTATTATAAGAATTCCACTTTGCACTATTTATAAATTTATTATAATCATATTTCTGTTAAATGAACAGATCGTCACATAAACGATAGCGAACTTCCAATACACCAAAAAGACAAAAAGAGCAAGATAACAATCCTATTCCAAGCTAATAAGTGGCAAAATAAGTCAGAAACGATGAGGCTGTTTAATAATTAAGTGTTATGGAGAATCCCAAAAACTAACTGAGGAGATAGGATTCTCAGAATTTTCACTTGAGATCCTCTTAGCATTTAGAGAAATCCTATAATTTGAGTATATATACTTATATAAAATAAGCTGATAGAATTTTTTCTCCTGCAAGAAAGTAGGATTAATCTCCGAATTTAAGAAAGAAGGAAAACATCAAAATTATTGATTCATATGAAGCTAGATATGGTAAATTGAGTACTGAAAATCTTTAACTTTAAAACTAAATCTAAGCTGATCAATAAAAATACAATAAAATTATCAATGAATTAGAAATTCAACTCTCTAATCAAACTTATAAATTATAAACTGAATAACATAATATTAAACAATAATAATTGTTATTATAAAAGAAGAATGAGGAGATTTAACTATTAGTCAATGAATTGAAAAAAAATGAAACCAAGTTTATTTAGATTTCACAAAATGTAATTATTATGATTTATTATCAAGAATGTTCAAAGTGTTGATGAGAATTAGAATTTAAAAGCCTATATCTAAAATTTAGAGTATGAATTATAAAATTTGAAATAATAAGTTCAAGATACTCATTTCAAAAGTGCAAGATAGATTGAGGAAACAAAAATAAAAGTTGAAAATGATTGTTCTCATTAAAGCTAAATACAATTAAAGGACATCCAATAATAACATTAATAAATTTTGAGCAAAAAGAACGACTAACTTATATAGGAATAATAAAAGTATTCAAAACTCTTAGGTTAATTTGATAATTTAGTAAATGAAAAAAATAAGATGTAATTGTTGATAGACGATCTTCAAGACGAGAAGTTAGTGATTTAATAATAACTTCAACAATAAAACTAAATGTGCGAAGAATTCAGATTAAAAAATATGAGCTTGCATAAGGAAGTATAACTAGTTCATGATAAACAAGCCAAATAAGAACTCTCACATCAAAAATAGATCTAGGAACTCAAATAATATTATGAATAATAATAAATCAACAACTTGTAAAGAAGACTAAATGAAACCGAATTAAAACACTCAACAGAAAATTAGCAATAAGATTAAATAATAAGAGAGTTGTAAGCATAATTGTAACAATCTGAGAACAATTATTAAGTAATGAAGACTGAAAATGCAAAATTATATGCTATAGATCAAGAGTAAGAGAAAGAGATCAAAATATTATAGTAAGAATTAGAAAGAATCAATAAATTCAAAGATTTAGAAATATAATAACAATAAGAAGATCTTTAGAAGTTAAAACAATAACTTTTAGAATAGTCCTCTAAGTACTAGACTAAATTACATGAATTAAGTAAACAATAAGTTATTGCTAATGATATCAAGAGCGAATTAGAATTATAAAAGAATGTTACAAAAGAAATTGAAGCCAGTATTAGGGAGCAATGGGAAACTGATATTTAAGAATTGAAAGGTTTTAACCAATAATAACTCTAAAATTTAGAAGAATAAATTAAATTCCTAAATTTAGAGAATGAAAAATTAATTATCTAAAGTCGTAAGAAGGATGAATAAATCAATGAATATAAACTTAATTAACAGTTGTTAGATAATTCAATTAATGGTTTGAAGCATTAATTGAGCGATACAGAGAAATAAAAATAAAAGGAATTGGAAGATTATTAATTTGAATTGGAGAACTTCAAAAAAGAATTAAAGGAATAAAATGTCAAGTTACAATAAGAAAAATAATTAATGGAACAATAATTAAAGTAATAAAAATAGAGAGCAAAGGAATTGGAAACTGCAAAAATTGAATTGGAATTTAGTTCCTCTCAATAGATCTAAAATTATTAAGAACAAATTAAATAAAAAGACTGGTAGATCAGCTAATTTAATTCAGAAAAATAGAAGTTTGAATCTTTATTAAAATCAAATAAGGAAAGATTGACCTAAGCAGAATTCCAAGTAGTAGAATTAAAATAAAGTGCTGATATTTATTTGAAGGAATTAGAAGAATCAACTCAACAAAGAGATCTTGAAAGAAGCCAATTTAACTAAAAATTTGGCTTTTAAGAAACAAGAATATCATAGTATAAGTAAGCAATTAACTAATACGAAATTGAAATTCACAATCAAAATAACTAAATTGACAAAGCCTAAAAATCGCTTGATCATGCTATGTTAGAATCTTAAAAGAAAATCGAGGAATCAAGAAAGAGAGAGTAAAAACTATTAGATCAAATCGCTAATCTAAATTTGTAGTTGTAATCGAATGAAGATTAATTTATTAAATATTAAGAGGAACATAAGGAATCTAATAAATAAATTGAGTAATTGCTTCAAGAGAAGGATTCTTTAATTAAGAGTTTAGAAAATCAAAAAGAAAAATTAGTTGAAGTTAAAAATGAGTTAACTGAGGAAATTGAATAATTGAATTAAAAGATCCAAAATTATGCTGAAGGAGAAAACTAGAGATAAGATTGGGAATTCTAAGTTGAAAATGAAAAGGTATATATTTAAATAGATAATTTAGGCTGTTTTGAATAATGAGATTGAAATATTATAATAAAAGCTCGATTAAAAAGAGTCAAAATTGAATCAAATATAATAATAATTTTCGAATTTAGAAATTCAACTCTAAGATAAAGAAGTATTGTATGATTCTCTTAGAAGATAAATTGATTAGAATTATGTACATGTTGAAGACTATGAATAATTGAAATAGAAAAACATCAATTTATTGAATGAGATTCATGAATTAGAGAGCAGTTAGCTAAAATCAAATAGTGAGAAATAATCATTGAGAAGATAAGTTGAAAAGTTGAAGAGTGATCTAGAGTTGAAAGAATAAGAGTTCGAATAAACTTTTGAATAATTGAATAAAAGAAGAGGAGACAATGAGGATGTGGCGAAGTTGACAAAAGAAATATAAAGACTGAATTTTGAGTTGTCAGATGCTTAAACATTGTTGTAGGCAAAAAGCGAGCAGCTAAATATAATGAGAAGAGAAAATGATGATCAGTTGGAGCAGTTAAATAGAATGAAGAGACAATTAAATTAAACATCAGAGAAAGAATTAATAAGAAGGATAGATAAATCTGAACATTTGGAAGAAAACCTTTGATTGCTTATATTAAAATCTTAGCATATATAAAGGGATTAATACTAAAAATAAATATAAAATGTAGTATTAATTTGTTCATTTCCATACAGGTTTGCTGTTGATAAAAGATTGTATGAAATCCTCATCGTTCTTCAATTACCCAGGTGATGGATATCTCCACCCTTTGTTTTTATTCGTTGGAATCAATTAGGTTACTTTAGGAACATTGTTTCCTAAATTTAAGTAATTAAATCTAACTACCTTTCACAACAGGAGAAAATTGGCGATAAGGAAAGGGTGCTGGTTTTGGAATATTAACAGGGGGTTGCATTTCAGGCTATCTAGAATAATTAATATTGGTACACATAGGCAGATCTAGGTCTGTCTGTTGGGTCCCTTTTTTATTACTTTAAGGATTGAGATTTCCCAGTTTATTTAAGTTTCTATTCTTAATGCTTTTTGAGACTATCATTTTACTATCTTTTGATAGTTCCACTATTTGGTTTGATAAGTGTATTATTATTTTCTCTGGAATTCATACTGGAATTGTATTTTTCTAATTCTTCTTTCAGAGTTACATAATTATTAACTGTCACGTGGTAGATATTCCCACTTATATTATTTTAACTATTCAATTTAACAGCATTCTTGGGATTAGTCTATTTGATCTTTTTTTAGGACTTTTTAGCTAAGGTTTCATCAGCCCAAGTGATGGTTCTGACTCTGTTTTCGTTTAGATATTAATTGAATAGTCTTCTATCTAACCAACATGAATCAGCTGGACTGGATTTGGCATTCATAAACGTATTCCTGAGAAGATTTTCATCTTCCTCAAGGGGTAAATCTTATTCCTCATGTGGTTGCCATGAACTTGATAGACCTCCTTCTCCCTTCTTACTTAGTTTGGACTCCAATTGAGTTAACTGATGATAGAAACTGGCTCTAATTTCAAGATCTGGTCTTCTCGAATTGAGAAACTCCAAGGTCTTATAAAGTTTCCACTTATATTTTCTCATAAAGTAGGCTGCAAGTGCACAACATGAACGAGATTGTCCTCTGACTGAATGAACCAAAACAGATTCTCCATTACTATGTGCTTATTCTATAAATTGATAGATTTCATTAACAGTATCATTTGGAAATAGTATTTACTTATTCATGATATATAGGATGTACTTGTTCATTCTCTACCCAGTTAAATTTCAGATAGGTAACACCATAGTTTGCAAATACACAAGGTAGTTGTTTAGCTGCGCAATTAACAATTCTAGTTACTTTGTTCTGTATCACGAATTCAAGGTCCTTTATAAGTTAAGACTATATCTTACTTTAGAGGCTAATTCATCTCCTATGAAGAGACCATCCTTCACTTTAATTGCTCCAATTATCATTATGTTTTAATTAGTAATAATTTTGAAATTTGAAAAATGGAATTAATGCCTAAATTGCAAGAAATTCAAAAAGAGTTGCAATATTATACTAGATTCTTCCAAGAAAACAAACTCTATCATTCTAGCAAATGGACAGGAGAGTTATTATTAGGATTGACACAAGAAGAAGATTTATAATAATCATAATTTGCAATGCATTTTATCCAAAGCAATACAGATTACAATTATCAATTCATAAGAGAATTTGTTCCTGAATACAATGATATCATTTTAGTAGCTAGAAATCTATTTGATTTAAGAGAGTTCAAGAAATGTGCATCATTATTATAAAATCTAATCCATAAAAATGAATCAGCAATGTTCCTCTATTATTATTCATAATACATGTATGGAGAGTTGAGAAAGGAAGAGGAGATATTTGAGAATGAGAACTCAAAAACAGCCACGAATCCAGAGCTTAAATTATTGGAAAGAGAATTATCAAAATTGTACAATCAAAAGTAATTAAATTAATTAAATCTCTATCTCTATGGATTGATTTTAAAAGATACAATGAGACTAAGAGAAGCGAGAGAAGTATTCATCTAGGTTTTACATCAAATGCCTTGTTTTTGGAGTGTTTGGTTGGAGTTGTGTAAATTGCTAACAGAAGAAGATACTTTGGAGGAATTACCAAATCATTGGATGAAATTATTTTGGAGTTCTAATTTTAATTTGGAGAAGTTTAAGAATGCCAATTGTGTTGAATAATTCTAGACATTACTATATTACTTTAGGAATTCTAATTTTATCATAAATCAAATTGCTAATGCCTATTATAACAACTAAGAATTTGAATTATCACTGGAGTGGTTTGAAAGATTGCTGAGTATTGATCCTTACAGATTTGAGAGTTTGGATACATATTCAAATATTTTGTATATAAAGGAAAATTAAGGGGAACTAGCAAACTTAGCATTATAATCATTTACCAATAATAAGTATGTACCAGAAACTTGCTGTGTAGTTGGAAATTATTATTCTCTTATGAATGAACATGCAAAAGCGATAAACTATTTCCAAAGGGCTCTAAAACTAGATAAGGATTGTTTGGCAGCTTGGACTCTGATGGGTCATGAGTATTTAGAAATGAAGAATGTGGCATCTGCGATACAGTCCTATAGAAATGCTGTAGAAATAGATCCAAAGGACTTTAGAGCTTGGTATGGTTTGGGATAGACCTATGCATTACAAGGGATGAATCAATATGCTCTGTATTACTTTAGTAGGGCAGTTATCAGCAGGCCGAAAGATGCGAGAATGTGGAATGCAATGGCAGAGTGTTACGATAAGATGGATAAGAAAAATGAATCGATGAAATGTTATGAAAGGGCAAACCAATGTAAAGATAAAGAAGGAATTGCTATCCATTAGTTGGCGAAACTGTATGATGCAGTGGTAAATAATTTAGTGTTCTATGGATTTAGGGTAAAACTGATAAGGCGTTGTCTGCATTTGAGGAGAGTTTGAAGAGAAAAGATGAGGAGTAAATAGTGGACAAGGAATTATCGGAGTCATTACTATATTTGGCAAGGGCGTTTTTGAGAAGGGGAGAGAATGAAAGGGCGATGCAGATGGCGAAAAGGCTTTATGATTTCAATGGGCCGGAGAGAGACGAAGCCAATTTAATAATGAGTTAATTAAATAAGTGAAATATATATTATTAATTGATGAATTAGATTTATCACGATTCTCTCATTAATGCACTGAAAACACAAATCTTAGTTCCTATAACCTTAGATTGCCGATATCTCAAAGAGGCTCTAAGTTAAATTTCTAACGAATAACAGTTTTTATAAATAGAAGACTATTTCTTAAACCAGGACCTGATTGATGGAGTTAACCGACGAACAATCAATCTAATGAATGAGTGTATTAAAATACTTCGAAAGTATATGTTTATTGGGTGGAATGTCACTCCTAAATTTATTGAGGTATTTTTCAATCTAAAAATAGGATATTGTGTATGAGTTCATCGATAGAAGTGTCGAAGAATGGAAGGAGCCTGCATTTTTTGTATAACGACTCCCAGAAATCAAGGTTTAATTAAAAGGGTATTATAAGACTTTTTAGGAAAATGCATTTGAGTAATAAATGTTTATCATCTATTAGATTGTGTGATACGCTGATCTCTGAATTGTGTGATGATTATTTAAATAGTGCACAATTGAATGCCTTGTTGAATGAAATTTTGGAATCTCAATTAAAGAGGGTTGCATATGATCTATTTGAGTTTGCCTATCTCGATACATAACTTACGAATGAATTTTTGAACAATCTCCAAAAGTTGTTTATTGATTTGGTTACTGACTTCTTCAACTATCTGATTGATGTTGCCTGTCATGCCAATTATAAAATGCAATAACTCGATAAACTATTGAAAATCTATGGGAGTCTAGCAAATCAGGAAAATTACAAATACATGTAGAAAGAAATATCACAGAACATCATCAATTATGGTGAATTCACTTTGATAGGGCAATCATTTCAAGTGAATCAGGAGAAACATTCTGTAATTGTTAAATAGGCAATTAAACATTTTTATTACGTAATGGATGAGTGTAAACAATTATTCACAGGCAAACAACACAAGAACTTTGATGAATTGATCAACAATGCCTAATTTAATATCATTAAACCTCTCCCTCAAAATATTTAAGTCATTTAAGATGCAGATGATATTCCCCTTATGATATTATGTCATGAGATCAAAGTAATTAAATCATAAAAAGTGTAAAAAAATGATTTAAAAGGATTAAAAATTGTTGTCAAAGATGAGAAAAATAATAAAGTTCAATAATTTATTTTGAGTCTCTCTTATCATTATTTGATGTTTCACAAATACGAACAGGGTTGGGAATCCTTCGATGAGGAAAAAGAATAAAACATTCTTTTAGTTAAATTTCTAAACGAACAATTTGATTACCTTCATTGTGGACATCCTGAATTCAGAAAGCGTGTTGCCAGTGAAAAATCTATTGATAGAACTGCTGATGATGTATCTGGATTCAAAAACGCTGTCTTTAAATTCAAGAAAATCAGTGCACCAAAAAAACCAATTAGATATGGAACATCTAACAGAGTCATAGGTGGAAAAGCACTTGGCATGGGTATTGGTGTTCTTATTGTTGATTGTCTCGATGAGGATATTCCTTGGGATGATAAATTGAAAAATGCTGGATTTACAGCTCTTTCTTTTGGTGTCCTTGGTATTCTTGCTTCCAGATTACCAATTGTAGGTATTATCATTTAATAAGTAATCTTGGCCTTGGCTGTTAAATCCATATTGGCCAATAAAGTCATTAATGATTCTCAAACAGCCAAAAATCTTGGCCATTTGGGTCTTATCATTACCATAGGTGTTGGAATGACTGTTGCTGGTAGCATTCTATTTCCAATTGCATTTTGGGGTGCCTTTTTCGGTGGTCTCTTAGGTGGTGTTGGTATGGGATTATATTAAAAGTTTCTGATACCTTATTATATGGATAATATCGTTGAGATGATGAACAAAGCCAGCAAATTAATCAGAAAGAATGGAGCTGTCAGATATAAACCATATGCTTTATAAAAATTATAGATTGATGAGAAATTCTTAGGTAGTCATAAACCATCCAATTTGAAGGATGACCAATATTTCACTTTACTCATGTTCTGTCTAAGCAATGAAATTAGATTGATAAGTACTGCATCATATGCTAAGCAATTGGAAAAGTTAAAATAAAAGAATGCGAAGGAAGAGGAGAAGGCCGATTTATTGTAGAGATAATGCTAGATAGAAGTGTAATTGAAGATTTGGACTGAGACTTATGAATATCTTAAATCTAATAATGTAAGTTTGGTTGACAATGCTAAATCTTGCGCTGAATTTGTCGATGGCATGCTTACAAACTATAAAGTTGAATGAAACAATATCTATATACGGATTACGAATATTATATTATTTTATAATACTATCGTTATACATTATTAGACCTTAGCTTATTCTTAGTGAAATCATACACATTTATTAGCTAAATTATACGAATGTCCAATTGAATCAATGGAGCTAATTCGAATTTCTAGATCAAGAATGATTATGAGTTTTGAGAGGTGCTTTACAGATGACAGTTTTTGTAACCACTAAATAATGAGGTTGAAAGTTATTTGATATTGGAAATGTGATAATTAATATTTTAGAAATATAAGCAAATTTAATAATTACGTCATTGGAAATTAAATAAGTTTATTAATAAAAAAAGAATTGGAGAATAGGAGGGTTAAGATTTAACTGCTCATTCTTATAATAAGATTTTGGCATACTTTAGAAATTCCTATGGTTTATTTTTAATTAAATTTTAATGTATAATAATTCCAGAGATCCTCCAAGTTAAATTCTTCTACTCATTCTAACTTAATTACCCCCATCCTTTCCCTTGACGAATGAGTTCTTGCACAAGAAGTTTAATGAGTTTGGAGACATTAAGAAAATACTGATTTTCGAAAGAGGAAAGACAAACAAGGCTTTTGTGGAATATCACAATTTAAAGAGTGCCATCTCAGCCAGAAAGCAATTGAATGGGTTGAACATCCAAGGAGGCAAGTATTAATTTAATTTGTATATAGAATGATAATCCATTACTCTCGACTTAAAAATCTTAATCTCGAAATCGTGGATAATTCAAGAGGAACGGATTATACCTAAGCTAGCAGCAATAGTCAAAATTCAGATTCTATTCTTCATTCTAAAACAGACGACAACATCCGAGTCAACTTAACCAATCATATTAGTCAAAGTTCATCTTCCAGGGCCAACTCAAGTCCAGTCAGAAATGAGGATATCAATCGATTGCTTGATTATGATGATGATGATTTTGATATTTGGAAATAGGAGATTCAACTTAATTTAACTGATATGCATCCAGAAATACAAACACTACTAAGATAGAAGCAATCTAAACTACTCAGAATCGCATCAGTAGATTCTAAAGTAACTGCTAAGATGATTTACAATGTGTTTTCTAAATTTGGTAACATTGAAGAGATTCTCTACTAGAAACAATAGTAGAAGGCTTACGTCAAATTCTAGACCTTTAATTAAGCAACCATAGCTAAAGAATATCTCAATAACACTCAATTCTTTGATTCAATAGTAACAATCCCTTATCTATCGTCTAGTTGCGTATCTACTTTGAACCCTTACAACCTTTATAGCCAACTTCCTTACAAGATGAATATATGATTTACTACAATGAAAACTGTACATAGAAAATTATGCCACTCTCACCTAATCTCATAATCACAGGAGTCTAAGATCCTACGGAAATCTCGGAATTAATCAAAATGTTTGCCAAAATCAAAGGTAATCCAAAAATAATTAATATCTATAGACATCAAAATCCATGTAAATAGTCTTCAGCTATCAATGTGTTCAATTGCAGATACGCTCAAAATAATGGCAGTATTTTCAGATTATGAATTTAAGAATTAGAAGTTAAACATCATTCTCAAATGATGATTTATTATAATATTATATAAAACAAAATGGAAAATATATAAATAAGTTACTAGAGTCATTTCTAGGCAATTTTGGTTTTCTCTCTCTACTAAGAAATAATCTTGTTGAGCAAGTTCTACTCCTTAATGGCTTCCAATCCAGAGAGCTATTGCACTCTCTTTAACATTGAAATATTCAATTTGCTTGTAGTAGGCTTCTCTTTCACAATAAGAATTTCTGGATATCCTTATGATAAGTTCTACCTTGGCAATTCAACTGAATAGTTGTGATTCTGCAATTGCTATCTTTATTGTTTTAGTATTTGTTATCTGATTAAACTAGAATCAATGTATTGTAAGGATGTGTAATTATTGCCCTCTGAAGTATTGCTTGTCGTTTTCAGCTTGGACATCTTATTTTAATCGTATTGTCTTTCCATTGAGTGCAGTTGTTCATCATAACGTTAACCCTTGATAATTTATTTATGATCTGAGACAGACCTTTGTTATCTCTCATTGCGATAATCCAAATTACTAGGTTATCTATTTTTTGAAATAGCTATTTTTTGAGAATTCTCAAGTCCTCTCTACTCCTAATATTCCTTCAAATATTAATCGTCATCCTCCCCTTCTTATTCCATTAAATCATTAATAAAGTCTGTTGCCAGTGGGAAATGATTGAGATTTTCCCATGTAAGAGCAGATTACATTTATTGGGATATGTTCACACTTTAATCATGTTCCTTGGTTTAACTTGAAAGAGTCTTAGTCTTGGAAGGATCTGGTAGTTTTTCAATAAGTTCCTTTAAGGTTGGGTATTTTATTAAAAGTTAAGATTTAGTATAATGCTTTAATTCAAATTACAACTTATAAAAGGCTTTCTTTTTTCTTTCTATGAGCTTTAATTATTCATTTTATTGTTTTCTTTATAATAAAATTTATTTGATTTATTCATCATTTTTGACTTCTGGGTGATATATTTTAAATTGATATTTGATATCTTTAATCCTTTCAGATTACTCTTTCATTTAAAAGGGCCTTTGGAAGGTTTTCATTTTTGAAACACAAACCTTCCAGTTGTCTAATCCTAAATTTGCTTAGTATTATCCACAATCATGTCCTTCCTCAACTGCTAAGACATTTAACAATTAAATAAACTAATCAAAATCAAGTTCCTTCGAATTTTTGGCTTACTTTTTGAATAGCTCTAGTAACCTTGAACTATTTATTTTCACTTAAAAATCTCTACAGAAATGCATCCACTTACCAATAGTAAAAATAGATGCCTCATATTATTATCTTTCAAAGCTGGCGAACTATCCCTAAATATATTATTGTTTGCAATAGAAGTCAAAAACTCTTTGTAAAACTTCTTTATTTTGCATAATTATTTTTATATATGTAATTACTAAATTTTTCAATATTTTTACTCTCTCTCTGCTCAATTCAATATATTCTACTCTCCCTCCACAATAATGTCATCAATTGTAAATACTCTCCAATCCAATAGATAAATTATCTTAGTTCTTACTATAAATGCATTCTTAGTCTTATGATCCTTAATATCAACAGAAATACATTAAGTCTGATCAGAAAATCAATTTGTCATGTAGAATTTAACATTATGGTAATTAAATAATTTAAAAAATGGAAAAAAATTCACAAGAAAAGGTGTTGAATGTCTTTGAGAACAAATAAAAAGATAATTATCCACTCACAAATTAGATATCCTAAGATTATGAAGATGACACTCACGTATATCGCATTATCAGATTGGGCAAGGAATCGGTCAAACTCATGCAAGATTACAAGTGGGAATGTAATTTTTCCTTATTATTTTCTAGAAAGACTTCTCAAAGAGAAAGAATGGAGAAAGCTGAAAGTGTAGTAGAGTCGAGGATGGTTGCACTATGCAATTTTTGAGAAGGAACCATACGTTTTGTTATTCAAGAGAAAGATTACAAAAAACAAAAGATGAAGAATGAACCCCTGATTTCTATTTTGTATAATAAATTGTTTCTAAATTATAAAATTTGATATTAGTCATTCAACTTAATTCTAAATTTTATTTTAATTAAATAATAATGTCTAATATTCTAAGGATATGTCCAAAATGCCAAATAAATCCAGCTACAATCCAGTGTATAGATTGTAATGAAAAGATGTGTTACTCATGTGAATAGAAAGTACATTAAAAATTGAAATAACACAGAACAGACATCATTCCCTATTCATGTAAAGCATTTATTAAAAAAGAGATGAAACAGATTAAATCGACCTAATCTATCATCGGTGGCATTTCAGACCACTCCAATGCCTCATAGGAATTAAAGCAAGAACTTTGTGAATTGGAATCAATTATTGAAACCAAAAAGCAATTTCTAGCCAAACAAGAAGAAAAGTGGAGTACTTAAATCGGTTCTCTTGAAATCCAATATGAAAAGAAATTAAAAGACTTTGAAAAGGAAATTGAAAATAATGAGGATTCCTTAAAAAATTATTATTCAAGTGGAAATACTACTTTCTAGATTGCTGATATCAAGAAATAAATGGAGACATAAATGCAGTAAGAATCTATATAATCAATAGATAAGCATGGAAAGAGTTGAATGATAAAAAAGCTAAACTCGTAGAAAAAGAAACATTACTGAAAGACATGATCCAAACAGAGGAGTTTTGCTCAAAGGAAATTGCCTAGAAAGAGAAACTAATGAATTAGTATAAGGAGTTATTATAATAATAATAAGTAGAGAGAGATTTGATAAGTGAGGAGAATCAAAAGATTGTAAAATAATTGGAATCAATAAAAAACCTATGTAAAAAGAGTCTACCTGAGTTTGGTATCAATGTTGATTTTTTGGATAAATTATCGAGGATGCAGAAACTCAAAAATACTTAATAGGTAGATGAGCAAGATGAGGAATATGAGGAAGACAATGATAATTAGGAAGAAATAGAGGATTAAGAGGAAGGAGCCGATTAAAATCAATAACTTGAAAATGAATAATAGCAAGAATAAAAATGATTTAAATGTAAAAATCATTAAACAGATATCAAATTTATTAATTATTATTAAAATGATATATTGCGATCATCTATAACCAACAAATAAATTAAATGCTACAACAATTAAACCAATTGAATAGTTTCTTAAGAGTATTGAGATGCTTTGATAATCTTAATTTGAATAAGTTATGAATTAATTGATTAGATTGATTAATAATCCATATATAATGCCTTCAATTTATTGTAACACTTATTTAATAGGTCTAACCATAATAAAGACATGTTTGCTAAATAATAATCCAATGTAGATATCCTAAACAGATTGAAAAAAGCCATAGTAAGAAGCGATAAGTAACTCAACAATTAAAATGGAATGCAATTTGTATAGTTTCCTCATTGTATGTCTATCAATAATTCTACCCTACTTCGTATAGGGACTTCGATGCATTACGTAGGTCTAGACATCCTAATTGCATTGTTTTTAAATCTAATGTGAAAAATGATTCAAAGTGAGATAGAAAATGATGAAAGTTGGAATAGGCATAATAAAAATATCATCAGATAAAATGGCTGAAGAGATTGCAAAGATCATGATGGTTTATGAAGTGCAAGCCAAAGCATAAGAATATGACAGAATATAAAAATAAACTGCCCTCCCTTAACTGATGCATTCATACATGGATGATATGTAACTATGATCGCTTTACTCTAGATGATTGAACAGTTTGATGCATGATCTAGACTCATGAGGTCCAATACTAACATGGGCCATTTCCATAGCTTTGCCATCATTTTCTTCTCCCTTTATGAATATAATTTTGTCATAGAGTTTAAGTAAATTTATCAATTGTTCTTTTCTATCAGCATTTCCTCCAATGATAATGTTCTTATTTTTAATCTCCTCATACAGCTTTTATTAATCAACAATTCCTTAAAACTAGAATTTCTATTTCTGTTATTCTAGCCACTCCAATGTCTTACTTGACTAAATCCTTTCTAATTTTAAATGATCCAAAGTTGGGCAAACAAGTCTTCTACTCAGAAACATAAATTTGTTTTTCTATTCGAAACTACTGCTTAACAAATTACCTTCGATATACCTATCATTTACTTCATCCTCTTTCACAAGATCTGTTTGAATTGCTATTTTTTATGCATCCTCTAATTGCGATTGGGTGAAATATCTAATATTTATTTATGATTTATTGAACATTGAAACTTTGTTATCTATTTTATCAATAATTATTTCATTAACTTACCCCAACCAATACAACGATAAATAGTCCTAGATATAAATACTTCTTTGTCTGCATTTCTTTATTACATAGATCATAAACAAGTTTATCAATTGGAGTAGTTAAGATGGTATAGTAATTATTGATAGCTATGACAAATACAAAAGAATTTGAGTAATATTAATTAAATAAGTATTCCTGAATAGCAATATTATCAGTAAAATAAGTAGACTGATTATGCATTGTATTCCAATTTTATTCATGAGTGATTCAATTTTAAAAGCAAAAGGATTATACATAGAATTCTATTTCAAATAAGTTGTTCTTTATTTTTCTGTTTTTGTGTCCTCCAAAAAGGACTACTTGTACTATATGTAATCAGATGATTTCTACCCAACACTACACACTAGCAATTGTCCAGAGACCCCTTTATTATTTGAGAACCAGCAAAAATGAAATTATCAATCAGACATATATTAGGCTGCATCTATTCATCATGCATAACTTGTAAATCTTTTACTTCATCTACGTTTTTAACCTCGTGAGTGTTAAAAAGATTAGGGAATGGTTGCAATACTTCGATTCCATTGCAATTTGATAGCTTAGTGATTATACCATCACATTATATGAAATCTCCTTGCTTGAAAATCAATATGTCTCCAACCACCAATTAACTATTATGAATCTAAATTGAGTCATCTCCATTTCTTAATACATTACATCTCTTTATTAAATGTTTACTCCTCTCCTTGATGTCGTTTTAATGCTACACTATCTCCTTATTATACTGTTATTTTATCACTCCTTTATACACTACCATTATTATTAGCATTATTATGTACAATGAGTAAATCTACACATTCTCATGGAAATAGATTATTAAGTTAATAGTTGTTATTATCAATAATAATTAAAACAACCTTTCCTTTTGAAATTATTCAATTATTATTTGTAGTACACTTTTTATTGCTATTTGAGGTTTCTCATTCTTACCAAAATATTTCTCTCTCATTTTCAAATCGTAATCATTCGTATCATCCAAACCCTGCTTTATACAAGTTTTCAAAAAGTTCTGTAGACCATAAATACCTCCCAATTAATTTAATTTTTCAATCTAAATTTTCAATCTTTTCTCTATCAAGTCCTTCTCTTGATCATGTTTTTATAAAGAGCTTTGAGCCTCTTTAATTATTTAATTCAGATCAAAGATTTCTAATAATTTATTATATTAAAATCCAAAATAATTATCATCATTTTACTATTATTTATTTCCATCTTTCTTCCATCCTTTTAGGAGTGTTTTCCATTAACTTTTTGCTTCCAATATCTATTATAATTTATTTGATTCAATTTCTAATATTTCATCTTTTTTCTAATGTTTCTCTAAATCATTCTAATTCAAACTCCTAAAGACTTGCATCTCTATCATTTACGCTCTCTGTTCTGATTCTCTATCATTTTTTAGTAAGGGACTGTGTATTTAATCTATCTCATTTTACATACTTTCTTAATATAATATATCAAAGTTTTTTAATTAATTTAATAGATAACTAACTAGAGTATGATTGTATAATAATTAGAATGTTGACTTACACAAGAATCAACATTCTAATTAGACTTCTAGGTGGATCAGTCTCTAAATAATTTTAAAACTACATTCACACATTACTTGTTATTATTGAGTTTTATAACAGTAACATAATATGCAGGTTAATTATGTTGCATAGGAAATAGAATTATTAAAAATAATATATATAAAAGTGTGTGTCTGATGTAAAGAAATTCTTATTTCAAGTTTATAAATTTTATTTAAAAACAAAAAATAAATGAATTATTTAGTATGCTTATGTATATAAATATGAAAATAAAAATATAAAATATATGTAAAAATACTTGAAAAGAAAGTAGTAGAAGCTTTTTTATGGAAAATGGGAAAATTGTTATATTTTAGTTTTTAAGATAAAATAGTATATCCATAAAGAAAGTAGTAAGCTTTTGAGGGAATACAAATGTATGATTAATTGAAATTGGATCTTCTGAATCTAATGTGTTTGGTTACTTCAAATAAGTGAGACCTATAACACTGGAATTATTAGAAAGGATATAATTTATTTAGATTATGAATTCTAGGAAATAAATCAAAGATTTGCTGATTAGAGAATATTAATCAAATTATTATCACAGCACAAAAATCATTCTAATAAAATGCAATTCATTGAATATGATTTAATATTACAGTAAATTATACACGTTCTATTTTGCTTCATAAATAGTATGGCCCAAAAATTTAAGGGCTGAATTGAAAAAACATATTTCTCGGGGGATGTATGAATATTTGATTTTAGTTATTTAAATTAACACTGAGTGAAATTTGATTAAAAAATATTAAAGATAAATAGATGAGTTCATCTGCTGATGTTGCTTATATTATGGACACCGTCGAGGCTGCATTATATGTAAAATTAGCCTATTAATCAAAAATACAATTGTCTAATAAATATGAGTCAGAGGATAACAATTTTGTTACAATAATAGTTTTCTAAAGACTTATATCAGAAATTAACTCAATATTCCTTTATGCTTACAATTCCAACTCTTCCACTCTTATTAAACAACAACAATTTGATGTAGATTAACTTAAATCCAAAGAAAATGGGTACTATGATGCTATTAAGCTCTTTCTTCTTGAAATTCTTGTTAATAGGATTTTCGTTTGCTTGCATTTTAAAAATTATGGTCCAGATTTCTTGGGAGAACAAAAAGAAACAATTCAGCATGCACTTCGATTGTTAGAATTACCTCATCCCAGCTGTAAGGCTTTCATCTGGATAAAGAATACAGATTAAGCCAATTCGTCGAATGGTTATTTGACGATTAAACATTCCAATTAACATGTGATCCTTAAATATTAGTAGGATAATGAAAAACTAGAAGACTATGAGAAATTCACTTTAAATTAATTAAAAAAAGTAGATGAGATCCACGAGAAATTTGCTAAGTAATTAGATTAGAACGAGTAATATGTAAAAATGTATAACATATATTCTTTAATAAAAGATGTTACATTAATACATGATATACCAAATTCTATCTATTATTTAGCTAGATTACTTGTAAATTTGCCTAAATTTACCTATTAAGAGACTGATACCATGATCTTTAATCTCCAACTAATCTAACAAAATTAATACCCTAAAAAATACACAAAAAAAATTAAAGCAACAAAATTAATTAAATAAGTGATTTCAACACATTTAGCTCCTTTCAAGGATGAAAAGAATCTGCATTTCCCTATGAGAGGTCTGCATTCCTAGAAGTATGTGTACAATTGTTATAATAGATGTAAAGTGTGTTAAAAATAGAATAATCAAAAAGTCCACAAATCAAGTTTTATTTGTGAAAGCTGTCATAAATACTATAAAATAAATGTAACGCTTTGTACAATTAAATGCTTTAAATAGTTTCATCTCAACCCTGTCTATTATTTAGAAAGAAGTAAATTAAAATAGAAAGTAAAAATTGAAGAGTGACAGTATTTCTTTCTATATAATTAATATATATTTATAAATATACAATATTCATTATAATTAAAATTCACTTAATTTTAAGGTTTATCCATCTCCTTATTACTTTTTCCATTTTATAGAATATCCTGAATGATTCATCATACTACTTAGCTTAACTAAATAGTCATTATTTAAAAAGGATTCAAAAATTTTAGCCTTATATTTTGATATTTATGAAGGAATCAAATTATAATTTTCTAATCCTTCACAAGTCTCTTTTTGAAATTGTTCCTTGCTTCTCTTGAAATATCAATTTTCTGCAATTTTTTATTCTTATTCTGAATTATTCTTGCATTTCATATAGCAACCAAGGATTAGTGCATTTATTGTTATAAGCATACACAAAATACACTAATATTAGATTTAAACTTGATCACTGTATATAAATAATTATATGTAAATCCATCACTTATATAAAATCCCCTCTCTCTATCTTGAAAATCTGAAGGTTTTTGAGTCTTTTTGAGTCTTCTTTCATTAGCAAATTATTACAATTCATATTTTTAGAATATGTGTAAAATAATATAGCATATCTGAGAAATTTGAGTGTATAATTTAGCATAATCTTAGTAAAGTACTTCTATCAATCCTACTTTTAGCATAATCAGATACTGACTATATTGTATGATAATTAAAGTCAACAGAAAATCTGAATTTAGATGTGAGAGAATAACTTTTCATTTAAATACAGAATTTATTTTGACTTTTATATGTTGATAAACTATTAATGCATAATTATACCATTTTGTTGTGATTTTGAAATCTCCAGTTTACTAATAGTTCTATTTAGATCCAATATATAGATATGCAATTTCAATTCAACACTTCTATCTATGATAATATTAGGAATCAACAAAAGTGTTTGAGTATAGTAATATTATTTGAATGAGTAGAATATATGGGGGGGGGGTAATTTGTTGGTTCATAGATTGGATATAGAAAGTGATTCATAGTTTAATGAAGAGTTATTATAAGAATCATAAATATAGTATAATGTTGGCATTTAATTAAATCAATGAGTGATGACGATTCGAATCAAGTTGTTCTTGCAATCACCAAAGTGGGATGCATGATCACCTTTTTTATGTTAATTCTTATTGTGGGTAGTCTCCCAATAAGACTCAAAGCATTCAAGTCAAATAAGGTACAAGTAAATCATGAACGGATAGAAACTTTTGGCATACATGGGGGCATTTTCTGGGGGTCTATTTCTGGCAGTAGGTTTGGTTCATTTGTTACCAGAGGCAGCAGAGAACTTTGAATAATCTTTTGATGACGATGAGGAGCATTTTCCATTTGCATATGCAATATCTATAGCTAGTTTTGCTCTGATCCTTTTTATTGAAAAAATAATAACAGATCATCATCACGATCACGGACACGATGAGGACCTCCATCATCACGGGAGCAATTCTAAAAATACTTAGATATAAGATTAAAATCAACTATTTGTGAATGGGAGTGTGGATGCAGAAGCTTTGTTAGCAACAAAAAGGATACTGAGGAAACATTCAAGGATGCTCTCAACACTTAGGTATTAAAATTGTCAATTTTGTTAGTTAATTGTAGCAAAGAAAGCCTCATTCGTACAAATGGTGAGAAAATCAATAGCACAAGATCCTAAAAATTCAATAGTTTATTAGGATGTCAATACATGGGCTCCTTACATCTTATAAATAGCTGTGGGTATCCATGCGGTTTTTGAGGGATTGTCAATAGGCATTCAGGAGGAGGTCTCTTTGTGTATAGGGATAGCCGTGGTGGTTTGTTGTCACAAATGGGTAATTAGAAATGTGAAATTATATTATAGGCTGAAGGGATGACGTTGGGTCTTGCGTTTAGGAAAGCAGGGGTAAATAAGACGACATCAACCTACATGATAATGATTCAGGCTATAATGAATCCGGTTGGGATAGGAATTGGATGGATCATGGCAGACAAAGGGCCATTGTACACTGGGATATTTGTATCGATCTCAGTTGGGACATTTATTTACATTTCAACCATGGAGACATTGACAGAGGAGTTTTCAATTTCACAGTACAAATGGGAAAAGTACATAATCTTTTTGGTTGCCATAGCATTTGTATCAAGTTTATGGTTTATTGAGTAAGCAGTTGGTGGAGAATGAATTGTTATTCATATTAATAATATAATTAAATATTGTCATAATTAAATTGGAATATCTGAGTATAATTTATTTGAATAATTTATTTAATTATGGATTAGAAACTTAGCGATGCTGAAATAGCACTTGAACAATTCAGACTTAAGAAACTCATCAAAACTTTGAGTCAAGAAAGAACTGCTGGCACAAGTGTTGTGTCTGTGTATATTCCTCCAAAAAGAATCATTTCAGATATCACGAATAGACTCAATACCTAATATGCAGAAGCAGCATCCATTAAGGACAAAGGAAACAGAATATCTGTGCAAGAAGCTATTTAAGCAGCCATACTAAGTATATACATTATCTATTCAAGGACTAAGACCATACAATAAGGCTCCAAATAATGGATTAGTGGTTTTTTGTGGTATTGTGTAATAAGCAGATGGCAAAGGAGAGAAGAAAATTTCAGTTGTCATTGAACCATACAGACCTTTGGATTTGTCTCTCTATTTTTGTGATCCCCAATTCCACGTGGAAGAACTAAGGGCACTGCTAAACATTGATCCCCCCTTTGGATTCATCATCATGGATGGTAATGGATCCTTGTTTGCCACAATCCAAGGAAACAGCAAGTAAATTATCAAATCCTTTGACGTTGATTTGCCAAAGAAGCACAACAAGGGAGGTCAATCTTCAGTCAGATTTGCACGTCTCCGTATGGAAAAAAGACATAATTACTTAAGAAAGGTATGTGAAACAGCCACGACCTGTTTCATTGCTGAGGACAGACCCAATGTGAAGGGTTTGGTCTTGGCAGGTTCAGCTGATTTCAAAAACGACTTAGCTGGAAGTCAATTCTTTGATAAGAGATTATAACCATTGATTATTTCAATTGTGGACATCAATTACGGTGGTGAATAGGGATTGAATCAAGCAGTTTAATTGAGTTAAGAGTCCTTGTTGGAAGTCAAATATATCAGAGAAAAGAATCTGGTAGGATAGTTCTTTGAAAACATCGATAAAGATACAGGTTTGGTGGTGTATGGTGTTTAGGACACGATGAGAGCTGTTGAGTCATAGACAATCAAAACTTTAGTCTGTGTAGACACTCTTTAGTATTTACGTTTGGAATGTTAGAGCAAATAGACTGAATGTATGATATCACATGTTATTTTTTAGAAAAAGCAATTAAATACGTGAAAGGAAACGAGGGATATGAACCAGGCAGTTTAATTGAGGAGAAGAATGGGGAATAGTTTGTCATTTCAGTAAAGGAGGATCTGGTTGAGCATCTGTCTGAGAAATTTAAGGATTATGGATTAGATTTCCAATTAATTACAGATCACAGTGTTGAAGGAAATCAATTTATGAAAGGTTTTAGTGGATTGGGAGGATTTTTACGATTCAAAATAGACATGGATTATTTGGTGTAATAGGAAGATTGGAAGGATGAAGATGAAGATTTTATTTGATTATCATTGTATTTTGTTAAATAAGTTAAGAATATGTATTGAGTGATGCATGAATTCAATATATTCAAGTGATTTTCTTGGGTTTTCTCATTAATTGTTCCATAGTCTTTTGAAATTTCTTAAATTCAACAGCATTTCGATTTTGTTAAGAGTCTCTCCAGGAATTGGCAGTGTTGTTAAACACGAGGAATGGGGACTTTATTTCGGATTTGGTTGGTGTACTCTATCTGACACTGGTCGAAGGACTTTGAGGTCTGGTGGTGTAGATAAAGGGATTAGAGTTGTGTATTTTTGGACTGGTGAATTTGGAGGAAAGCAGATGGTCCTTGTAGAATTGAAAGGAGGACTCAGTCTTGTTCATTAGGATTTTGTTGAGATCCATCAAATTGTTGTATTTAAATTTAGATTCAGGTAAGTAGAGTTTCTTATTCTCTCTTTCCATTTTCTTGATCTCTTCTTGAAGAGTCTGTTTGTCCTTCTTACAAGAGTCTAGTTCGTGTAGTAGCTTGGCGTTAGTGTCTTGCAAATGCTGAATTTAAGTGGCGAGTTCGGAATTCTTTCGTTGTAACTACTGAACCTGGGTTTCAAGGTTCTGCTGATGAATTCGATCACAGTTACTTAACATTTGGCAATCTCATCCATCAATCTTATATTACTAGCCAACATCTATTGGAGGATGACTTCATAATTCTGCTCTTCCCAAAATGATTCCCGAATACTCCTCTCAGTCACTGTCTTGCTATTGAGTCTTGCGAATGAGGTAGAAGAATCAACTAGATTCTATCCGACCAAAAATTTCTGAAAATATTCAGGTTGTGGTACATCACCAAAAGAAGCTCCATTCGATTCTGTATTCATTTATTAAATAACTGAATTTATATTTTGAATGAGTGAAATCAATGAATCCCTAATTGAGGCTCCTCTGAAGGCCTTGCTTGAAGATGTAACCAAATCAATCATCATTTAAGGTGTTGTTCTGTTTGGAAGGCTATCTTGAGGGATAAAATGATTTGAAGATGATCGAACACCAATTGAAAGACTACGATTCATTGGCAGGCCTTGTGAAAATCATCGGCAACGTTTTCAAAACCCTTATGAAGAAAGTCGATAAAAAAATCACGCAACTCAAACTGAATATCAATGATAACAGTTCCTATAGAAGTTATCATCCTGAAGAGGAGTATGAGAAATTAGAGCAAATCATCCAAAAGCACGAAGCTGAAATCAGAGGACACATCAGTGTAAGACTCTCCATACTTATTCTAAGATCGAATAACAACTCAAGTTGTATAGTGAAACTCTGCAGCAAAAAATTGAAGACTTGGAAAAACAACACAAAGAGACTATTGAATAAATGCATAAGCAAATGCATCTATTGAAAAAGGATCTGGGCAAATCCAACGAGACTTATCGTTAACTCATCAAAGAAAATGAACAATTAAGAGAATCTGTCGAACACCCTCCCAAAGCCATCATGCACACTGAAGGAGAAGTCAATGGAAGAATCAAAGACAAAAAGTACTCTGACATAAATCTATTAGTTTTGTCATTCAGATCACAGATTAAAGAAGGTTGATTATAGTAGTGAGTATCCCACTTCCAGTGTTAATTTGCACTCCCAAAACTCCATGAGACACTCCGCTCCTTTCAAATCCCAGTCTTAACATCACAAATCAGGCAAACTCAACAATCAGATCCAGCATCGCAATTCCTAAGAATAAGACTTATTTATCAAATATAATCAACTCTTAAAATCACATGCCTAATCAATCACTCAAAGATCTCAGATTATTTAAGCAAGTCAATACTTACTCAAAGGAGGATTTGCCAATACCAAAAAACAGAGAAGCACACTCAATGTCATATCTGATATTTGCAATGCTTAAATGCACAAGTCCTCACAAAGAAATAAGAGCCAGGGAAACAGTGCAAAAGCAGGAAATACAAACTCTTAAAACAATATCAATGCCAGCAATAAATCTACTACCTAAAAAATTATACAAGAGACCTCTAAGACTAATGAAGCCATTCAGAGATTACTTAAACTAAAATGACTAATGTATTTATATTTATTTATATTAATTATACCTATCATTGAATTAAAATTAGAATCAGAAATCAAATCTCCTGCTATTGATTATCCTACCAATTTTTATATATTATACTTAAGATCTCTTACAATTTTAGATCAAATTACAACTATTTGGCATTTAAAATTAGTATCAATAAAATTATTAATATTTGGAGTTCAACTTTGAAATGGGCGTTTAAGAAATTCGGTGTAAATACTTTTGGGGTTTAGTGATTTCAAAATTATGAAAATTTGTTCCTAACTTTTTTAATAATATAATAATATAATTTGAAGTAAAAATGGAATACGGTGATTTTTAGAGATTACTTTCAGAAGAGGACGAATTAGTTCAAATATCTAGAGCACAGTTGGAATAATTAATTCTAAAAAATTAACTACCTGAAACACTTCCTGCTCAAAAAAAATCCTGCAAAAAAATTGTAATAACTTAAGCCGCCAAGAAATAAAAACCTTATTAATTTGCAGATGTTCATTATTGGACGATCACTCAATTTGATTGGGATGCAAAAGTACTAGAAGCATTAAAGGGAGCATTTGGTAAGGAATAATTTAAGGCAAATCAAAAGGCAATAATAAATTGTGTTTTGGCAGGGAAGGATGTATTTGTTTGTATGCCCACGGGATACGGAAAAAGCATTACATTTCAAATTCCTGCGTTTGTAGAAAATGGTACAATTTGACCTGATATTTAGGCGTTTCGATTGTCGTAATGCCGTTGATTTCTCTGATATTTGATTAGGTGCAATATCTCACGAGTCTTGGTATTCCATCACTGAACATGAGTGGTTAAAACAGACTGTTGACTGCATAATAAATTCTGGACTAAAAAATAAAGTTAATTTATACTACTCCTGGTATTATTTAAATTCAAACTAGAAAAAATTGAGAAATCTGAATAATTTAAATAAATTTTGGGCGATCTCTTCAATCGAAAACTGATCAAAAGATTTGTAATCGATGAAGCACATTGTGTGAGTAAATGGGGAAGAGACTTCAGACCAGATTACTTGAAATTGAGCAATGTTAGAAACGAGTATCCCAACATCCCCATCATCGCTTTGACTGCAACTGCCCCAGAAGAAGTTAAAGAAGACATTATTGACGTTCTTTAAATTAAAGGTTGTTTATATCTATAATCTTCTTTCAATAGACCAAATCTGGTCTATGAGGTAAGATGCAGAGAAGAATTCAAGAAGGCAGTCTAGGAAATCAAGGAATTTATTAATCAGACCTATCCAAAACAATCTGGCATCATATATTGTTTGACCCAATCTGAATGCTAGACTCTATCACAAAATCTAATATATCATGGCATAGGATCAGACTTCTATCATGCTGGTCTTACTGAAAAGGAAAGACACAGGATTCACAAAAATTGGTTGATGAATGAAGTACAAGTAATAGTTGCAACAGTAGCATTTGGTATGGGAATTGACAAAAAAGGATTGTCGATTTGTCATTCACTTTTAAATGCCAAAATCAATTGAAAATTATTATCAAGAGAGTGGCAGAGCAGGACGAGATGGTAAACAAGCGCATTGTCTTCTATTTTACAATAATAGTGACTATAAAACTAATTTAGTAATACTTTATTATTTATATCTCTAGTATCTAATGGATTAAAACACAGAGATGACTGCTCAGATGAAAAAATATAATATTAAAAAGCTTGATTAAATGCAACAATTCTGTTATGATCGACTTTCGTGTAGAAGAGTCTTGCAACTCTCTTATTTGGGCGAGAATTTTGACAGAACATTATGCAATAAGAAATGTGATAATTGTCAAAGAGATGATGAAAATGCAGAAAAAATCAATTTAACCAATGAAGCTCTTAAGATTCTTGATTGTTTAGATAAATACCCATTGACAGAGAATCAATTAGTTTAATGTTTAAAAGGAGCGCAAGATAAAAAGAAATCGAATAACTCATAAAAGAATGTTGAATAGATATTTGGATTATTTAAACATAATCCTCGTAATATAAATCCCTTGTTGGATCAATTAAGAGCTTAAAATGCTTTAAGTTAAAAAGTACAATGTTACAATGTTAAAGGTAATTTCAAAAATAAAGTTGTTTATTTAACTCCTAATTCAGGAACATCTTTAAAAAGTGTAATAATATCCATTCCAAGAGAAAAGGACAAGAGATCATCAGTCTTTAGATCAAAAAACTAATGATTTATTTAAAAAGTACTTATCAAAAGAAAACAATAATCAAAATAACAATGGGATTAATTTATAAACCAACTAAAATGCTTTACAAAAAGACTTCATTTGGTAAAATGGTAATAACATCGAAACTGAATAAAAGAAATTGTAATATGATAACCAATATGGCTATTGCTTAGAAAATTAATTTAATGATCTGCGTGAAAGATTGATGTTAGTTCGTAAGAATATTTACAAAGAAATGACGAATGATGCTTCGAATTAAATCATCAATATCGATTTGGTATTGTCAACTGATGACATTGAAGAATTGTGCAAAAAGCTACCAACTACTATGAGCGAATTAAATGACCCTTTCATTTGCATAGCCTAAGAAATTAAAAAACTGCAGTATATGAAACACTTTATTGAAGAAGTTGCTCACTTTGTTGATATCGAAGAAATCAATAAACTATTATTTGAAAAACGTATACCTTTAACTTATTCTAGCCAAACAAATCGAAACTCATGTTGACTAAGTTTTTGAATTTTAGAAGCACATCAGACAGGAAGAGGATGTTGTTGACATTACAAACCAAGAATTTATTGGTAAATTATTATTTTTAATTTCAGCCAAATAAAAAGAGATTGAAGAATTATTAGTAAATGGTTAAGAGCATGATGATTACTTAGATGAAGTACTCTATTAATTTAATTTAGCTCTTAAACTTAATTGAGGAAGATGAAAAAAAAAAATCTCCTGATATTGTTATCATAGATGATGACATCAATTCAAATGATTTTGCTTTAAACAAAAAACCACAAATATAGTAGGTTTCCACTTATGAACCTATTTAATAACATCAAAATTCATAGGATTTAAAACAATCTGATAAAAGTGAAAATAATTAACAATCAAAAAAGCTAAAAATAAATCTAAAAAGATCATTTTTATGAATTGTTGATTAATAATTTATATATATTTTTATATATTATCAGTAAAATCATAGATATTTAAAAAGAGAGCGTAATTATGTACTTATCTATGCTGAATGTAATAGTTCTAATACAGTAATAATATTTTTAATTTACATAAAATTATCAGGAGTGTATAATAATATTAATAATATGTCAGTATTTATAAGTTAAAGTAATGAAAGTAAAGAAAAATAAATTGAGTATAAGTTATATATTGAAATATACTTCGATCAAATAAGAATAATAATACACATTTATAATTAAAACTTCATTTCATTTGATTTCCTAAATTAGAATTCTATATGGTCTAAAATCTTCTGATTAATTAACAACAAAATAATAAATCGATTTCACGCTCTCACTTTATCTAATTTTCTGGGATTTACCCTAGACATGAAATAAACACTAAATTTCTTATTTCCTGTCTAAACAGGGTTTTTATATCCTTTGGAAACTGATAATCTATCAGAAAAATAAATTCCACGTCCTACTTTAACTTTATTTCCAAATTCATCAATACATTCAGTATTTTAGTAATCTTATGCTCCACCTGCAATTAAATTATTTCTCAAAATTTGATTAACAGCAGCTTACTTGGTACCATAATACATAATTCTCCATTCATTAAGATTACCATCCTTTTTTAACCAATCATTTCCATATTATTTTACATACTTATCTACATTTAACCCAAATCCATAGCAACCTATTGGAAAATAATACTCAAATCTATGATAAGGAGGCCCTCTCTATACTTTCTAACGAAAACCATCTAAACCCATATTTTGTGAAGGATCAAAATCATCAAAAGAAAGAGTGACTCCATTTGGTTAGCTATTTGTTTGATCAAAGTATGCTACATATTCTACTTTTCCATTACAAGACTCATTTAAGAATTTCTTTGCTTCTGGATTATTTTAAATATATAATGAAGTCGATTTCATATCAGTTCCTATAATTTAAAAATTAATTTCGATTTAATTAATTGAAATATTGAGTGAAATTGATAGCTTTTACTCAAATTCTAATAAATGTTATTATTAATTTAATTGATGAATTTAAACCTTACTGTAAAAATAATTAAGTAGCTAATATTATTTATTAATATATCTAATCAGTATTAATACTTTTGTCAATTCAACTGTATTTATTAGTTTGCTTTTTCTATGATTGATCTTCCTTCAATTCAAATGACCAGCTTTCCGTATTTTCCAAAATGTATTCTAATTTTGTTTCATCAATGTTGACAAATCTATTCAAAACTGGAACGAAGAAATTCAAATTTCTTCTTTTTGTAAATTTTCTACATTCCTAATATTAATTACTATTATAAATACTCTTCTTCTGCTTATAAAATTTAGAAAACTTTCAAGGTTGTGTCTTATTTTTCTAACACAAGTGGCTTTGTTTTCCCAACTAAAATAATTTTGATTTTATAATATTGTTGCATCGAATTCTATTAAATTATTAATATTTTAACAAAATATGAATAAGCCTATATTAAATATTTTACATTGTTTTATATTTTTCTCGAATTAAATGGAACAGCATTTTTAGATATTTATATATAAATAAAATGTTATTTTGTAGAAAATCCTTCATAGGTACAATGATTCAAATAATATTAACAGTTATGAATAGTAAGAATTTAGAGATTATGTACATAAAGCTGCCACGGTTAAATGTATGGAACAGAAAGATAAGTTAAGATAATATCTAAAACTTTTCATTTGCTTAACAAAATTTTGAGGAGTTTACTCGAAAATATATTTTTAAAATGCTGAGATTTCTCTACGATTTGTTTTATGCTATTGACTATCTTTGTTAATCATGTCTGTTGGCAGAGCTATTTGGATTTTACAATTTGAGAGATTTGTGCTCAATCAATCTTCTAATATTTAATCTTGCTTTCCTATTTAAATAACAAATTTTAATGTTAGTGTTGATAGATGGTATTATTAAAATTACTTATAGATATATATTAATTTAATTCCTTTTCAAAATTAAAAACAATATCCTTCTTTTAGTTTTTCATGCAATAAGAGTCTATATGGTCTCACATCTTTTGAATTATTAACAACGAAATAATTTAACAATTTCATACCTTCACTTTATTTAATTTTTTTTCGGCTTACTCTTGTCATTAAAATAGCTGCAAATTATTTATTACCAATCTAAGTGTAATTAGTATATCGATAATCAATACAGACCTTAATATTATTTGAAAAATAAATTCCACGTCCTACTTTAACTTTATTTCCAAATTCATCAATACATTCAGTATTTTAGTAATCTTATGCTCCACCTGCAATTAAATTATTTCTCAAAATTTGATTAACAGCAGCTTACTTGGTACCATAATACATAATTCTCCATTCATTAGGATTACCATCCGTTTTTAACCAATCATTTCCATATTATTTTACTTACTTTTCTACATTTAACCCAAATCCATAACAACCTATTGGAAAATAATAATCATATCTATGATAAGGAGGCCCTCTCTATTCTTTTTTTCTTGATAATTATCCAAACTCATATTGTGTGAAGGATTAAAATCATCAAAAGAAAGAGTGACTCCCTTTGATTAGATATTTGCTTGATCAAAGTATGCTACATATTCTACATTTCCATTACAATACTCATTTAAGAATTTCTTTGCTTCTGGATTATTTTAAATCTATTATGAAATCGATTTCATATCATTTCCTAAAATATTAAAGCTAATTTCAAAGTTACCCTTTGATACTCCTAAAATTTCAATTTAATCAGTTGAAATATTGAGTGAACTTGATAGCTTTTACTTAAATTCTAATAAATGTTATTACAATAATTGTTAATCATTAACAATTTTATCATAATCAAGATTTGTATTTCTTATTTTTAAACAAGATTAATCTTAGCCATAATATCCAATTATTGAATCAAATCCAAAGGAATATTTTTTACTTGTTACTAATAATTCTAGATTTTGTCTCTCAATAATGATTCTTTTAAAACAAAAAGTGCCAATTCAGGATTTGAGACATCAATATTCTAATTCACATGAGGGATTGATTTAGTTTTGCCATAATCTTTTAATTTTGTAATTAGTTATTATTAATATTAATGTTAAAGATACTATTTTTAATTATTTGTAAGATTCTTATTATTATCTAATTATTTAAGTTCTTTATTTAATATATCAATTTATTCCTCAACTGATTTTGAACGAATTTCTTATTATAAATATATTTATTAACAAACTAATAACAAGTGTTATATAAAAATTTCCTTTTTCTCAAATTAATCTTTCAGTTCTGAAACAACTTTTTTTATTCATTTAAAGTTTATTCACTTGTTGGTTATAAGTCTTACCGTCTAAAATAAATAATTCGTTATTATCTATTAATATATCTATTAGGTATTTAAGAATTTGCTTCAATTCAAATACACATTTTTTATTATTTCCCAAAATTCTGTTTAATGTCGTTCCATTAATGCTTACATATTTATTCAAAGTGGGTAAGAAAAATTTATAATCCTTGCTATTTCCTAACATGCTAAAATTAATTAAAGTTCTGAATACTTTAGAAATTTTATTGTTAACAATTCAAAAAGGTCTAAAGTAGAGGTATTTTAGGCTAAAGAAGTTTAAGATTTTACCTCAAAGCAAGAAATGTCGATTTCATAATATTCTGGAAACATCATATCAATAAATTAATATTTAACAAAATATGAATAGCCCGTTTTAATTTTATACTTTAGAGATTACATACTTTAATCAGTAGAGGTTAAAATGTATAGAACAGATAATAAGTAAACATAGATTTCTAAATTTCTCATTTGGAAAACAAAAATTTTGAGAAGGCTAATCTGATTATACCTTTTTTGGGATAGTTTTTATTTGTTTCTCAATGATATGTTTTATGCTATAGATAATCTTTGACGATCAAGTTCCTTGGTAGGCTATATTTGATCTTTACATTATGAGAAATGTATGCTAAATTAAAAATTATAGCATTTTAACAAATTAAAAATAATAATTTCTTATTAGTTTATATTCTATAATGATTACGAAAACTAAACGACAAATTAATTTAACTAAATTTATTATGATTTAATTACCATTGATCTATTTATTAGTATAAATAAGAATTTATAATTCAATTGAAATATTGAATTAAAGACATGTCTTAATTGAAACATGCTTTCATTTTATAGATTTCCAATAATCTAAATTTTTTATTTCATCTGATTAAGAAATCTATTCAATGATCTCTTATTCCTCCTTAATAGAATTAAAAATTTATTATTCAAGATATGCATCCTTTAATTTCAGGTTCTCTTTGTTTATTTATTATCATTTGTATACTTTAAGGAGGGACATAATTTCCATAAATGCTATATGACTGTTCTGAAATTATCGTAGTTATCATGGCTATAAACAAATTTTGAAAAAAGGCGAATACTAAAATTTTGATTTATGAGAGACTATTTTGATTTCCAATAATATCAATGCTCATCACATAATGAATGTACTTATATCAAGTTCTTTCACAATATAAACAGAAAAGTGATTTAATTAAGATAAACTGAATTATTAAAATTATAATGAAACCAATATTTCGTGGTGTCTTAATAATGAAATATACAGACAATTAAGAGGAAATTACTCTTGATTAACTGAAGGAATATCTGAAAGAGTCAGGAAATTACAATGAAGAAACATTTTCTCAAAATGTAGATATTTTCCAATAGTTGATCGATGATCTCATCTAAAATGATTCAGAGCAAACCTATGAGCAATATGTATGAAATCATTATATTTGTTTTAGGGAATCTCACCCTAAGAATTACACTAGACATGGTTAACTGAGAAAGATAGAGTGTTATCCTATTACATAAAAAAGAGGACCCAAGGATAAAAAGTAATTATTAATACAATGAATATTAGATTGAAAAATTTCAGTGGTCAGTTAATAACCAATTCTACTCAAAAAAAGCAAAAAACATAAATAAACCTGTTTGCATTATGAATCTTAAGGTAATACATCTAAAAATGTGCTATAGTCTAAAGATGTCGTGAATAAAACTTATAAATTTCATACATTCGAGATAAATGAAGAGGATTTAAATTATATAGAAGATCAAATGAAAAAAATAGAGTAAACTATAAATGCATTGCTTTTGTGATGAATCATAAAACCAATATCAATAATCTATAATTATTTAATTTTTATACTAGATTTAACTTAAAATGAATTCATCTAACTTTGTTCATCATTTTTTGAATAATCTTCTACATTTTTTGTTTGCAATTGGCAACACAATTTCTGTTATTTCCTCATTCTTATCTATTGAATCAAATAATATGCTAAATATTGTAAGCAACCCTATAAACCTTAGATTAAATTCACGAATAAAGAAATCGTTTTAATACGTTGTCTATTAAAATTCTCTGAACCTTAATAATCTCTATTCTATTTTAACAGCTGTTTCCATTTCTATAAATTAGCTTATATCTTTTCATACCTTGAGGTACTCCTTTAACAATACTAACATAGTTATGTAATAGTGAAGTTTATAGAATGGATGATTTTCAAATACAAAATATAAAACAATATATTCGCTTAGGACTACTATAAATTTTAAGATTGAGAGTTCAACTCTTTGATTATCACATTTAATCAAAATAGCATATTTAAAAATTGTAATCAATATGAAATTGAATAATCCAAGTATCTTGATTGTATAATTAAATTTGTTCACATTTAAAATTTAGAAGATATTTCAATGCATATATAATAATCTATTATACTATAGACCTGCAAGCTAGTTCAATTTAATTTATCAATCTTAGATATATGAATTTATAATATATTTATTCTAATTCCTTATGGTAGATAATTTGTTGATTTTCATCATTATTTCTTTGGATTTAAAATCAACCAAAATAAAGAGCATCATAAATTTATTTGATATCTGATAAAATTTTAGTAGAATTTATTGGTAATTGATATGTTATTATCTCAAGAAAATATTTCACACACATTTAATTTCTTTCAATTATATCACTATTATGTTATAACAAAATAGTCTAAAGTTTGATTTTAGACAAAGCTTCAGGTATTATAATCTTCTTAATATTTGAATATACAAAATTGACTCTAAAATTATCAATTAAAGAATAATTAGTAACAAAATCACAAAATTCAGGAATAATACTCTTATACTAATGCTTCGAAAATGAGGATTATTCTTATTGACTCTACTCCAATCTCCTAAAACGATCTGACTTAAGGCTTCTCTTTAGGATTTAATTTCAGTTAGAAAATGTAGATGTATATAATTATTTATTATTAATTCACTCTGATTTCATTTTTGTTTTAACCAAGTATGTGCCAATTACAGTACTTATTGCAAGTGTTGTCCAATAGCAACGAGCAAAAAATGCATCTTCATAACTGAGAAACACACTCAGAATGAAGCTGATTATGCCAATACCTCCCGTACAAATTGACACTAATCTAGAACTTAGGTTGATCTTGTTGAATTTATAAGGAAGAAAGAAAAGTATGTAGTATAGACTAGCAACTAATTGTATAAGATGGTATTTACTTAATGCAAATATTCGATAACATTGCTCATAATTCGTTTGACCTGAAAAGTAAATTCCAAAAGTCATATAAAATGTACAATCAAGTATTGGCTGAATTAATTTTAACATAAATAATAAATGTTTTTATTTGGAAATATTATAGAAGGATCTTCATTCTGATTAGGAATTGAATATTTTTTACCATCGCTTTCGATTACTTTTACTCTCCAATTGATTTTGAAAAATCGAATTATTAAGAATAATTGTAAATAAAAGATTTTCACTTATTCAGATTTACCCAAAAGGATTCCTAATATTCCTTAGGATACCTCAAATGAAAGGTAGTATTTGTAACAAAAAAATATTGATAATTAAACAATACTCTTTAGGAATATGATATTATAAAATCATAATAAATAAATTAATGATCTCGATCCAAATATAAAAATCATCTATAATTCATCGATTATCGATTTTGAAAAAAGTAATATACTAGAATATTCTTCTGAAATTCAAGGTGATTACTATTTTGACAGAAATATCTTGATAAATTAAATTATTTCAATCAATTTTATTGGTTATTACATTTATAGACAAAGTAAAATATGGAAAAAATGGAAAAAATTGTGAAAATTACCTAGATTCTTTACTCATTTCTAATTAGAATGCAGAAATCAATGTCATTGAAGATGCAAAGGTTGAAAAAATTAACTTATTATGATCTTAATAAAAATATTATTTATTTATTTATATCAGATTTTTACTTTCGATTTTAAATGATATGTTATCTTCTCTAAAAACGATTCATCTTCAGCAGACAATTACTCTTTCTTTAATTCTTGAAATGGCAATTGCTCACTCACTTCAAATTAGGCTAACTAATTTAGGAAATTTTATTTAGCCAAAGGGTTAGCCAACTAGTCCACTATTTCTGATTTCTTTTCTCGTAGGAAATCCTTGACTTGCATCATCACAAGCTATTTCGAATACTAATCTAGATTCTATTGAGTCTCAGTGAGTGTTTAACCATTATGAGAAATCTCAGAAGATTGCTAATTTATGCGAATCAGAGGGTGGATGAACTATAAGTTTTCGATAGCATATTCGCTATTTCTATTTGAAATTAGGTTAAAAATAGAAAATTACTTAGTTTTGTCTATTAATGCGATCACTGTAGTGTTGAGTAATTTGACTTTTCTATCCCTGGTGGATTTTTTCCCTATTCTGCCCTCCTTCAAATAGACCTATAGAATTGCCTTCACAGTTGATGGTTTCAATTGAGTATCTTCGGATACCTACAGTCATATGGTTCTTAAATCTACTTCTTTTAGGGTCTTTCCATTTTTAGTAAGTTCGTTTATTATGTGAGTTCTTTGGTCGTGACTGATTTTCTTGTACCTATTGATTAAGTTGGATTGTTCTACTTCATATTGCGAGACCCCTTTCGGATTTTTGAGCTACTATTCATTATTATCGAATTATTATTAATTAATTATGATACCCTCGACTCGAATTTGTATAGCCCCGAATTGTCAAGCATAATCCCGATTAATTTAATCCATAAAGGAACTCGATTATCACAAAGGCCATAGTTCCTCCAGTCTGGGATAACTCACCAAGAAATTGAAAGATGTCATACCTGAATTCCCAATCACTGCAAGCACCAAACAAATTATTGAATCTAAATTTCAAATTATTTCGGAATACTTGCAGAAGAAATAAGAAATTTATCAGAAGTATGAATCACAAATATTTAAAATAAAGGAAATGTGAAAAATATGAATTGATTGAGGCAGCATCCAAATTTATCAATTCCGAATACTCCTTATTAAATGAACGGGCAATAGATTTAATAGTCAAAGCACTGCCCAATAACATTTCAGAAACCCTAGAATTGCAGACTGCTTAATATTGTGAATTACAAATTCAAATTCAAAAAGAATTGGATGATTTATTTCATTTAATTAGTGCAGATACAAAATAAGAATCAATTTAACCTGTCCAATAAGTTCAATCACCAAAAAAGAAAATATCCCAAATTCAAACTGCAGCAATCCCAATCGCCATCACTGAGAAACCACAATTCATAAAAATGCCACAAGCCTATGATTAACTTACCAAATTTGAAATCGTCAATCAAAAAGCAAAACACTTAGAAGGATGTATTAATACCATACCATTTAAGATCCTTCCTTCGTCATGACCAACCAATTACTCAAAGAGGGCACTCAAATTAGATTTGAGATCATTAAGATATAGAGTGACTATGTAGGAATAGGTATAGGAGCTATGGAACGAGTATCTATTGAAAAAAATGGATTGATCCTTACTGGAGAGTAGCTCTAAACAGTTGGCCATGGCGTGTACATGAATTTTAATGACAAATGTATTTACCATAGTGAAATTGAAAATGGGGCTGTTTAAGGAAAGGACAAAGGTATTTCATTTTAAGATGGGGATAAAAGTATATTGAATTTCAATCATTATCATAGTTCTCTGCACTTATTCATAAGGACAACTGACCTTTTTAAATTTGAAAACCAACTCCTCATATACAATGAAAGTTACCTTAACCGATATTATATTTATTGTTTGGTTAGACTTGAGTGAAATTAAAATTATTTGATTATTAAATCCTCTATTATAAGTATCAATATATTCTTTACAATTGACTATTAATTCTAAATCTATGATTTTATTATGAAATGCAATTTTAATTTATATCCAATTTCGTTGTGTATTGAACAATTCCAACATTAAAAGTAATTAGAAATGCTTAGTCAAATTAGTCAAATTATTTTTACTTTATCATATCAATTTAATTAACGTAAACTTAACTTATGACTTTTAAAATTACCTAACAATAAATTAATATAAAAAATCATTAGTTCTATAGTATAGGACAATAGATATAATTAATCTTAATTTAGAATATTTATTAATTGAATAGACATGTGATTCTCATAGACAATTACACTTCACACAAACTAGGTATATTTCGATCGATCCTTTAAGGAGAACTTTGATTTTTAGGGTAAAACAGAATTTATATTATTTTTAGCTTATTACTTATTTATCTCTCATTAGACCAATCCATACATTTACAGTTCTTATTGGATAAAAAGATAGATATGTATTTTTTGTTAGTGCTATTATATATTAAGCTGAGAATATATTATAATCTTATAATAAGAAGGTGATAATTAAAGTTCAATAAATATATGAATTAAAAATTCGTTTTGCTTACCATCAAATTTAATGTCCTACCGGCATATTATGGAATGAGTGACTTTTTCAGAATCAAAATGAATAGAGAGTAGTAATACAATAAATAAGAAGGGAATGGAAGTTTTCTCAATTATAAGTCTTGACTTCAAAGCAAGTAATTATTCCTATTGATTGCAGATAAAGATCAATGATAAACTAATGATAATGCATTTTATCTACCACATTAGCAGGTGCTGATGTGTCAATATTCTGTTGTAATTTGCTTGATCTATATAAGGAAGACGATTTAATGTAGGGAATTAAGAAAATAGTAATTTTTCCATTAATATAATTTTCAAATATAAGAATCAGAAATTATATATTAGATGATGAGGATAAATAATAGAAAATATTAGTGGGGATTTGTTATTTTAATAAAGATAACGAGTAGATTTTGAGAAGCAATGATTAAAAAAATGGAAAGATTCCGTTCAGTAAATTATTAGGAAGTTCCTCATAAATATTTCAACTGGTGATACTTAGATAAGTCTCTAACGATTAATTAAGTAATAACTAGGAAAAATGTAGTAAATTTAGATAATTTAGCTAAGGTATGATTATTGTTTAGCTTGATTTCAAAATTTTCTCTTAATTGAACAAAATATAAATAGAAACAATTTTTTCGTAATTGGGTTCGGATACAATGATTGATTAATTTAAGCTCTTTAAAACTTTATAAAGAATTTAAATATATTTAAATAAAATGAATAAGAAGTCTGAATTCTAGAGAGCCAATACAACTAAATAATTAAATAATAGTAATTAGAACAGTCCGAAGTTAATTATATCACAAAGTACCTCGATAGGGTTTCTCAATGAATAGAGCAATTGTTTATCGAAATCACTTCCGTATAGTCCCAGTCGGGTAGATTATTCTTTCGACAGAATAATCGAATAAAGCATTATAGAATCGAAAGGGTAAATAATGCATTAAATGCTAGTAAAAACTTGCCAACGAATGCTAATGACTAAGAACAACCAACCAAAGTATTCTGTCAAAAATGTTAAAAATAAGTCATCTCTAGAATCGAGAAATAATATGGTTGTGGTGCACTAATTGTCACTCTCTTGATATTACTGATTTTCTGGCCATTATTTTGGATTCCATGCTTTGTTTCGGAATGCAGGGACATTATACATTATTGTCCATCCTGCGAAGAAATTATTGGAATGAAACCTTATAAACTTTGTAAATGATCAGTATGATTAATTATTTGTATTTACTTGCCATGAATATTTTAATTGAAGATATCATCCTTAGTTTGAATCTAGATACAATCATTTATCAAATCTTAAATTAATTTTTGAATTGCAATAAAATATCAATAATTCTAAATTTAGCAGTTTCTTAAGACAATCAAAAATGCATTATATAATTTATTGTCTTTCTAAACACTGTTTGAGTAAAATTAAGCTGCAATCATTTAGTTAAGCATGCTTAATGTGCTTAAATTACAATAATTATTATTAGTTATCAAAAGAAACAAATATCTCAAGAAGTTTATCTAACCAAATGGTTATATAAGGTTGAGTTTCTAATATAACTATATTTATAATATTAATCAATGACTGACACCTATTGTCTGATTTATCCATGTAGATTCTTGTTATGATTATTTCTAATGGGATGAGAAGTTATTTTATATTCATGTGTTTTTATCAGCCATCTCTTATTTAATCACCTTCCTGTAGTCAATTCAGTGTGAGTAGACAATAACTATCAAGAATAGTCATATTTGAAGAACTTCCAGATTGTGTGGTTTCTATTGTCTGAATTGATCATCTTTTAATTTATGGTTTAGAAATGTTTGAATTCAATTTTAATAAAATTAATTAATATGGCTTAACTTAATAAAAGGAAGTAATCTAAATCTTTGGATGATAGTGAAGTAGCAATTATCAAATTAAGAGATAGTATAGGGTGAAGTAGTATAAGGTAGGTGGGTTAAGGAAGAACATCAGAGATTTGTTGAAGCATTGAGTTTACATGGAAAGAATTGGAAGAAAGTAGAAGAATATGTTGGTACAAGAAGTGGAGCATAAATAAGGTATCTTAACAAATGATAACTACTTCAGGTCTCATGCTCAGAAATTTTTCAATCGTTTGGAGAAAGAATTTCACAAACAAATTAATGGACTGAAGAGTTCCGAGATTAAAGAAATCTTTGTGAATAAGATGTTCCATTAATATTCTGAAGATGAATAAATGTAAATAAAATAGAAGAATAACTCTATTATGGGTATGCACTTATATTTTATATATTTATTTTTAGATGTATCCGAAGATGAAATCCAATTAAACGCAGAGTCTATGTAGGCGGAGTCTAATCAACAATAATAATAAATCAAAGCCCAATTGCAATAGGGTATCCTAGACCTCAATTTGCCTGAATAACAAATATATAATCCCACTAAGGAATAAGTCACATTATATTGGTAATAATAATTGAAAATACAAAAAAAACTCTAAGATGTATCAGATATGTCTCAAATACCAGATGAACTTCTGAAAGAAATATGCAATCTACATAAGGAAAAGGGATAGATCATGGCTCTCCAATAGATTCAAAATGCTTATAAGTCTATTTCAGAAATTGAACAAATTGATCAAAATGATGAATAATAAATACAACAGTAATCAATGCAGCAAGAAAAAAATAACCCTACAAATTCTGATCACAAATTAAGTGAAGAATCAAGACCAGGAAATGACGAGTCCTTCTTTCATTTTATCATGTATTCAATATCTCATAATAACCCAGGGTAAAAATTTCAAAGTATTTAAACAACAGAAAATTGAGTTTATCTGATTTAATAAATGTACCAAAATCGGAAAAAGAAGCCTAAAAAGATTCTCATCCCTAAATACCTGATGTATAGTAAGAGGCAGAAGGATAAAAAAGTAGAAAATAATCATTTACTTTTTATAACGATTTAGATGAAGAAAATGAAGTTCGATATTTGAATCTTAAGAAAACTAAAAAAGATTGACATTAAACTATATAAATAGTCTATTTTATATTTATTAACAGAGTCTCTTAAATCTAGAATTATTATACTCCCCACAAAATAGTGTAATTTCCAAAATCAAATTTATAAATTTTTTTATGGTTTTTTGATTCTAAACAATAAATTTTTAGATGAAATAAGTTATAAATTACAGATTTTCTAATCAGGATTGGATAATTTTTGATCAAAAACTTAAAATCAACATTAATATAACAATTATTTTATCAATTAGAAATATCTATTAACAAATAAAGATAAGTATGAATAATAAATTAGATAGTATCTATGTATCTAGAAAGTCTCATAAGCATTGCTATCATTAAAAAAACAGTTGTTTTAGATCATGCAACACTTCATAAATAAAACGATAAACTTAATTAATATGAAATAAAAATTATAATTTAATTTTAAAGAAGTAAAATTTTATTGATATTAGATTTTAAATATATAATAATCAACTTTTTAAAAAATCTCTAATTTACTAAACAGTAGTAAAAAATGAATTATGCAATTAATTTGTTGACTAGTATTTGGAGTTTAATGATTTTTTGGATAACTAATAAAGGCAAAAGTAAGACTACATTTTAGGAAAATGAATATGATGCAACTTGATAAGAATCTTTTATTATTATTAGTATTTAAAAATAATCAATAAAAATTATAGGATTATGGTTAAAATGTATTTTATTTCAAATGAACTGAAGAGTAGAGAGAATTACTAAATTGAATCATTAGACTATATTTGAATATAAATTTTCAAATTTTATTTATTTTAATAAAAATATATCACAATATCTTATCCACACGAATTTTATATCCAAATTTATTCAATTCTCTGTTAATAATTTTGGCTGCATGAGGCAATCTATAAAATGGGATTTGAGGAAATAAATGATGTTCTGTTTAGAATTGCATGCCTCCCATTATCAAATTGGATAACCAATCTATATAGATTTAATTAAAATACCTGTCCAGTCATAATTTCTGGAGGTGATGATTTAATGTTCAATGAATGGCTTGTCAATCTTTTTGTAGAATTTATATTCTCTTTCATGATTTCCAATGAGAATGCATGCACTGAAGAATCCTGCGATATATTGTGCAACCAAATAGATCCAAATTTTTTATTAGAATACAATAACTTGATGCATCAACACGTAGAGAATGTCAATTTTATTATAGGATGCAATGACTGAATCAACCTTCCATTTTAAATAGAGGAATCCGTATTACCACATTTAATATGTGTGATCGATGTCATCATCCTTTCCAATTCTGTTAGTGAAGATATGATGGTTATTATGTTTGAATTACCACCAGTCTGCGGAGAAGCCATGGAGGATACCATAGGGAATGGAGAACTTATACAACAATGGATGTCGATTATGATTGGTGGAATGGCCTTACCATCTAAGTGATATATGATACATATAAATACCCAGCCACTATCTAAGTTAGTGCAATTGTCGGTATGGCTATGTACCAATCAGTTGTGACACCAAGATATAATCCAAGACTCAATGCTACGAGGAGAAGGATTTCAATGGTCCAATCTGGTTAGAAAAGATCTTTGACTTACTTCTTGATATGAGAATAACGTTTGCTGTCTTCTGATTCCTTAAGATCAGTACGCACAACTTTTTAGGACTTTAATATTTTCAATGCCTTTTTTGAATGTAGACAGCTAAAATATAGGGATAATTGTACCTAAAATATTCGGTAATGTCTTATTTCTCATCTTTCATTTTATCAAAGAAACTTCTTCCTGCAGGGTGTTTAGGAACATATTCTGTAAAATCATATTCCTTGTTCTTGTAAATAAATCTGTAGGCCTAACATTTAGTGTTAAATTTACTTCTCTATTCTCAGGTGTTTGAATTCCATTATTGTTTGGTTCTGGTAATGGGGACATTTGTTATTCTAATAAATTATTTATATCTTTATTAAATTTGCTTGATTATTTTACTCTAAGTTTATAATATATATTTTTTGAATAAGAATAATAATCGAAATGAGGAACTGATAGGGAGCAATACTGCAGAACGGAAGCAGAGAGAGTTTTGGACAAACAACTTTTCAAAAAGACTAAAGTAAATTAATAAGTTAAGTAGGGTTAACAATTGCATCAAGTGGAGAAATAGATTTATGGAGATTAGAACAAAAAAGTGAAAGCAGAAGAGAGTTCATAAAAAGAATAGATGAGTTGCTAATAAGCTATGTGCTTAGTACTCAAATATCTAACTAATGATAATAAAATATTCACAGCTTTGAATAAAATTAAGTTACTAATTAAGGAATTTAAAAACAAATTCTATGATTATCATTTATTGTAGATCCTTTATTGTTTGTCAATCACAAAGTATCAATTGAAGTAACATGAATGTGATCAATTGGTTATTGAAATTTTTGAACTCTGTTAACTTCCTAAGCACATTTAAATTATAGAAATACTAAAAATTCAATTGAATATTAAAACCTTTTAATTTAACAACGCACTGAAGGAATTCAAGAAAATTATAGATGATTTAAATACTGCCTAAATGTTGGAACTTGTTGATATTGAATAACAAAACTCATTGTAATAAATCGAAACATATGAATATGAAATTCTGTATGATTTTGAATAGTTTCTAGTAATATTATTCATTTATAGTATAATAACAAAGAGTTTCATATGAAATAAAGATAATAATATGTGTTAAATTGCCTGGAAGTGTTGGTAAATCAATTCAAATATTAATGGGCAAAGACAAGTATTCATACATTCATTCAGAATTTGAATTTCAATCAAAAGTATTGGTTTTATACTTAAAATAGACAGTTTTTTGATGAGTAATTTATCATAAGCAAGATTTAGAATGCCAAGATTCTGTATACAGCCAGTAATGAAAGGGAGAAGGCTTAGAGTGCTAAACTGATGCAGGACTACTTGAAGCCTATCCATGATGTAGTGGATTGTCGGGCTGTAGATAATACTGGAGATGGCTTGGATTAGTGGGGCTTGAAGCAAACTGGATTATGATTATTACTGGCATTGATGTATTCTAAGGGAGTTGAAAATAAAAATATATTTCAGTCGGGAAGTGTTATATCATTATATTCATGTCGAAGCGTTTAAAGTCATCATAATTATTGTGAATGAATTGATTATAAATAATTATATAGTTAGAACATCCACGAAATAATATGGGTTTAATTCTAATTAATTTATGCTTTATAATAGTTTTTTTAAAACGAAGAATCAGAGTCCTCACAATGGGAGAACAAAGCCATAAATGCGTTAGAGCTCGATTGAGAAAGCAAAGAAGGACAGACCACGACCATAGTTATCTAGCAAAATTGATTAATTCGAAAAGGAAGCGATAGTGAGTATGATGAATAGCAAAAAGAAATCCGTTAGCAAAAGACTCGTAATGATATTGGTTAACTTAGAAAACAGAATAAGGAATGGACACATTAGATGATTACTTATATTTAGACTCCTACATTACTAATAAATAATCTAAATCTAGATCATTCAGCAATGCATTCACATCTACTAAAAGTGCAGATAGAAAAAACAATATTCTTAATAACACTAGTAAAAGACAGAAAAGTAGTAGTCAGAAGCATTCCCTTGAGGATGATACAGGTCCTGATAATTTCCCTTTGCAGTTTCAAAAGATTAAACTTCTTGGGAAGGGTGGCTTCTCCTTGGTTTGGCTGGGAGAACATAAAACTACCAAAATGAGGGTTGCAATTAAATAAATTAAATAATCCACCACAAATCAAACTTACCTCCGTGAAATTTGGTTTGGATCTCATTTTTTTGACAATGGGATTCCAAAACCTTAACTCAAGTCAACCTTAGGAATCAAAAGTCTAGTATAATATTTGGGATTTGAAATCGGAAGTACTGATACCTGGATTTTCACAGAGGTATGTGGAGAGAATCTGAAAAATACTCTGTATGAGTTGAAAGGATAACAAATTAAAAATGAAATTGTATACAAAGTAATTAATCATGTCAATATTCAAGATGATCTAAAAACCATTATACATAAGTTTAAAATAAGATCTCAATATTTTAAAGAGGATAATCAAAGATGTCGCTCATGCTTTAATATTATTAACTGAATAACGGATTGTCCATTGCGATCTTAAAACAGAAAACATACTCATTAAAAAATCTAAATGTCTTAATGGATCTTATCAAATTACCTAAACCAAATTGATCGATTATGGGAGTAGTTTCATATTTGATGATCTCTCCCAGTTCTCTATGGCGACTCCTGAATATATGTCTCCAGAAATCCTAAATTACGTCCTCTATGAAAATGGCAAGGATTATGATGTAAAACTATTCAAAGTCTTACAAAATTACTATAAACCTTGGGTTATAGACATATGGTCATTAGGTTGTGTAATTTTAGAAATTGTTTATGGGATTCCTCTCTGGTTGAACAATAAAATCATTGTAAAGCATCACAATAAGGAAGTAATTGAGCAAGGCTTATTTGCTGTTAAGAATAGGGCTTTTGATTAAATTATAAACAAACAAATTCATGTGGTCAAAAATTTAGACTATTATCTGGACAATAATTATTCAGGTATTGCTATTTTGCTTATTAACAGGAATTAAAGTTGATTTAGAAATTAGACTCTTACTTCGAGAAATGCTTACTATTGATCCTGATAAAAGAATAGCTCCTCATACTATTATTGAATTTCTTTAACCTACTAAAGGAAGATTGAAAACTGAATGATTTATGATAAATATTTAGATTTATATCTTCATCTTAGGTACTTACTTAAAAAATCAGAATTTATATTTTAATGAACAATATTTTTATTTTTTGCGACACATCAGTCATTTGTTTATTTGATTATTATTCGTTTTGAAATGATATCGCCTTTATTATTTACTTATTTGAAATTACATTTTAAGAATATTATACAAGATGGAATTTATAAAATGCTTTATTAAAGTTCGAATTTAATAATTATGAAAATAGATTATATATTATCACTAAGGGAACAAATTAAGTACGAATCATGAAAATGAGTTATGAAATATAATCTTAATTTCAGGATTTAATTGAAGAAGAAATTTAAAAATTCCAAGTATATGGAGCTAGCCACTCCTTGTTTTAGAAATTAAAGGTTTACATTCTCCACACATTGTTTAAGCTATTTCCTTTAATTTTCTAGATTTTACGACGAAGAGCTAGATTGATTTTGATTATATAATAAATTAATTTTCAAAAGAAATATTAAATGAAAAAGCAATCAATATCTACAACTGCAACGCTTCCAATACCATATTTTAAGGTGTATTTCAAAATTCATTATCACACTCAACCTGGAAGAGCAATTTATATTGTAGGAGATTGCAGTATTCTTGGCAATTGGGTTCCTACTAAAGGACTACGACTATAATGGAATGAGGTATTATTTGAATAATATTTAAAAAAGAATGATGAATGGACAATATGTATAAAAATAGATCGATCTAAATATTCCAAAATTGAGTACAAATTCATAGTTAACAATTACGATTATCCCACTATGAATGATATACTATGGGAACCTGGAGAAAATAGAGTAATCACCAACCATATGATTTAGAATGAGACAAAGTCTGAATATTTTAATTGTATTTACTATAATTAATTATTAAAGGTGAATATTGGGGGTATAGAACAATTAAATTGAAATTAAATTACAACTTACCTGAAAAACAAAGAATGATGGTTATAGGCAGTATTGAGTAATTGGGCTAATGGATTCACCCAGTACTAATGAAATAATAAACCAAAATAGACATATGTAATTTTTGATTCAGTAACATTAGTAAACGGGGAGTCAGTGTAACAATGGTCCATCTCCTTCATCGTAGACTCAATGAATTTCTCATTCCGATATTTTTACGTCATTAGGAATGATGACACGGGTTCAATGATATGGGAAAGAGGCAATGGAAGATTTTTGAAGTCAAGCGATCTCAGATCCTTTCGATAAGTTCAGGATCAGTATGCCAAATCTCCAATCAAAATCAAAACTCAATTGTTGACTGCCTGTTAACATTTGAGACATCACAATAAAAAAAATGGATCATTTTGTTCAGAAAAGCAACAAAAATCTAACAAAGAAACTAGTATGGGTTATTCATTTTCGGATAAGGAACCTTCGTTTTTTTACTATGAGTCCTTTGGAAGACTGAACAAACTGGATTGGAACTTCGTTGTTCAATTCTCCATCACTCAAATAAATGAAAACATTATTATAGGTCCTTATCCATAAAATGAATAAGATATAATCAACTTGAGTAACTATGGAATCAGAGCTGTCCTAAATCTACAAACAAGATTGGATGTCTATCACCGAGGAGTAGATTGGGATGAAATATTAGCTAGTTATAAGAAACACAATATTTATATGAAGAACTTTGAAATCTTTGATATGGATCCCTAAGATTTTGAAAAAAAAATAACTAAAGCAGTATAAATTCTCAAAAAACTAATTAACCAGTATGAATTTGTGTACATTCATTGTACTTCAGGAATTGGAAGAGCACCCTCACTTGCAGTGATATATTTGGCATCTGTCTTACAAATTCCCTTAGATCAAGCAATTGCTTTCGTAAAAAGCAAGAGAGAGCACTTTTACATAAATCTAAGTATTTATAGTATTTATTCTAAAGGTATGCTCAAAAAAGCTCTTCAAAAAACAATGATCTACAACAACGGTCTAGGATATGATTAAATCCCTGAAATTAACGAATTTTAAATATAAAGCTCTGGTCCTATGTTAATATAATAATTTGATTATAATATACTTTGTTGAGTTGGAAAAGGATATGTTTAATAAATCTATTAGATTTTATCATAATCATATATTCTTCTACAATATTTACTCTAATTTTAACTTTCCAATTAAATTATAAATTTATCACATCTACAATATAAGAAGATTAAAATGTAATAAAAATGATTATTTTAACAAAATCTTATATGTTTATATTGTAAATATTTAAAATTTATAATTTCATATTCTAAAACCAGATTAATAACTTGCATTTGATTATCCTTACTTAATAAATTGAGAATCTCCTTATTTTAATAGGAGTCCTTTTGGAATGAATTCTCCAACTTATTGTAAATGTTCTTGAAGAATACGATTTTTTTCCTCCTCTACCACTAATTATTTATAAGCCTCTTCTCTTCTTTATCTTTCTAGTTATTCAAGTTCTTTCTGCTTTTCCATTTAATACATTTCCAATTTCTATTGCCATAATCTTTCAACTTCTCTTTTATGTTCTATTTCCTTCATTCTTCGTTTTTATTATCCTAATTATTCAAGTTTATCATCTTCAGCAAACTTTCTCATCATTTGATCTCTGAAATCTCTTTCCATCTATTATTCTTCCTCCTTCTATCTTTACTTTTTTAATCTTGCTTCTTGTTCAGCCTACTACATCTCTCTTTTTTGAAATTCTCTCTTATTAGCTTCATCAATATCTTTTTATCTCTACTAAGCATCATATTATTCTTGATAGAGTTGAAATCTAAGTTCAGTCAATAATTCTGCTTCTTATCTTCTTCTTTCCTCCTCTTCCTTCAATTTTTGAAATATCTTATCTCTAAAGAAATTGTAAAAACTTATACTTAGCTGCATTTTCTTCTTATTTTTTCACCTTAATTTCATGAGCCTATCTATCCTTTTCTTTTATAAAATCCAAATATTTCTGATTCTCCTCTCTTTCTCGTTATTTCATTCTAAATATCAATTCTGCCTTTTCTCTTAAAGCATTTTACATGTCTGAGAAAGCAATTTTCTTCTTTTTTGCCTAATCCTCTAAAAACTTGCGATCCTCATTAATTAATTAGTGAATGACTCTATTAACTTGTTCCTTCTCATAAATGTATTATTCTCTAGCTTCATCTCTTAATTGCTCATGTTCTTTCATTTATTTTTATAATGTCTATTGATGATGATGAATTCAAATACATATTTCCCCTCTAGTCTTTATTGGAGTCTAAATTTCTCTTTGGATCTTTCTTCCTCTTGTTCTCTTTTCAACTTTTCAAGAATCGCTGCTTCTATTTCACTTTCTTATTTCTATTTTGAAAATATAACTGACTATATATACCAACTCTTAAATTCTTCTCAACTATTATTCAGCCAATTATTAAGTTCTCTCTTTGGTCACATATGCAGTCTAAACTTTTTATTTAAGTAGTTTGATTTCCTCACTCTCAGCGCAAATTCTTTCAATTTCTCTTCTCCTTTTCTCCTCTTCAACTTTTCGTTTTTGCAATTCTCTTGCTAATTGATCCTCTAAAGAATAAGGATCTGTGATTGGATTTCTATTCGAATTATGAATCATATGATAATAATTTTAATTATAATATTCATTTTTAAACACATGCTTGAATAAGTGAGAATAGATTAGAAATATGTTAACTCTTTATAGGTTGTAATTTTTATTCTGAGAAATCAGAAGCATATGATTTCCTAATGAAATCCATTATTTCAAGTTTAAATAATCCTATCCAGTGCTATTCGAGCATTATTAAAACTTCAAGTTAATGATTTCTTTAAAAAATTAAACTCCCTTTTCAATAGAGTTCTAAGTTGAGAGCCATCACTGGTGATACTCTTAGATAAGTCCTATATACTTTCTTCTTAACAGAGTGGCTTTAGAGCAGCCATCTCATAGATTGCATACTTCAAATTCAGGAATTTATTTTCAAGCATCAACTTCAGATATTTTGTATGATTTACAATTTATGCAGCTAATTCAACGCATAATACATATAATGGAACTTACTGACGCATTTTAATGGAACAAGTAAAACCATTTTACTTTTAAAGCAGATTCATGAAGATTTTACAAACTTAAGTATTTGAATTCTGAAGAGTATGCAGATTCCCTAAAAGTTCTTAATTAAATCATGAAGACTCAGTTCAATAATTGCTTTAAAGACTTTCAGAAATTAAAATAGATTTTTTTTGTTATCAAATAAAATACTTGAAAAAAATCAATTTAAAATTGATTTTATTGATCCTCCATTATACCTTACTTTAGCCTTAAATTTTAGAGGGCTGTCAATTAAATTCAACTCTTTAAGGGTACAATTATATTTATTGGCTCTTATTTGTTATTCATTTTCAAAAGATTGACTTAGTTATGTTGCTGATGAATTGTTTTGATTCTGCTGTTATATTGGAGAATTGTCTTTACTGAGATAGAGTTCTATACTAATGGTTTCTCTAGAATTATTAAATAAAGTACTCTGTCTTCCCTAGGTATATATAAATGACTTATATGATTTCGTTTATTGTTGATAAAGATGAATGGTTGTTCTATTAGAGGCTCACTTATCTCTGACGATCAAAAATTTCAATAATTATATCAATATTAAACCTTATGCATTCAATTATGGAGTCGTTTTGAATTCCTTGGTTAAAAATACTTCCATATTGCTCCAAACAAGATAACTCCAAATCTTGCCAAAACAATTTAACTTCCCCTTCAATATTAAATTAATCATAAAAGTGAGCATATAATTCATCTACTGTTAGTGTTTCATCAACAACTTATTGGATTTAATTATTTTTGTATTGGAGTCTGAGAGTCCTAAAAATGATTATATTGAATTTACTTTTTTTAATTCTTCTAATTATTTGTATTATCTTATTGCATACTCCATTATTAAAATTATTATTGATTATAGTCTTAATTTTATGCTTATTGATTCAGTTATTGAGTCTAATCATTATATTAGAATTATTAATTTTATTGATTGTTGTTTTAAATTACATTCTAATTATAGAGTTATTATTGTTATTCCCATTATTATGCATATATTTAATTTTACTAATTCTATTAATGCTAGATGTCTTAAGGTTAGAAATTCTGTTGGATCTCTTATTCAGTCTGTACTTGCTTTTTAGGAATTGCATTAGATGATGCAAAACAATTAGAGTCATTCCTAGGCAGATCTTCTTTCAACTCCATTATATAATTGTTGTAATTATCAAAAACGGTTTCTAAAGTCGACTGATTAATGTTTAAAAATTTATTCTGAGCAGGCAAGAAGAATTTAAGACTCTTGTATTTTACTTTTTCAAACTCCCTAATATAATACAATGGATGAATACTATGGATAGGCTTCCTCTAAAAATTAGTAAAGTTCTAAGGTTGTAGTACTTTTTTCTATAGTAACTTAGGTTGACTTTCCAAAGAAAGAAAGGGTGATATTGTAATCCTTTTTCTATGAACTCATATTAATTTATTAATATTGTAATCTAAGATATCAAAATATGAGTAGAATATATTAATTTTTTATTTCTATAGATATATCTACTCACGTCTCTGAAAAATAATATTATTAAATCTTTCTCATTAAATGGAGTAGCAATATTTAGATATTTATTCATAAATAAATTTTTATTTTATATAAAATCCTTCAAATGTACAATCATTCCAATCTATCATACACAAATACAAATAATATGAACCGTTAAGAATTGCAAGAGTTTAGAAATTATGTGCGTAAAGCTGCTTAAGCTAAAATGGATGGAACAGAAGATAAGTAAAGATAAATTGCTAAAACATTTCATTTGGATCATAAAAATTTGATGTCATTAAATTAGAGCCCATTACAAAGTAAGAAGTTGCATGTCGATCATGACATATCATAACACCATCACTTAGCATCCTTATCAGATTGGAAGAAATTTGACAGATCTACATCACAAAGTTATGTTTCTTTTGACGCCAATACTTGGAAAGAAGATCAAAACAGTATGAGGTAAAGAAAGCTGTAAACACCATCTTTGAATGCAGCTGACTTAATTAAAGTGAATCGAACACTCTCAGGATTGAGTACTAAAGAAATCTAAAATCTGAGTGGCCAATATTACCACTAAATTCAAGAATTAGAACACACAGTTAGCTCAATGTTGAGAAGAATAGATTTCATCTAAGCCTCAAAATCCAATTATTGAACATATTATAATGATTATATAATAACATGATAATTATAAAATTATTGCTTAGATCTCATTATTTATATATAAATTAAATTATCTTTAGAGAATATTATAAATTATTATTTAGAATATAATACATAAAGGTTTAATAACAAAACATTAAAATTACTTAATTTTGACCTAGCTATTGATAGCCAAATGTTTCGCCTTTTTTTAAGTATCTAGATGAATCACAAGATTAACATATAATTATGATAGATTCGTTAAATTAAAACGAAGTTTAAAATAGAAACACAATTATTTTTGAAATTAGAATATACCTATATATATTAAATTAATTTTACAAAAGGTAGGACAACAGAAGTAATAGAGTTGATATTCATCTTAGGAAAACTAATCATATTACTTAGAAACACTTTGTGTAATGAATACATTTAGAATTTTTCATTTTTAACCTATATAAGATTTTCTAGGTCAATTTAGTGATATTTCCATCAATCAAGCAAAACAATTAGACAAATACCAATTATTATTATAATTCAAAAGAGACTATGTTTACTATCAATTTTTAGTTTATTATTTAACTGAAAAAAATTAGCTTTATGTTTTTTAAAATTAAACATTACGGATAAAATTATTCCAAAGTGGACACTGAATCAATATTACAATATATTTAATTTTTTTCACTTAAAAAAACCACTTTTCTATTATCTAATCAAAGATTCAAAACTAAAACAAGATTTCCATTTATCTTTACTTACATAACCAAAATGCTTATCAAATATACTTCAAACTATTTTAACTACTAATGAACAACAAAATACAAAAGTAGCTACTTCCATTATTAAATTAGTTCAAAAAGGTATAGGAGATTTTTTATGAATTTCTCTAGAGAATTTTAAGATTTTGAAAATTGTTTATTATTTATAAGTTTAATTATTTGATCATCCCCAATAATAGTTACATAAAATTAATGAAATAGTATGGAATATTGATAATGGTTTTGTCATATAGATCTTATATCATATTATTGATAACTAATAACAATACTAATTTTATATGATTTGAACCAATAATAAATCATTTAGCATCAACTTTGTCCATCATCTCTACAAACTCAAGATAATCTATTTCTCCATCCTTATTCTAGTCTGCTTCATTGATCAAATTTTGCCATAATTATGGATCAGATTAACCATAAATTTCATTATCTGTAAAATATATTAAATAATACTTCCCAAACATTTCTTTAATTCTTCACTGCTAATTTTGCCACTTCCATCAACATCGAACATCTTGAAAGCTTACAATAATTTCTCCTTTTTCATATACATATTTCTCTCCATTGTTGCAGCAACAAACTCTAATCTCATTAATAATATAGATTTTACCAGTATAATTAATGACTCCATTGCAATCAGTGTCAATAGCTTTCAAAATTTAAATGACTTCACCCCAACTCTCTTATTGGAAATTATGCAACCCTTTTTTAACTTCTTCCAAGGTAAGAATGCCATCTCCATTTATATCTAATTCCTTAAACAACTTTCCTAATTCTTGGATTTCTACTTCAGATAATTAGGATGCAATATAGGTTAGTGTTACCTGATTAGGAGGTATAATTTACTTTTTTTAATTTGTTGCTGGCACTGAATCCTTTGAATGATTTGAAATCTAAAGTTAATATGGAATGAGGGATTTCTACTGAGGTAAGCCAAGGATGTTATAATACTTGTCCAGCTGTTAATCTTTGATCAGGTTTGGTTAACATCTTTTAAATCAAATCCTTAACGTCATTTGAAACTCCCTCTAATTGAGGAATATCCAATTTATAAACGCCAGACTTAACAGCCTTCAAAATTTCTGCATCAGTTCTACCGTTGAAGGGAGGTAATCCTGTCAGCAGAATGTATAAAATAACACCGGCTGACCAAACATCACAGAGTTCATCATATTTTCCATCTAGAACTTCTGGTGATATGTAATAAGGCTATTTTAGGTTTGATAGTCATACAGTTCCTGCCTTTGATTTCATCTGTGTCTTTCCATCTACATTTTTGTAGTGGCTATCATGGAACAACACACTAAGTCCGAAATCAATGACTTTAATTGGAGCATCTGGTTATTTGCTAAGGAGTAAAAAGTTTTCGGGTTTAAGATCCCTATGACATATTCCATGAGTGTGGCAATAGTGAATTGCTTACATTATTTACAGGAATGTTTGTTAAGCTTCCTTTTCAGTGAAATGGCCTTTCTCAATGATTGTATCGAATAATTCTCCACCAGTACAAATTCTTTAGTATAAATGATATATATTCATACTCCATGACTAAATAGATATTCCTTTAATCCTCAAAGCTTTCAAATAGTTTAATGATGTTTGGATGATCCTATATTGATTCTAAATTTCAATACTAAATTTTGCATAATTTCGATTTCTCTTTTGAATCTATCTGGACTTGCAATTAATTTTTTAGGAATCATCTTTATGGCTCTCTCCAATCCCAATTCCTTGTGTTTAGCCTTGAAGACTCTGCCATAGGCTCCAGAACCTAATTCCTAGACTTTCATATGTTAGCCTTACTTTCTTATCAGATTCATAAATATCTTCGATCCTCTCAGGTCTCGATTTAATAAGCCATTACTTCTTGATCAACAATTAATTATCCATTATAATTATTTGTAAAGATATTTGATTTATTAAATTATTATGCTATGTTCATTGAAATAACATATAAAATTTGATTATTTTATGATGATTGAATATTTATTAGTAAAATAATGAAAATCATGTTGATTTAATAATTAATAATAATTAATACATGGAGGATGCGCTTAGATTTTACAGTCTGAAGGAATCGATCATTTAATTAAAGCAATAATCATACATCAGAACCTTCCCATAATTATATATCAGCAAAAATAAATTAACCTAAATAACTTCGCAATAGATCGAAAACCCTTTGAAATATAAACCCATGCCTTTCGAGATAGTTTCGCTAAGCGAAGTGAATGATCAAAAGGATGACTCGTCAATCATACAAAAGGAATAGACTTTGATTCTGAATAATGAATTGTAAACTCCATTAGAAGTTAATTTACAACTAAAGGCTAAAAAGTGCATGAGTCTCTTGGAAGGACAGAGCAAACATGAGAAGGAGCAACAAATAATGAGCATATTAGAAATAATAAAATCCATATTAAATGGAAAAAAAGAACGGACAAATTAAAGATTAAAGAAAAAACTAATATAAACTAATAAATCTCCTTAATAAGCTATATAATTTCTCAAATCATTGCGTAAAAACAGAATCATGTGTTGAAAATCTTGAACTTGAACTATAAATATTGTGTCTTAATGTTAGAAAAACATCCTTTATTAATCTGTCATTTAATTTGGAGACTCTCCGCAAATAATTAAGTTTGTATAAATTCTTCAAAATCTTTCAAAATTTCATCACGTTTGAATCAAGTTAAACATCCCCTATTCCACAATAGAAAGACATGAAAATAAGCATATTTAAATAATAAATTATATAGGTTCATTTTGGGCTTTCGGCTTTGGTCTCATCAAACTGTTGTAATGATTAGAAATTGCTTGAGCTTTGTCGTTTGTTCTGGAGTGAAAATTAATCATTAATAAGAGATGAGAACATTTTCTTCATATATTTGCTCCCATAGTTTTATGCTGTATTGTAATCATCCTACTTGAATTTTGAACTTGAGTTTCCCGATGAATCTCCTTGCTAAGACAACTTTCCTCTGTACTAATCAAATTCTTGAGCCACTCTTTAGAAAATGGTTTTTGACTTCTTCATCTGCAACATCTTCATTGTCTAATCAACTTGGCTTTACAGTTCGTTTGTATCCTACAATTTTACCAAATGGCAATATGGCAACTTCACTAGTCTGATATAAAATATGACATTAACATATAAATTCTTATACTGTTTTTCGAATTAGTCACTCATCAAGAAAGCATCTCCTTTGATGTTAACAATGTTCTCAAGATTCTTGAGTATTTGTATCGGATTGTAAATATCATACAATTCGGCCTCAATTGGGTTTTCCTCTTAATAGAATGTGATTTGTATTTTGGGTATGAAAGTGGACCCACAACCCTAATTGATCTTCAAACACTCAATGGTATTCTCATAGTAACTCTTTCTATAGGAATCTAGGATCTCTTCAAAATGCAATTTCCTCTTGCAACTTGGACAGTTGGAATGTAGAGAGTATACTGAATTAGTATAAGCATTTTATCCATCATTTCTTTACAATAAGACTACATCTGTTTGGTGAATTTCCTAGGGTTGTTGTTGATCACTTGGCAATCCTTTTTGATTCATCGCTTGGGCTACAGCTTAGAAATAGACTCCATGAGTTGCTGGGGATGCTTCCAATTTGATTTCTTTCATTAACTTCACTAAATACAAAGCCTTTGAATCCATTTGAAAATAGCCACATGATTCTAGTACATATCGAAATAGTTTCTCAGTCAAATTCAAATGTTTTTCTCTCATGTACTCCAAGACTAAGATTGCTACTTCAGTCATCTGTTGGAATATCTTGTTGTCTTGATTATTCCTCACGTTGACAATAAAAATTAAGAACCAAATCTTGTACATGGTTTCTAACAAATACTTTGACCATTTCTACTGATCCAATTAAGGAATGTCTTCTTGTAATATTTCTTGATTTATCTCCTATTCATCTACTTAGAAATCCTTCATAAGATCGTGATTCAATTATGGAAACTTGTCATATTTATGAATGGTGTCTGTGAGTTAGTCCTCATCAGGCACTTAAATTTCGATTATTTATTTTGGGAGCATGAATTTCAGTTTCTGATCCTTGCCCTCTATGTATTTATCGAAGAATTGGTATTGTGATTCATTTTCACTGAACTTTATGCGTTCTTAGATGAAATACTGGAATATTCTTGTTTCCATGAATTATTAAATAAATTTATCCTTCTTCCAATGATCATAATAACCCTGAACCTAGAAGATCTCAGTGAAATCACCTTCATTATTTGAATTGGAAATAATGTATTTTTTATATTGCTTCATTAGAATACTGTTACATTCTAAAAATGCATTTCTTATTTAATACCAATCTATGTTTTTATTGAATTCAGGATCGTAATTGTCATCATCCATATAAATATGATAAGCCTAATCTACTCTTCTTAAGTATTGTTTCGAGTAATCATCATTAAATAAATTATTGAAAGGCTTTAAACTAGATTTTAGTTTCTTTAAGGCTTTTTCAGGTATAGCAGTTAAATTTTCGCAATTCACAATAAAATTAGTATCCAAATACACATACAAACTGTCAACCTAAGTATGCTGATTCTGCTCTATTATGTTCTTTTGGCTATATCCGATCAAGAAAGGCACAGGAGCCTCAATATACCCTCTCAAACTATCAGGCAAGACTGGAATCAAAATAGACGTGAATTGAAATGGGAACAATAATTATAAAAATGCATCGATGACCAGTCCTGGCACTGATAAGTGATTTGAAATAAAATGTATCTTCTTCTCCAATAGAATTGCACTGTAAATGTTTATGATTCTGTTTATATCCAATAATCTGAACAGACATTCCAAAGCCTCATTGTATCCTACTGGATATTTGTAATTGGTGTAAAAACAGATATCATAGGAAGGCAATACATACTTCAAGCATATATTTTCTTACTCAAAGATCTGCTGAGGGAATTTAATCTTATTGATGATGTTGCATATTGTACTCTCAATTGGGATGTTGTTTTTAGAGAGTGAGCATCTGTAAATATATTTGATCAGTTCTCTCATCTACTCAGGGTAATTATGCGAACTCAGTAAGCACAATGATTTAGGATAGCAAATTAACTATTGTTTATCTATATGTCCCAATTATTCCATTATATCTGCAGGTATGATTTCATGAAAAATCAAACATATACAATATGTCCTTTTTCCAGTTTCTGATGTCAATACAAAGTTGAAGATTTATTGACCCTTAGAGATGGGATCTATCTCGCTTTTCTCAACGTATATGCCTTGCGGAAAACAAAACTAGATTTTCACTTATATTAATTACCATTGGGATCATAGTTATCATGTGAGATAACGGACTCTCATGATGATCTACTAGAGGATATCTATCAATTATTTTGGGCATGTAAGCTACTTTGAATGGGGACTATTCTTAATAAATTTTATAGTTTAGTAGGTTTACTTTATTTGAAAATGATGAAGCGAAAGTTGCTTAATGGAAATTGAATTGCATGAAAATCCTTAGGGATCACTAGTCTCATGTCGCTGAATGAGGACGTGTATTTCTTCTTATCAATTTTATCTGCCAATATCATTTGGATGTCACAAATTGGTTGCTGATAGTTGTTTTAGTTCTGGGTCTTATAGCATAGGACGAGATGATGATTTTTTTTTTATTATTGATCTGTGTATTGGGAGATGTCATAAAATCCTTAATATAAGGAATACCCATTATTGATTCCCTTGAATTGATGTGTGAGCTAATCGAATTTACGCTTGATTGGCACAGGATAGATGTCTTCTGTTAATGGTATTTTCTGTATTATTATAAAACTCAAATACTAATTCATTGTCTTCAACTTTTAATTCTTTTATAGTTAGAGATGTGATTGGTTAAGAATTCTGATCGTAAATGCACCTCAACCACACTTGCTTGTTGCCGCAGAGATCCACCCATTTTTCGTTATCCTTGATGGGGATGTCCTCACTCAATTGACTTATCTATATTTCCAAAGATGTCAAGGTGTGCTCTATGTTTGAGAATGTTATTTAGTACATTTTTAGAACTCTGTATTCTGAGGGATTAATTTATTTCCTGTTCCCACAACACAAAAATAATTTATTATTCTTTTTGAAATATTCATATATTTATATTTATATTTTTCATTTCTTAATATGCATAAATATTTTCATCAATATATTCTACATTTTCAATATTTATTATTAAATTGCACTAATCAATATTTAAATTGATATGAATATTAAAATAGTATATAACACCAAAACCCACAAAATCTCAACAACACATAAAACCCTAGAGACTATCAAAAACGCAATCCAAAACCTCTACCCGAAACATCTAGAGAAAGGATTCGACCTCTATGTCACATTGCATCCCTGTAAAACTTTTAAATATTTATAGAAATGGAGCCCTTCAAAATTTAGGACCAAGAAGCCTTGCTTAGAATCCAATAAATCTACACCCAGATGAATTGGACTTCCATTAAATTTCTAGTTAAGGATTCCACCAATCCTAATCTAACCAATGACGACCTTTCCTTACTCAATCAGAGTGTAATCACTCAATCCAATGTCCAACTATCTACAGTCATGAATTTCCTTCAAGAATCCAAACAACAAAACCAAGAACAATTCACAGATTAGAAATAGTAAATTGTAATTGAGGAAAATAAGCCTGAAACTAATTTAGCCTAAGAGTATATTGAATATATAAATTAGAATTATCAAACAAATTGAAAAGTAGGAGTTTTTGGGATTCGATTATCACTCTGAGGAGTTTAAATAATTTATCATTTAACGAATCGATAATAGATTGAAATATCATGGAATATTATAACCTAAGAATTCATAGGCTTAATAATACCCACAGTATAAAATGGAATTAAAGCAACAAGACTTTATCATAACCAAAAAAGCAAATGAAAAATTTGAATGGAATTTTGAAGTTTTCAATACAGGTAACTAAGTTTGGAGAAGAAATCAAGTAGCATTTGTGGGTCTTAATGGACTTTTTAAAAACGTTAAAATCCAAGTAAATTAAATAATTTAAGTATTAGTTAACAAATGATGTCTATCCAGGATAAACAGCTAAATTCTCACTTCTTTATTAGATGCCAAAAAAAGAAGTTTAGAATTTAAAACACGAATTTTAAGTAATTATACATCATTGATTGAAATAGTTGACTTATTAAGATGAGTAGAATTAAACCAAATTCTTTGGCAAAAAAATATCATTAGTAATCACAGTGAAAAAGGATTTGTAATAAATTAAGGATGAGAAAATCTTGTAATTGATGGAAAGTGTACAAATATCATTCGAATAAGCAACGGAATTTTTAGAAATGTATGGAAGTGAGGATAACATCAATGACATTGTTTTCGCTTATTTAGGACAACCTAAATGAAGATTTCTACCTTTATATTAAAATAATAATAGTATTAACATTTATTCCAATTTTAACATGATCATCAACCTACTTTAAAAAAGTATATAAATAGATTAAATTAAATAATTAAAAGTCTTCTTTGTATAAAATTTCCAAAAGAGAATCATTGACTATTTCTTTACATTCTTCAGGTATCTATTCATTAAATCAACAATAATCCTAATGATTACCAAAAATATTATTCCAAAATAGTATTTCATTAAGAAAACATAATAATTTATAAATCTCATAGAATTATTCTTCATGTCTAAGAAATCAATCATTCTGAAATCGACTTATTTAATTTGAATTAACCATCCCTCATGATTCAATTTTATTATGTGTTTTTGAACATCAACTAATATAAGTTTAATTCATTGTAATTTTACAGTGTATTTCAAGATTATGATGATTTTTGTACTCTAAATGAGTAATCAATCATGTTACTCTTTTCTTAAAGGTTGCCTATAATGATAAGTAAGGGATTTGAATAAATTTCAATTAGTATTAATTATAAATGACATAACTAATGGATGGAGGCGGTTCTACATTTGATCTCACAGCACCAGTATCATTGGTGTAACCGAAAATAAATGTTTCGAAACAACCAGAGCAAACAATCAACAAAGGATAGAAGGAAGTAATTAAGCATTGATTAAATCAGTTACAGCCACAAAAGACTTAAACATCTAATTCAAAACTGCCGTAATTGGGGAACAATCAGAATGCTTCTAAAAGTGTGAATCAAAAGTCGTCGTAGCCAGGACATCAGCAATCTCCGAAGTCCCTTTCGAAAGTAAAAAAGATTGAATTGTTCCGAGATGCATTGCAACAGGCAACTACTAAATTACTACGTATGTGGTAGTGTTTAATGTAGCACCTGGGAAAAAGGATAAGGATAAGACACAGAAACCCAAACCTCTGCAGGAATCTCAGTAGTAACAGATTGAGGAGATAAAGAAGGAGTATGAGGATTTAGTGTAAAATCATTATAAAGATTTATATGCTCACATTGGAAATGAAACAATAAAAAAGTTTGCCATGATTTATATAATAAAAGAATCGTTACAGCTTTACAAAATTTGGAATCAAGGCCAAAAATCTAAGGAGCTTTGGAAAGAAAGGAGGAATAATTGAATAAATAGCGATTGTATAAGGATAGGTTGCTGTATGAAATCAAGCAGATGATAATTAAGAGTCGAAGGATGGATGAGTTATTGAACGATTTGGCGATTCAAAATGATGACACTGAAGTCAAAGAATCAATTGAGGAATTAATGCAGAAGGAATAAATGCAAGAGGAGAAGATGGCCAAGCAAGCCTATGAAATTGCTAAACTCAGGGATATGTTTGGAAAGCGAAGTAATTAGAATAATTAAATCAAGGAAAATTGCTATTGGAAGTCCAAAAACAATGTTAAATCACCTATGATGGATTGAAAATCAAATACCAATAATATGAGGCTTCTTCGTAGAGTATGATGAGTCGCAAGAAGCAATTGGAGTCTTTGTCAAAGATTGTTTCAAAATATAGAAATGAATTTCAAAATTAACAGAACTTTTTTGGTGCAAGTCTTAAAAGAGGGTTTGATCCCATGCTTGAAGAGATTTTAGAAGATGAATTATCAAAATGTGGTGATCTATAAGCATTGGAAATTGTGTAATAGGGGGAGAAGAAGATCATTGCCATCAAGGAGGAGAATGAAAAGAAGAAGAAGGGTGAATAAAAGGATAAGGCTAAATTGGCTATTGAGAATGCCACTCAAAATATCAATAAATAAAAAAATGATATTCAATAGGAATTGGAAAAGAAAGTAAGTATGTGAATAATGTAGAAATAAATGTTTCAAAAATTGAGAGTAGTCACCAGCATTGCTAGTTAGGAAGACATGCAGAAGTACAAACTCAATATGGATTTAGATTAGCAGGAATTGAAAAACATCTAAGAATATGTAGGCAAGGAAATCGAAAGATATGAAAGACAAAATGAGGAATTAAGGGCTGAAATCAAAAAATTGAAATATGAATAGGAGAATTCTATTTTGGATGCCTAAATCAATTTGGATGAATAAGAAAGAGAAGTCACCAAATAATAGGATCTACTCTAAGAAAAGGAGAAGTCAGTCAAAAAGGTTGAAAAGTCTATTGATGAAGTCACCATGTCATTGTCAAGAATCATGTATCAATTGAGTGGCAAGGGACTGAAACCCAAGAATATCGAAATTAAGAGACATGCTTTGGTTGCTACTGCATCCACCATTCAACTGAGACTTGAGAGAATGCTCACTGTCTTGTCCAAAACTTAGGAATTTCTTAATGAAGAGTCCATTAATACTAATCCCAGATATAACAAAGTTGAAGATTTTATTTGTCTCAATCCAAAGGTAATCTTTCTCTCTATTGTAGAGTTACATCTCTCAAGAAATCAATGAGAATGGCGAAACGAACATCAAATTTGTATATAAGGAGGAGGACAGTTCAGATGAAGATTGCAAAGATATGGATGAAGTCAGACAACAAGTCAAATCAAGAGCTTAAGAAGACAAACCTTCAGTAGTAGTCCCACCCAAAAAGGATAAAAAACCTAAATGATCTATATATATATTATATATTAATTATTCTTATTAAAATAATCATGGAAATAAAGGAACCATTTAGTAACTATTTACAACATGGAATTTCAATAATAACAATTCGATGTCGAATTTGTTCACGGCAAAAGATATCAAAACAGCTTTGAATACTATATTAAATGGGTAGGATATTCAAAATAGGAATCAACTTGGGAACCAGAAACTGCATTTGAGGGAATTTCGAATTAATTGATCACCAGATTTGAAAGATGCCAAAATTATAAAAATTATCATACTAAAATTTACAAAGCAAATAGCCATATTAAAATTAGAGTTCACATCATGCACAAAGGTTGTCAAGTGTATAGGAAATACACATCTGAAAACAAATATGCTCTCCTAGGCCAAACCAATGGATAGAATTATAAACTCTTACCAGAAACTAACCATTACAAAAATTAGGATAGCATTTCGATTCAAACACATTTTATAGATAGATATGATGATAAAGAAGATTATGAATTTTACATAAGAAGAGGCAGAGGGCGACCAAGGAAGAGTGAATCTGATAGAGAATTCCTTTCTTATAAGAATGACTACAAAATAGAATCATAGAAGTATTTACAAAAATAGTATCCATTACAAAATACAGAATGCAGCTTTAAATATGGCCATTACAAAACAGAAAAAGAATTCATTTAAGAGATGTTAACTGTAATTAGGAAGAAGGAATAAAAGAAAAGAAGAGATGATGAAGTCTTTATTTACAAACCACAAGCTTCCTTACCACCTGGATATAAAAGTCAATATACGGATTTACCAAAGTTTAATTTACTGAATCAAAAGTATTATGATAAGAATTCTAAGTGTTAGGTAAGTGATGGCAAAATTCGAATAGAATGCATCATCTCTCATCATCTTATGTAAAACAAATTACTTGTATTCAAATGTAAAGATAATGATGAATAGGTTTGCTATTTTGATTTTGATACTCTTAAATCTTATTATCCTACCTTACTCCTTGATTATTTATCCATATCCTCCATCTGGAAAAAATGATTTAATATTTTATGTTGTTTTTAAATTTATTTGACTCCTTAGCTAAAGTAATTATAAAGAATTGAATGACTCTTTCAATAATGGGGTCTAAGAATCCTATAATAAACTGAAAAGAATATCATAATAAAACTTATAGGTATATAATATTGATCATCATCATTATTGGGTAGCTTTTGCACAATTCTTGGTGATTCTGAAGGACTTATACTATTTTTAAAATTATTATTAGAGTGGTTATGTTTTCCCTTCAGATGTATTTCTATTCTTAGTATTCTCCTGAGAGACTTGCCTTTATTCAATAGACTTCTTCTATATTTCAGGTAGTTTTTCTAACTTTTAAGACTACAATTGGAGTGTCTGTTTTTATAGTTTTAATTCTTATTATACAGGTTTCCTGGGAAATTGCTATTTGGTTTATTGTTATTCATTTTATTCTAAATTGTCTCTGATTTGATTACTTTTAATGTAATCATAGAAAGACTTCAAAGTCCTTGGTATATTTTCTTTGTTGTTAATATTCCTATAGATTAGAGAAGATGAAATACTTAAGGACTTTTCTTAGATATGGTTCAAATCTGAAATGCATGACTTTCATGATGTTGTAAGCAAGAAACGATTTAAGATTGGCTAAAGTCTTAAATTGCGAGTCAGGTATTCTGCTGCAAGGATTAAGTAAGTTGACATCAAGAAGAGCCATGATAATGCCTTGGCCAACTTGCTCATAATCATTAATGGTATAGAAGTATGTCTTATTGGTAGTGGTCTGCTATGGTATTCCCAAGACAATCTAATCATCAATTTATTCATTCCCATAGGTATAATAAATGTCTAGATATGATATGAACAATTAAACCTTCCTAATCTGAGAGATAACTAGATTTAGGTAATAGATTGGTAATCTTGCCAGAATTGTAATTGCATTCCACAGTATAAGAATAGATGATGTTGGTTTCTTTGTATAGAGCCACTCTTCCACTTCCCTCTTTGCTTAATCCATCTCCTTTGTCAGCTGAATACATATTTTTTTCAGTGAAATTGCATCCATCATAATCAAAGATTTCTGAATAGAGAGTCAATAATTTAGGGATGAGACAATTCTGTGTGTGCATATGCAGATTTGGCAATTGATTTCCAAATATGAAGATTCCCTTATGACCTGCATGAGCATGGAGATCGATGTAGGCATAGAATCTATCTGTGTTGTGCAGTCTTAATATGTATTCTTTGATTGCAAAAATGGTAGGATGGTCATTCAGACTTGGATTCAGATAGTAACGATTAAGATTTTGGCACAGCGAATCCGTTCTGTAATGCCCTCTGTATACTCCATCAGGATTTATTATTGGAACAATGACCCAAACAAACTCATTTCTAGCTACTTCTGCTGCCTTGTCATTCGGATTCAACAAGAACTTGATTATCCCATTCAACACATGTGATCCTGGTAGTTCTCCTGGGTGGACTCTGGCCGAAATGAATATGTATTTCTTCTTGAATCTAAATTCATCCATTCATAGATTTTACACTATAGGACGACTTTCGGATGCCTCAGGAAACACGTTATTGATTGGATCCTCCACTTTATTTGTGGAATTGTTATTACTCGTAATGGTTAACAAATGGATTGGCCTTCTCTCTTTGGAATATCCCAACACATTCAATTTTATATAGAGATCTTTGATCTACTGCCTGCCTTATTACATCATTTAGTTTATGAATTGCTACATATTGCCAATTGATACTTCACTGTCTTGGTTTGACCATGGATATGTGAAGGCGAAGTACACCTTCTGATTGCTTTAGAATAGATGCTGGAATGTAACTTCAAACAACCCATCTGGTAACAAACGGTACTGACAAGGATACCTCACTCTTTGCCACTCATTGTTCGTCTTAAATACAGGTTGCATCCCATCCTTGAACAGACCAATCTCAAATTGTTTTTCATTACTACTTAATTTTGCATATTCGATATAACAAATGTAACTAAACTTGCATTATCCATTCCCTCCACTGAAAAATAAAACCAAGTCCGGTATGTTGCACTCTTCCCATTTATTCCTGTGTCATTGCAAATCGTTAAAATATACTAGATTCTAAATCAACACCTTTTACTTTATTGTAGGATTCCTTCCTAACAGATTTCAAATTTCCAGCATCAAATTAACTGCTAAATGTTACATCGCCAATTGTCTCTACGATTTAAGAAGGGTAATAGTCAACATCATAATCCATTTTTCTCCTATTTTAAATAAATTTATAAACAAATCACCAAGCAGTATTACAAAATATTTGAACTTATCAAAATACTGTTCTATTCTTACTATTGAATCACATAAAGAGACAATATTAAAATAAATCGATGTCTCTATTCAAGAACGGAAACACTACTCAATAGTCAAACTATACGATAACAATAAGGGGTTGCAAATTATTGATGCATTTATGAATATTAAATTATGTTTATTAATCTCAATAACCATATGGAACTGCCCAACATCATTTTTATAATATATATTCTGTTTTAAAAATAATTCTTGAGATTAAAATGATTAAATAGAAGTATTTAAACACAAAATAGTTTGATTAAGCAGTTTATCAAATAAAATGGGTAAATAATTTAAAAGTTTATGAAAAAACCACTTTATATTTACTTAATTCTTTGGCATTCATTTACGAGTGTAATTTTTAAAATGAAAAATTCATTATTTTTATCTATTGTTGAGATGAAATTGTCTGGATACTTTAAAATTATTTTAAATTTTAAGGATACCTTGATGAAGTAATAGCCTTATTTTATAATATTTTAATTTATTTCAAAATAATGGATTCTAAAATAGGGAAAACGTTTAAATTAACAAAGAAATTAGGAAGCGGAGCATTCGGAGAAATATTTCATGGAATCAATGTACTTCAATGTTATTTAAAGTCCATATTAGCTTAAAAATAATATAGAGGTCGCCATAAAATTAGAGCCCATAAGCGCCAAACATCCTCAACTATACTATGAAGCGAAACTCTATTAACATCTCAGTTAGGACAATGCTGCTGTAGAAAAAGGGATTCCCCAGGTCTATTATTGCTCAACTGAGGGGGATTATAATATTATGGTGATGGATTTATTGGGACCCTCTCTTGAAGAGTTGCTCACACAATGTCAAAGAAAGTTCTCCTTGAAGACTGTGCTCATGTTGGTTGATTAGATGATAACCAGAGTGGAATTCATTCACTCAAAGGATTTTCTACATAGAGATATTAAGCCTGATAATTTCTTGATGGGATTGGGGAAAAGGGCACAGACCTTATTTATGATTGATTTTGGGCTAGCTAAACGATTTATTACAAGGGATGGGTCTCACATTCCGTATAGGGAGAAAAAGAATTTGACAGGCACTGCAAGGTACGCATCCATCAATACTCATCTTGGATTAGAACAAAGTAGAAGGGATGATTTGGAAAGCATTGGATATGTTTTAATATATTTCTTGAAAGGGACGTTGCCTTGGCAGAATTTAAAAAATAATAACAAAAAGGACAAGTATGAAAGGATCATGGAATCGAAGATAGCCACTAGTATTGAATTGCTATGTGCAGGGACTCCAATAGAATTCTAATAATATCTCAAATATTGTAGAAATTTGTAGTTTACAGACAAACCAGATTATGATTATTGTAGACAACTCTTTCGAGATCTATTTCAAAAGCAACGATTCGTAATGGATTATCAATATGATTGGACTTAGAAAAGAATCGAGCAAAACAATTCACAATAATAGACAATCCAATAATGATGAAAGTGAGTATGTGATAATATTATTATATTATAATTTGTAATTAAATGGCAAGTTTAACACAGATGACAGGTTTTTTTACAAAACAAAGAAAAAAAAACAAGACCTTCAAAATATCATATTTCTTTGTTGACTCTTATGGCACTATGTATTATCTATCAAATCTTGCACAATTAAACTATTATATTAAAAATAGTAATAGCGATATAGATGTATTAAATGAATTTACATAGATAATCTCTAAATTGGAAAGTTCAAATGCTATAACCAAAATGTCTATCCAAAATTGCAGAATCTCAGGAATCAAGACTTTATAAGCGTACGATAATGTCCCATTTTATCATCGACAACATTTTGAACTCCAAATTTCCTAAAAAAATGTTATCAAGGTCCTTCAAGTATATTCGACAATAGAAGACGATATTGAAATATTATAGGAAGTGATCAAACAAGGATCATAAAAACAAAGGCCTAATTAATAATTGCAATTAAATTCAGATGTTGAAAAGAAAAATGCATTTATTGAGGAAATTTTACAATTGCTCAAAAAATATGAAGGAGAAGTCATCAATGTCAATGCAAATGAAATACAACAAGATAGCAAATTATATTATACGGGTTAGATAGTGGATGGAAAGCCGGAAGGCCAGGGAACATTATTTTACAATTTGGAAGGAATTCATTATAAAGGGAGCTTTTAAAATGGTAAAAAACATGGAGTAGGTTATATAGCAAATAGCAATTTGGATTAGATAGATTGTGAATTTGAATATGATATTTTAACTGGTATTTGATAGTTATTGTTTTTATAAGTATGTTTTAATCAAGCAGTAATCTCATCCTATTAAAATTGGCTTTAAGATAACATCACAAGATTAGCCATTCCAGCATTCATTAAATTTATGGATAATTTAGCTTTCTCTTTCCTTACAAATTTTAATTGTTAATTTAATCTTTCGATTTCCTCATCTTTACTAATCAATTAAGATCTCAAATCATCATTTTCTGTTTCCTTTTATCTCAAAGCTTCTTGATGATCTTTATTAGTAACCTAGCATGTTTACATTTAAGCCAATTACTATTAAACCATTTAGTTTTTAATCTTTAACGTTTCAATTTAATTCTCTTTTTCTGTAATTGTAACACATTTACTATCCAATTCTAAAACTAATTGTTTGTATTCAAATGATTCTTTTACATTGAACTAATTTAATATACATATATTTTACTTTTAACTATTATGATGAAAGCTATGAACCCTGTTTATTTTTGTCTGATTGTTCAAGAAATGTTATTTTGGTCTAAGCCTCCTTCAATATTTATTGTTGTATTTAATCACTTTAGATTAATTATGCAATTTTTAATTCAAGCTCTTAGATAGTTTACTTATATGTATTGATCTGAGTGAAATAAGCATTAATTTCTCTATCCTTCTATTACAGGATATTACTTATTTATTATGAAAGTTCATTATTTTTTTCTTCTGTTTTTTAGTTAATCGAGAGGATTTCATCCATATTTTATATCAATTATTTTAGTTCTTCCTTCTTTTACTCCAATTGTTGTTCCAAAAGTAAAACAGTTTTTAATGTATCTTCATTTAAATACTCATAATTGATTTAATATTGTTTTTATTGAAATATAGTTACTTCATTCTTTAATTATAGGTTTTAATCCAAAAATAATTGATTTTATTCAACTAAATTATTATTTTGTTTTGAAAGCTCCTGAGTTTTCTATTCTAGTATTTTAATTTTATCATTATATTATTTAACTAAAAATTCTTATTCATTCATGAGTTATTAGATCATAGTTTCATAAGTTTTTTTTTGTGGAAGTGTTTAGCTTAACTATTAAGTTTGATTAACATTCTTATTATTGTTATATGTTTTAAATGGTTCTACACAACTAGAAGAAGCAACTTATTATAACAGTTAGGGTTTAGTAGCATTATTTTTAGTGGGAACCACAACACTCCATAATGTAGAAGGGATGGGGGAGACATGACTTCGTATGGGACTATCTGCTGACTTGATTTCTCTAAGTGAATCTAATTTAGCCATTAAACATGTGGCATCTCTAATTTAGAATGTCTATGATTTTATACTTGGTGTTAGAGTATCGTTCTTCTTGAGTTTGCTTAAAAATTGGAGTTTCTCTTGTTGGCAATATGTTGTTCACTTACTTGAGAGGAATTGGAGGTATGTTTTATTAAGCAGAGTGCTGTCCTATTTGTGTTGGATGTTGCTGAATGAGCACATTTGGTTCTATTTGATGTGTTACTTTAGAATTACATTGGATAATTTTGGTAGACTATTTGGAATTTAAGGAAGTAGCAGATTTCACACTTTTGATTATCCGTTGATTTTCCATTATATAATTAATATTAATGACTGACGGTTAATTAAACGTAACTCTTTTAAATTGTTATCTTTACCTTCTTTATTTAATTTGAATTGTTTAAAATTCCACATCTATTGTATTTACTCTATACAAATTTAACTGTTACTTTCTGATCAAACATTATTTAATTATCAAAATACAAATCGAATTAACCCTATTAAATTTTAATAAATTAAAAAATGAATTGCAATATTAATTAAAGACCTCCACCTCCAAAATTCAATTGGAATATTTACGATAATTCATCTTCAGATGATACGAAACCACAAATAACTCTTTAGAAATCAGATAAAAGAAGGTAAAAATAAGTCATACTGTTGGTTGATGAGATGCTTGCTAAATTAACTCATAGCAATCTTTTAAATGGAATAAATATTGAGAACATCAAACAATAGAGTGTTGATCTCTTAAATAATTCTGTAAATGAGAAAGTAAAATCAAAAAAATATTAATCAATAGCTTGCGCATTGATTATTTAATCTTTGAGAATTCTTTTAATCCCATTGAGAATTAAAGAAATAACTTAAACTTTAAATTGTGATGAAAAACAAGTGCGCAAGATATTGATCCAACTCAATTAAATCAAACCTTTTGATCAAGATGCCTTTACCCTACAATATATGACCAGAATATGTGTCGCTATTGGATTTAATCAGAAATTTCAGACCTTATGTAGATTTTACTACTCATCCTTAAAGAATCAAAATTTGGTTTAAGGTGAACACGAACACGTCATTGCCTCTGCCCTAGTCAAGTTGACTGGAGATTTTATCTTCCAAGAGAAGGGTGGCATAAATTTAAATGTGATTTCTGAAAATGCTGGATGTTGTGAAATCTCTCTCAAAAATCTCCTTTAAAAAGTACAGCCCTACAATCAAGTGTTGGTTAAACAAGCCTATGAATTTTACAGAAGAACCATGTGAATAATTAATTTTTCTATTTTTCTATGTAGATATAATTGAACTACGTCTAATACTTAAAGAATGAACGATTCCTCCTTAGAGAGGTTTACAATATTCTGAATTCTGAGATTTCAATTTGTAACCTAAATTTAAATGAATTCTTAATAATTCTAATTTTGCACAATATATACATATTATTATTAATAAAAGGAAAATTGAGAAAAAAACATATATATTATATCAAAAGAATCATTTCTTAGTAAATTTAAGTTTTACAATTTATGATGCAGCTTAAGGTTAATTTAAAAAAGAAATATGTTTAAATTACTTTGTTGCCAATCCTTTAATCAATGGTTCAATAGTTCTGTCTTCACCCACTTTTTCCGTTTGATATACAGACATCTCATCATCTGCTTCTTCTTCTTTGATTGATTCTGAACTCATTTTTTGGTGTTGCATTTTCTTAAACTTGCTAGTTTAACTATGAAATTGTTATTGTTATGTATTTTCTTGTAAATTCATATGAAACAGAGGGTAAGAGAGATCTCTTTCAGTATACCCACTAAGCTAAATGATTTTTCTAAATAGTTGCTTAAATTTCTCATAATCTTAGGGATAGTCGTTAGCATTACTGGTCTTCACTAGATGGAGGAAATGAATGAATTCAAGAGGAGCTTATTTAAAGACGATTTCAGGAATAATTGACAATTTAATGCTCTCTTACTTTTTGAGTTTAAGTGCCTTGTTCTCAGCTTTAACTTAGAATACAGTGGAATTGGAGGCATACATAAGTAGAATGTAGGCTAGAGATTCAAGGTCGTCTTTGGGTGTTGGAACTTTAAAATATATTTACTGATTACCTTGGTTAAGATGCTGATTGACACTTGAATATTTGTTTAGAAATAGTTTGTTTGAGTTTAATTTATAGTTTTCGTTTACCATCAGCGATCCATATTATTTTTTAAATCTACAAGCATACTTGAAATCGCTTAATAAAATTTCATTGCCACTTAGAGAGATCAACAATTTTTTCGGTCTTATGTTCCTATGGACTATCTAATGCTTGTGAACTATCTCTAAGCAGGTCAACTAGAATAACATAGGGGTGGTACTGCTTGAATTGCAATCAGACATAAAATTGGTAATGGTATGTTTCTAGATAAATAATTGTATATTAGTTTAATGGAAGGACCGTGACGTTCCATGACCTGATAATGGTATTTGGATCCTTTAATCACTTACTCCCCATGATTAATGAGAAAGGGAACACAATTAACTAAAGTAGGAAATGATTTCGTTACAGTCTTTTAATCTATTTAGAAACTAAAGTTCTGGGATTGCCTCGTTCTACTATGTTTATCTAGGGTATTATGAGGAGATATACTTTTTCATTTTAATCAGATAATATTTCTCTTAGTGGCTGGATGAATTGATATCATCTGACTATTCTTTTTTAATAGCTAACTATCTTTTAACTTCATCATTTATTACCTAAGTAGAGGTTGTACTATTGTCCCTTGTAAATATTTTTCACAATAACATATTTTTGATCAATAATCACACGACATATGGTTTCAGTGGTACTTCTAGTTTACGATGTACTTAACATTTAATAATAATTAAATATTCAAAAAGAATGTTTAATCAGATTTAATATATATTATTAGTTTCAGAAATGTGAGACTATTAAAGTATGAATTCCACTTTCTACAAGATTTTTCATAAATAAAAACAATCAACTATTTATCTAAATTCATAATATTTTGATTAAATTCTAAAAATAATTCAAAGTATGTTATTTGGTCATATATTTTATTAATATAAATTGTATATTATAATCAATTTTATTTAGTTTTCAAATCTAGTAAGTTTATACACTCTAATTAAATAATTTAATTATGAGAAGATACTTCGTAGGTGGTAATTGGAAATGCAACAACACCATTGCTCAAACTTAAAGTTTGATCAATACAGTCATCAACAAACTCGTCTTTGATGTTAATAAAGTTGGTAATTGACATTATATATCCACCAGAGGTCGCTGTTGCTCCAATCTTCTTACATGTTCCTTGGGTCTAAGCCAACATTCAAAAGAATGTTTAAGTGGCTCTCCAAAACTCATCCCTAACTAAGGTGGGTGCTTACACTGGAGAAATCAGTGTTGAGCAAGTCAAAGATCTTGCAATCCCCTGGGTTATATTGGGTCACTCTGAAAGAAGATAATACTACGGAGAAACCAATGAAATTGTTGGAAAGAAGACCAGAATAGCTTTGGATTACCAACTAAGCGTCATGGCATGTGTTGGTGAAAAATTAGCCGAAAGAGAGGCTGGTTAAACTACCCAAGTGATCTAAGCATAATTGGATGCAATCAAAAGTAATTCTTATTTATTAATCCACTTCTATAGAGGAATTGACAACAGCCCTATGGAGCAAAGTTGTTGTTGCCTATGAACCAGTTTGGGCAATTGGAACAGGAAGAACAGCAACCCCAGAATAAGCTTAAGAAGTTCACGCATTTATCAGAGGATGGCTCAAATCTTAAATTGGAACATAAGTAATTGTAGATTAATAATCTTTATAGGCAGAATAAGCCACCAGAATTATTTATGGAGGATCAGTCACAGAAAAGAATGCTGCCGATTTAATTAAATAACCAGATCTTGATGGATTTTTAGTCGGAGGTGCTGCCTTAAAGCCAGGCTTTGCCGATATTGTAGCTGCTGCTAATGATGCTAGATGAACATATTGACAATAATCCATTCAATATATACAAAACATTCATTCATATCTATTTAATAAACTGGGATTAATTAGAATATAAATAAAATAAATATATTCTAAAATAAATTCCATAATTTTGAACTCCCTAAAGATAAAGAAAATAAAGGAGTTTTACTCATAAGAGTAAATATGGAATTATGAATAATTATTAAATAGCAGAAGACTTGGATTAAATGTTGGAGTGGAGTGGAATATAAAAAAAACAAATCAACAACAAAGAGATGCTTTTTATTTTTCTTCTTGTCCTTACACTTAAAGAGTTATGATTGCCTTTTGATCAAGATTTTCCATCTTTTTTATTTTAGTCTTTGCCAAAGTTCGAGCAACTCTTCGAAATAACATATCCACATTGTGTCCTGTTTTTGCAGATGTTTAAATATACTTCATATGATTACTTTCCAAAAATGCTTAATCAATTTCAAATGAGCCATAATCTTGTTTGTTTCCAACCAAAAATTTAACACAGTCAGGATCTAAATATTTATCTATTTCTTCCAACCATCTCTTAGCTCCTTCCAAAGTATCTCTATTTGATACATCAAAGCAAATTAAGACTGCTTATGCATTTCGATAATAAATAGGGGCAATCTTCTTGAATTTTTCTTAACCAGCAGTATCCCAAATTTCAAGCGTTATTTTAATGTTTTTTCTTTCAACAACCTTCTTATAAAATGCTAACCCAATTGTGGGAGCCTGCTATTCTGAAAAGGTGTTTTCCGAGTATCTTTTGAGAATGCTGCTTTTTCCTACATTAGAATCTCCCAAAAGGATTATTTTAAAAGTGAGAGACATTTCTTTCATTAATAAAATTATATAATAAGAAGTAAAATAAACAAATAAACTAAAGAATACTTACTATTCTCATTTGATATTAATCAAATTGATTTAATTCTTACTAAATGTAAATAAGATTAAAAGATTCAATAAAAAATGTTAAACTAACACAATTTTGAATGAGAATGAGAATCAATAATTAATAAATAGTTTTGAATTTGAATTGGATTAAATACTGTAAAATAATGATAAGATGTAGAATTGAAACAAAAATGAAATGGAAAAGTCAATATAAAAATGAATAATTAAACTGTTTTTACTTTGAACTTAAAGTACGCAACCCTCCAAGATTGATAAAATATTGTTTAGTTTTATTCCACTCTTTATCAAAATGATTTTTGGAATAGGATGACTTTTTATTACTTATTTTGGATAACAACATCTGATTTTCTCTTTAAATTTGTCTTTGTTCACTTTTCTTTCTGCTCTCAAAACTCGAAGCTCGTTTCTGTCTTCCCACACGAGTGGTTTCACTCTTCATAATGTTTGTAATTTTCTCCAATAACAATCTATTGTCCTTTTCTATTTATATATATCTGTCTTCCAAGATCTGTATTTTCTTGAGATTGGGGATTTTATCCACAGTGGGATTGATCTGTATAAGGGGTTAGACTTATTGCAATCTGCTGAACCCATCCAAAATGTCCTTTTCGTGTTGAACTCGGATGTGGGGTTTCGGTCTATGCATTATATTTAGTGATTTAATAAAATTAATCAGTTAATCATTATGTGATAATTGGGAGTCTCAAATGTATGCGATGTGGATCTTAGTTAGAATGATAATAAAAATTGCAGCAATATTTGGAATTAATATATTTATAAAGAATTAAGTACTATCCACATATAAAAGAGGGAAATGCATATTGTAATGATGATTATTGGTATATTAATATGATCACAATGTTAATGGGGGTAAGAGAGTCGTCTCACTGCATTCTGCCTACTGGAACTTCTTCCTGTCTTTTATAAATTGAATTTCACTTACAGTAACTCCAATTCGTCGTTGCTCTCCTCCATCTGGTAAAACTAACTTTGCAGATAGGACAGATTTTGAATCAATAAATTGTGATTTCTTAATATCGATAACATCGGAGCCTGCGTCAAGGATCTCCTTAATTGATTCTTCAACTAAGGTTGTCTAAAGAATGTGGCAGCAATTCTTAAAAACATAATTATTAATAATGGTTTAATTTGTTAACGAATTTGTAGAATTTTGCAGAACCATAGGAATATTGGAGAAAGATCAAACTTTTGAATCAACCCAGGACGACCTGAGTTAAATGCTCTTCATGCATCTCGTAACCTTAAATCGACAATCATTAATTGATTTGTCAAACAGAGTCTCCCAAACATGGCTAATGCAATAAACCAACTCAAAACCCATCCATCCAAATAGTGCCAAGCAGTTCACTACCAGAAGCAAACATAGTCAATCCACTCCCTAAGAGTCCAAATCCTTGTCAAACAGCAACAACCAATCCACAGTTTACCTCTACGATTAATATATAAAGAAAGAAGAGAAATAAATAATGCACCAATAGAAAGTCATCGAAGATCAATTGAAGGAGTGCACCTTCCAACCTCAGATCTCCAAAAAGAGCCAACAATTAGATACCACTGCCCCAGTTTACGACAGATTATCCCAATTTGGATACGATCAAAGGATGAAACACCAAATTAGCATGGAAATCAAGACCAAAAGCGAATTGAAATAATGTACTTTCAGACCCCAAATCAATCACAGTTTCTCAAAGATCTTGGAAGGCGATCCATTCTCTCGTCTCTATTAAAATGCTTTGTCCTAAAGACAGCCAAAGCCAGTAAGCCAAGAAAAGACCTATCCCTTCAAACCACAACTAGTGAGCTAACCAATTGGCTAGCAAGAGTACTTATCGATCCCAGTTGAAGAACGACTCTACAATCACTTTTTTGATCAACAATAACAACTTGTACAATAGTAGGAGAATGAAAGTTAGGCTAAGTTAGATGAATGCACATTCACTCCCAGCATAAATCAGTATGGCTCTGCTTAATAAGGTTCAGAGTAAAAAATTAGAGTGTTTGATAGACTTTACAATAAATCATCGGCCGTTAAATGTGCTTCAGAAATCAAAGAATAAAATCCCAATCAATTTTCTATTTCCAAACAATCTGACAAGATCATTAAAAAGGCCAATGGAGATAATTCCAAGTATGTGTCCCAATTTCAGATCGACTAAACTCCCTTTGATAGACTGCATAGTGAACACAAAAGAATTGAGAAGAAGAAGAAGGTCAAGGAGAATCAGATTTTCAGCAGCATACCATTCAAACCCTAAACAAATAATAATAAAAAATGAACTTTTATCTAATATCCGTTTTCTTTTGTTATTAATATTAAGATGCATCGATAATAAATATCTGTGTTACTCAATATTATATAAACTAAATTGAATTATTAACCGTTTCGGCGACTCAAAAAATGTTGTTTCCAATTCTCCTCATTCAATTATTCTTCCCTAGATTATTCACTAAATATTCGAGTACTATTCGAAACTTTCGATGAAAACTACTAAGAAAGCTCGATGAAGGATTTAGACAGGCATTGTAAATAGTAATTGAATATATATTAATCGAGTGTGACGAAGAAGAACAAAAGTTTGTAATTGCAGATTAATCATCGTTACTGAAATTAAAATTTAATTATTTCTATATATATAATTTATTCTTATATTGAACTAGCCAATATGATTTCATCAGTCCCTATAACACTAGATTAAATCTACGGAGTGAATTTTAAGAGAGTACCCATATTGTATGGTGAAATGGAAGGAACCAATCCACTCCCAATTAACGAAATTGATGAAGACTCATATTCAGAAAAAAATTCTAGGTAGTAACAGAAGCGATAGTTGCCGCCTTTGCAGAAAGTGGATATCAGAGCTGTTGGAGAGAAATAAAAGAAAAAATAGAATTTATATCGGTCGCCAGTTATATCCCCTTAATTTGACTAACATATTGGGTTTAGGAATTCCTTTTACAGATACAACAAAGTCAATTTGGAATCAAGATAGAGAGTGGAAGAGATTAAAAGTAAGGAGCACGTGTTGTTCACGAAATATGCTTAACGATTTAATGTTCCTAAATCTTAAATATGGAATTGATTATATTGAATGTCTCCTTGATTAGTTATCATTCATTCTATGTTTAAACTGGAATTCTTTGAACCCAAATGATTCTCGCTCTCACCCTACCTAATGCAATTAAACTAATAAATTTAAATTACAAATCTTATATATATATAATTTATAAAATGGATGAAGCAATCTAAATCAAATAATATATATTAAATGACGGATTCGACGAGTATGATCAAGATTATCATTTTAGATTGTCACAACAACATGTTGAAGAGGAATCTTTAGAACATTTATACTATTCCATCATCTAATGCAAATCAACATAAGATGAGAACGATTCTAATAAAAATCAATCCTAGAAGAGAAGAATCAACGATATGAGGTATCATCATTTTCATGTTTATATCTTCTCTAGATTCTCCTATCTTGAAGATAAGAGAATTTTAGAGTTGGTCATCTAACTTGGTCCCAATTTCAATAAAATTGTAAAATATTTCCCAGGAAAAACTATGAATATGATCAAGAATCGATATTACAAAAAGTTAAGATATAATAAGGAAGAGTATTTAAGTGATATGGAATTTAAGAAGACTAATCATAAAGGTAAAAAGAGTAATTGAAGATCCTCGTTATCACTTAAATACAGAATACTTTATTTATATACATTTTATTTAAACATTATTAATTTTTCATAAATATTCACAGAAACTATTGAAGATGGAATTTTAAAAATTGATTCAATATTATAAAATGAAATGTTCTAATATTATAAATTATTTAAAATTGTCATTTGATTAGTAATTATAATGATCAATTTGAAATAGGTTAATTTCGATTAACTATCCCTTAAAGAGTAAGCTATTTCTGAGATTTATCGATTTTTCTTAAGTTTTTCTAAGTTCTAATTAAATTCTAATATTTATTATCTCTTAATAAAATAAATCACTGTTGATTTTATAATCTTATTTCCAATTATATTGATTCTAAAATTGAATGATCATTTTTTAGAATATTTAATTATAAAATATGTCATTATATTTGTAGAAATAGAAAAAAGAGAGAATAAAAATATAACCAAACTCTAATGTGAATATAGAGGATTAGATTGTGAATACTGTTCATACTAATTTTTAAGAGTTTTTTGATTATAAGAAAGGATTATGTGGATTGCCAACTTACATCACAATGAATAATGATCTAGTATTTGTCGGAATGGAATATTCATACATTTACATCTTCTAATAAGTAAGCATGATGTGAACATCTAGGATAACGATTTTAAGCAAGAATATAAACTACTAGGGAAGGATACTCAAATTTATAGAGGTTAAGTGAAAATGATATAAATTTCAAATGATAACTAATTACTATTGGTGACATATTCAAATAATGAGTTTGTTATTTTTAGTTTAAAGGTATGAGTAGGATTCTAATTTTATGTAGTCCTTCAAAGAAGTGCTGCAGCACAGATACTAACATCTAAAATATGCTTATATGGTGCCTTTGTCAATTAGTTCTGACAATTTACTTCAATTTAGAAAGGAATAGTATTACGAAATCATTATTCATTTGGAAAACAATTATTTATTAAAGGTTCCTTTAGAGGTGAATGTATCAACATTAGAACAGAAAATAAGTATTTCTATTTACAAATTTGGTGAACCTTGCGAGAGATAGAAGATTAAGGAAAATAGACATGCTGTATAAATTCAGAATGTTATTTTTAGAAAGTTTTTGAAAATGATTATATGATGCCTCAGTAATCAGTAATTCAAGATGTTTCCATCATGGATTCATGTTACGAAGAGTTCATCTAATGTATGGATGACAGAGAGAGTACAACTTCAATAGGCAGTCAATTAGATCAATCACCAACTAAAAAAAAGAAAAATAATTTTTTTAAATCAATATTTTAAACCAGCCCAAACTAAAAATAAGAATAGCCTGAAGAAGCAAATGAGTATGTAATTAGTACGTAATTTGTAAGATTTAATGTAATCATTTAAGTACTTAATGGCAGTTGGATTTGCAAATAAGATCCAAGTTGTCAAAGTGTTTTTTGGGTATAAATTAAATCAAGAACAATCAAAAATATAGTTATTGTTGAATTTTTAAAGATCTGATGCTTATATTTATAATTTAGTGTTTAATTAGCCACAAGCAATAGATCATGATAAGACTAGATGTTCGTGTGCTTGGGGTTTGGGTAGTTTTAAGGAGACAAACAAGAGATATGTATTGTTAATCATAAATTGGGGTTACAGAGAATACTATGCATTTAAAGTGATGTCTAGTGATTACAAAATTCAAGTAGTTCAAGGAGGTCATTTCTATAATTCTGTTAATTTAAGTTAACTGAGAGAATATCCAATGGTATGTAATTTCATAACAAATTCTGCTTTTTACTCTGTTATACACAATCAATAAAATCAGACTGCCATTAAACTATTCACAACCTCATAATTTGAATATGGGGTACCATTTGGTTTAGGTTAAATTTTAAAGCATTTTCTATAGGAGAAGCATATCTCAACATTGTAAAACGGTCAATATCATCAAAAATTCTATACTTTTGTAAGAGAGAACAAGTAAGAAATCACAATTAGTTAGAGTGTGATGGATTCAATTAACGATGGTTTTCAAAAATCAAATGATATTATTTTGAATTATAAGTAATTGCATTCTAATTGTAAGATTTCTATTTTTAAATGTAGTATAAATTATTTATAAAAACGAGCAGTGCTATATTTTGAATGGAACCGAACTGCAATCTATTAGATTAAAGAAATGGGATGAACTGTTGTATGAATAAAGTGATAACAATGAGTGGGAGAGATGTTTCTAAACTGCAGTTGATATACATAGAGGTCATTTGACTTTATTATGCAACATTCCTGAAAATGATGTTTAAAGACATTTTTGTATCAAGGAGACTTGTTGTAAGTTAGCATTGTAATATCTGTTGTCATAATTGCCAAATAAATAATTGAAAAATAAGTAATCAGTTTTGACTATCATGCATTTCCTAATTTAAACTCAGAATGAGGAATACTTATTTGAATCGATTGAGGATCTCATGGTAGGGTGTGGTTATAGGGATGTGTTTTATGACTACTTAAGGGAATTACTCCAATACCATCAGGTGAGCATTCCATATTAGCATTAAACCAAAGTCTTGAAGATGTTCACTGAAATGGAGGATAAGGAAACTTGTACTAAATTGATAATGTCAATTTAAAATATATAAAGATATGATCCAAAAGGATTGATAGATTTTTGTTTGGAATAGGATCTCATAGAGCCCATGATGCATGTTTGTTCACAAATCAACGACTTTCTAACTCCATATCTAAGAATTATTACACTGCTTAGTCTTCTCTAAAGCAAGCATGCTTTAACCGAGGAAGACAATAAGAACATTACTACTTTAACTCTAGACTAATGTAAAGCCTGTCTATTTAAGTATTCTTATAGTTGTATATAAGTTTCTTGTCCTTCTGTTTTACTGGTCAAAATCAATCAAATCCTGAGTCTTTCTTTACTGATCGATAGTTCAAGGCTATGTTCAAAGATCTGTTCGAATACTTATTTGATTTGGAAAACATCTAGAAACTATTTGAAATTGATTACATCAAGACTTTGGAAATCTTTCTATCAGTCTTTTCAGAAAGAATACAAGAGAGCTTTAAGCAATTCTTAAATGAAGGCAAGGAAATTAATATTGAAATATCCAACAATACAATGATTGGTTTCTTACCTGAAATACTAGGTAAGATATAGGATTTACATTAGATATTTAATAAACAGATTATCATCTAAGGATCTTATCAAAGGTTTATGTTTTAATAAAATTGGCAGAATAGGCATATTTTGGTAGGATCAATAATGCTAAGCTGATAGATGAGTATATGAATTATTCTTGTGCATTTTCAACCAACGTTTTTGCCATTTGTCCATTCCACTTGAATATTAATCACATTATGGTTAATCTATTAAATTACATGGATGCCCTTAGAAAATAGCATAACACAATATTTGACATAAATTGGATTTTGCGGGGTAGAGTTTAAAAAGATTTATCTAGTGAATTAGTGAAGAATGAATTTTTACACAAAGTTATGGTAAAAGTGGAGAGGTAATTCGAAGGGTAGTTTAAGTTATTGGAAGAGTTGCGTTAAAAAGCGTAAGAAAAGAATTGGTAATGATGTAATGGAATATTCAATAGGATTTGGATGGAAGCATTTTGTTTAATAAAGATGAGACGGTAGCCTGAAGCATTATATTTGTATATGAGACATCCAGATCCATTGTTATCTGAACGTGTATTTACAGCATTGGCAGTCCAACTAAAATAAAAAGAACAAGATGAATTCATACAAGATTGGATTTATAAGAATTTGGCTTTGCTTGCAGCTGAGAACTCGCATAAATTGTTTTAGTTACTTTATACATACAAGAAAGATGATTTGATGGAGGTGTTCAAGGAGATGAAATAAGTGGGAGTTGTGTTGGTGGATTAGAAAATAAAGAGTCAACATAAGATGGACCTCCTAATGGGATTTGTGGAGTATTTGAAACCAAGAATGAAGATAGATTAGGATCTTCTTAAGATTTGATGGATTAATTATTTGTATATGCATTCCGATAAATATTAATATTGTTATTTTGATCAATCCTGTTCACCTTCTTTTTGGCCATCTCCCTCATCTCCTTTTTGTTGTCCATCATCTCCCTATTGTTATCCATCATCTCCTTATTGTTAACCGTCGTCTCCATCTTATTATTAGCCATCATCTCCTTATTGTTAACCATCGTCTCCATCTTGTTATTGCCCACCGTCTTTGTCTCCTTGATCTTGTCCCTGATCTTATTGACCTTGTTGTTATCCATCATCATCTCCTTACTGTTGTTATTTATCATCATCTTTGGGGGACTAGGGCTTCTTATCTTCTCTAATAGATTATAAGTAGATCACTTTACTTTTTTTGAGTTTTAGGACTGAATTCAGACAAATCATTTAATTTAGCCTCTTCATCCTTTTTAACGATTTGACTAAATTGTTGTTCAGCTTCAGCTATCAATTCAGCTTTTCTTTACTCCCATTTCTATTGGGCTGCCTTATTATCTTTTGGAACAACCTTTTTCATTAAATCTTACTGTTTCTTAATGGCTTCTAGATTCTTTTCTTTTCTTGACTCTCTATCAAACATTTCATTCATCACATCTTTCTCTCTAAATTATAATTAGTATAATGAATCACATAGTTCTAATAAAGTGACTGTACCATCCTAATCTCCAATGGCTACCAATTTACCAGCATTATGATGAGCACCACCATTAGAATTTATTTTTATACAGGTAAGGGCTGTCTCACTTACCTTGTGACTGAATGCAATTTCATTCTATCTATAATAGTAATCCCAAACATCCATCCAACCATCTTTTCTAGTTAAGAAGAACACTCCATTTCTAGTTGGAGACCAACAACCATCAGTCAAATAACTGCCATGATATTTAGTTCTCATTATTGGAGTCTTGATATCCTCGACCCAAATCTTAGCACTCCAATCTCCAACTGTTAAGAAGAATTTGGGATTTGGAGGACTTCTATTGATAGACATGACTGGTCCCAAATGACGTCCACTCTCCAATCCATATCTAGCTGTAATTTCAACAGCCTTCTTTGGTTTCTTGTTAGCAACCATTAAGGATCCCATTTCTGTACCAATTAAATATTTAGTTGGTCCTGCTTCTGTGTTGTATTCCAATACTGTTGCACCAATCAATGGATCATTTGGATTTGCTCCTTCAGTTACATTCAACGATTCAATTGGACCTTCATTCAATTTTCTGGTATCCCACCATAACACACGACCATCAGTGGATGTAGTCACACACTCAGTACCAGTTTTACTAAACAACCATTGAAAATGAGTGATTGGATCGTGATGAGACTTTTCAACAGGGGATGTCAAGACGGGCTATTTACCTCTCTTAACATCCCAAACAGCAACCAAACCATTATAACAGCCACCTCCGATTTAATCGGACAACTTTGGATTGTACATCAAATTAGTAATTGGAGAATTCGTTTCTAATTCAGATTCGTGATTATTTGGATTTTATAGATCCCAAACATATGATGATTTCACCATTCCTTCAGGCATTTGTTAGAATCTGCTAATGGCATAAGATACTGCTGCCTTGATTGGGCCTTCTGGATGCCAAGATATTTCAGACACAGATCTCTTGACTCCTCCTTCTGCTTAATCCCTACCATTACATTCTAGTAATACTTGAATAGCATCAAAGTCTTAGTGCTGAGATTCTCCACTTGATGTTCACTTTCTTCGTCCAAGAAATACTCCTCAAACAAATCTATCTGGTTATTTTGGAGTATGCATTTCTCCACTGTTGTGCTCAACTCCTTGACAGCAACTGCAAATGCCGAATCTTTCTCGAACCTCCTTCTGTATTTGTTTTGGTCTTGCTGCTCCAATGGGTCTATACCTGCAGGCCACTAAAAACTGTTGCATAAATTAAAATACCCCTCCTTCTTTATGATACATCACCTTGTCTCCTGTCGATACTCTCTCTGTATTCACCTATGTTTTAGTAAATCAAATTCATACCGAATGCTCCGAATATTCAGCAATGTTATCCAAATCAATGTGATTTGGATTTCTTTTCACGTAGTTCGGAACAATCGCAACCGTCTTAGTATAACCGGCTATTTTGATTTCACTCTCCTAAAAATTGCAAGGCTTCCCCAAGTCCCTTCTCTTCCTCTGATATGTATAATAATCTGCCATTTAATTATTAATATTAAGTGAAAGTAATTCAAAATTGCATTATATACTTAATTAATTCAAAACACTTTCGATCCTCCCATTCTCCCTTTCAAAAATATATTAGAGTACTTCACACAATTCGGATCATGATCTATATTACATATAACCCTTACTTTCGTCGTTCTCTTCCTTAATCAACTCCTTCCTAAAGAATGACTTCAACTCCTCATTCGGCTAAAATAGTGAAAACGCACTTGAATTTGAACTCATCGAATCTACTTTTACTTCTACTTTACATACCTTATTCCTCAAACTATGAAACCTAAACCTCCTTCCCCGATGATGAAACATTCTCAGCCGACTTCAAAGAGACTTACTATATAATCGGCGAATTTATTAGCTTGTCAGCCATCTACTTTAAACCCCCGCTGTGTTTGTCGTAATTAATCGATTATTGAGTATTGATTTGATTTCCCTAAGTCTTCTACCTTTAAAAAAATGAAAATGTATTTTCCGTCTACATCACTTGTTACTACTCAAATCTGTTCGGAGACTTCTACTCCTTCTATTGTGGAGTCGATTACACCTTCTTTGTTGCCATTTAATTTTACATCTAATTTGGTTCCGATTTGTAATTCATCATCCCCTAAGTACTCCTTTTCTCCTATACCTACCAAGATCTCTCCAGTCTCTATTCCGGCTGGGTTTCAGTCCTCCTTCTCAAATTCAATAAGTCCTTCTAAGATTAATTATAGTCCTGTGACTGTTATTTTAATTATTGCTATTGTCTTTCAATCTCTGCCTTCTGCTACTACAATTGCACCTACTATTGCAACTTTATGTAATCCTTTATTTGCTACTCCTAAAGACTGCTCTCAGGAGTGTCCATGTATTTTGTTGGGTTTAGCTTAATTTCCTCCAACACTCCCTGGTAATCAGCTATCAATTCTCGAGTTAAATTACTTTGCAATTCCTTCAGTTTGGTTTCGGGCCCCCTTTTCGGCTTTTAACTCTTCATCTCTATAAAGTATTGAATCGATTGTTTTGGGGTTTTCACATTGGAGATTTCCGATTTTGGAGATCTCATTTATTCGGTCTCCTCGTACTGTTAACTAAGTGCCATCCTCATCGCATGATCATCCAAATGGTGTCTAGACACAGTATTCCTTTGGTGGCCTAATGGAGTTGGAGCCTAGGATTCCGTAATCTTCGGGGTCAGCGCTCTTTCCTTCGACTTTACCACCTTTATAGTGTGTTCCTCGTCCTTCGTCTGAATATTTTCTATCTATCTCTTGATGAGAGTTATTTGCTCCCTGACTAATTTGTTGTCATTCTCCTAAAGCACACTTTCAATTCCTATTAGAGCCAATAAAGTTATAGTCTGTTATGAACTCTAATTAGATAAAGTATGCATGAATTGTTAAATGAGACTTTGCCGAATGCTCATTTTGAAATAAATATATTTAAATTATCTGTTAATTATTAACGAGAAGACAAACAAAAAGGACACCCTTCAAAGAATTGAACTATCACTCCTTCTCTCAAAAGCCACCCTTATTCTGAGACAAACCGTCTTGATAATACACCTCCAACCTCCTCTAAAATTGATCTAAACTCTTGTCTTTAAATTATTATTCCCACTTTTTAATTAATTAAAATATACTAGTGAACAATCTCAATTTATTTTCTATACTCTTTATAATGTAATTTTAATTTCGTGGTTTATCATTACAACAACGTTCTCTTGTTTGGGTGTAAATTAAAAAAATTAAGGTTATTCAAGATATATAATAAATTAAAAATATAGTGAAATTATTAGCTGGTTAAATTTTAAATAATGCTATAAATTAATTCTTTATTTCAATATTTTTTATATAAATGTGCTTTAATCTATATGATGAATTAAAAAAATAATGGATTAAACCATTAAATTAAATTTCATCAACAGGGTATCAATTTTATGTTATTGAAATATTAAGATAATAATAATAATCAAATTATTGAAAATCTTGATCTTTTGGTTGAACGAGGATCAGTTTAAATAGTAAGCACATTTCCTGCAACTTATTTTAGTTAATTTCTTTATGTAGATATTTCACCAACATCAATATATTGATCTTCTTAGTTATGATTCTGTTTTTATATATTAAATGTATTTTGATGCCTACTTGTCCTGTTTTACATTGTTTCTTATTCAGTACATAGTTTAGATTTTCGAAATGATTATTTGAGGTCTGAAATTAATATATTTTTATTAAGTATAGATTTCTTCACTGGTTTGAATTCTATTAGTTTCCAAAGTATAATTTTCTCTACAATTAACAACCCTTTGACTATCATTGCAATCAGCCATAACAATATTAGAATAATAATCACTGAAAAGATGACAAATAAAATTAAGAAAGATTTGGAATCTAGAAAGTTTTTCCGATCAGTAATTTAATTAGCCTCTGATCTAAATTACAATAAAGTTCATACAATCGAATTCCAAGTAAGATTACAACGACTATCATCACAATCAAAAAGACCAATAAACAAAATAAAGGTAGTTTATCCTTGCTTTGCGACCATGCTATTTTCTAAAGATAAGATATGTAATTTACAGGAGCGAATATTTTTTCAATTTGGAGTTCCATTTAATACGTATCAGAACAGATTTCACATTTTGCTTAATTAAGTTTGTTTCTATATTTTTTCATGATCAGTTTTTTCAAACAATATTCGTGCACGTATTTTTGAGATCTAATGCATTTACACACACGAATTAGAGGATTTTCTTTATATTCCGAAAATTCACAAATTCGACAGATGCAACCCACACTCTTAAAGGAATCTACATAGATTTAAATATAGACTAACTTCTCGCATAGATATCCTTTTGAAATATTAGCTATTGTTGGCTATCTTACTTTTGAAGAGTCGAGTCAATAATTTTTGATGATTCAGGAATTTCATTAATGATAATCTCTAGTAGATAATGTTAAGTTTTACAATCGTTGCATTCATTAGCTTTTCTGGTGTACTTTTACTGAATTATTGATATTATGTCTAAAGGAGCAACCTAAGATTCAGAGATTTATATTTTTTCTTATTTGAAAACATTTTCAGTTTTATTCATAATTATAAACTTATAATTAAATCCAATCATAATAAATACAAAAACTTGACAATCCAAAGTATCAGACGATAAACGACCTATTATAATACTGTGAATTTATTATAGGTTTTGGTTCTTCTTTTCTAAGAATCGATTATTTGGAATTCAAAAGATATATATAAATCAACTTCTAAATCAATGTAATATTTTGATAATTTCAATCTTCAACAACACCCACCAGATTTCTTCTTTTCTTCATAAGGCTAATACTCCTGTTGCTACTCCAAGTTAGTAATGTTTTAATTTCCATGAGAATAATTGACTTGTTCGCTGCCTAATTTGATTCCAAAGTTTTCATTCTTGGGGTCAATTTATCCTAGATTGATTTTCTCTAATATTATTTATGCCATCTTGATAAATATCTCCTCCACATTATTCGCAGTCTTTGCACTGGTTTCGAAGAATTCTATTCCACATTCCTTTGCAAATTATTGTGCCTCATTGTATGAAACTTATCGACTTCATATTAAATACCATAATTACTCTGATTCCAAATCGCCTTTATTACCAACTAAGAGCATAGACAATTTTGGATTTCCATTCTATTTCACTTCCTCCATCCATCTAGCCACATTTTCATAGCTTTCCCTTTTCGTAATGTCATAAACCACAATAGCACCTGCAGCAGATCTGTAATATGATCGAGTAATGGATCTAAAGGATTCTTGCCCAGCCTAGCATAACCTAATAAGGATACAGTGTCCCATATCTGTAACTTAATGTTCAACCCGTCTAATTCGATTAGTTTTGCTCCAAATTCTACACCAATAGTCACCTCATGTTTTTGTCGGAATCTTTTGTCGATGAACTACAATAGAAGGCATGATTTTCCAACCCCTAAACAATTGACTGATTTTCAATACCTGTGTCGCCGATAAGAATGAATTTGAATAGATAGCTGTATGACATTCTGTATTATTTATTTTAAAATAAAATATAGAGAAAAACTTATCAAAACTAAGCTTAAGCCCTTGAAATTGAATCTGACACTTTAACCACAATTCGTCTAATTTCGTTTAGGGGGAAACGGAAAGAAATTAGTTAGATGATCTACATCTTAAGTTTCTGAGAACTGAGCTTATTATTTGGTTTTTTCTTGTTTCTTTATAAAAGAGTGTTATGGAAATTATATTGATATACTAATTTATGTGATAATCTATGTGATTATCAGAATTGAAAATTTTAAATTATATTATTTATTTATTAAAAATGAATGAGTACTCACATTTAACTCTACCCTTTCACTTTAATTCTGAAATCAAATAGGTGGATCTCTAAACGTTTTAATTCCCAACTGGCAAAACAAAACCGCTTGATTTGCAAGTGATGAATTCTGAAAAGGGAAAGTTTATTTTGAAAAAAATGAATCAGACTAACATCATTTTCAGAATGAGAAAATTTTAGCACAAGAACGATCCAAATATTGTTGTATATAAATTGGAACACGAGAGCGAAATCAATGAGACTTACGATTCTTAGTATTACTTTCAAGACTTCTATTTTGAAGGTGAAAATGATTAAAACATCCTAAACCAATTTAAAAGTAATAGTCCCTGCTATTCACAATAGAATACATACAATGTAAACCTTATCAACTGGAAAAGCAGCACGTTCCAAGAGACATTGCTAAGCCATTCTGTTGGAGGGGTTCCAATTTCAAGATAAATTTGATGAAAAAGTATGTGAAGAGAAATAAGGTCGAGAAGAAAAATTTCATTACTCCCTTGAAATTTGGAGAGGCCCACTCCAATTTAGATGAGATCTACTAAGAAACCGATCCCACCTTAAATCAACTATTCCAGAAAAAACCAATATGGCTTAAGAAACAATTAATTAAAGAATTAAAATAATTTTAGTAATACGAAGAAAAGCTAGGGCAGATGGTTTATTACTACTATAATGGACCCTGGGCTAAATGCTATGTTTTAAAATAATTCAATCCCCAATTAAATTCGATTGCAGCAAAGTATTAAACAATAAACATTAAGAATAATTAAAATGAGGACTCCAATAGCGAGGATTAAGATTACCCACAGAAATGCTTTACCTTATTGTAACTGTGCGATTTGTAAGACAAGGACATAGATAAAATAATTTAAGAGGCAATCAACAAAGGGAAACAAAATCCGCCTAGTGCAAAGGATTTTGAGAAGTATGGATGGTTTGAAAAATAACAGATGAAGATAATAGTTCGAAAAATTAAAAGTTTGAGATAACATCAGAACAAATAATGAACGGATTTTAATTTAAGGATTATGAAATTATTAAGTTCTAAACAAAATTTTTGTCATCATATAATAAAAATATAATTCAATTATGGAGGACCTCAAAAAACAATACAGCAAGATAAATAATGAATTAAGAGAACAGATCATACACCAGATCTTAAATGAAAAGAAGTCTATAGCAGATGTAATTCTACCTTGTCTATCTTGATAGGTTGCCCAAGAACATAATATATTACAATCTACCTGTAAGTCCATTATTAATACTTACATGAGAGAGGGAAGAGTAGGCAAAAAGGAGAGCAGAGTAAGAAAACTTAAAAAAATAATCCGTATTTATGACATTGTCTTAAATCCTGTTCAGCCTTAAATGTCGACTTACCTCTATTGTCAAAAAACAGAGAATTGCATTGAGAAATCGATCAAGAGTCAGAAGGAGGAAAATGAATAACAAGAAATTTAAGAAAATGAAAATAATAATAATTTTATGATGCTTTCATTTTGGTGCGAATAAATCAAGAATCAACTCACATCGTTTGCATAACCAAATTATGCTTTTTAAACATTCACTTAACCTTATTAGAAATGACTTAAATAAAATAATTTTATTTAAAATTCAATCTTACTAGTTAATTACAATTTCTAATTATTTATTTACAAAATAATTTTATATATATTTATATATTTGGTGAATTATGTAAACATCCATCATTATTTGAATTCAGGTTTTCTATTTAATTATTGCTTATAAGTAATAAAAAATTCATTTGTTGACCTAATTGTAATCTATTAATTCATTTCAATAATTATTCTATAGGGAATATAAATCAATATAGGAATTAAACAAATAATATATAAACGATTTATTGGTGATGGCTTTTTAAATAATCTTCCTAATTGTTTAATCAAAACACCTTATACAAAAGTGGGATTATGTAATAAGTTTAAATAAATTTCAGTAATTTTTAAATTATATTATAATAATTAGAATAATGAACGCTTAATCTTATCAAGTAGAATTCGCAGTGTTTCTCAAATAAGATTGTTTTTTCATATTCTTAAGTAAAATTTTTTGTGACAATTATATTCTTAACTTTATATTATGTTAAATTTGGGAAATTGTAACACTATATAAAGAGTGAACTAATTTAGGCTAATGAGTTTTTAATATAAATGAAGAAATATTAAATTTATATCATAATGCTCATTTTTCTTTTTCGATCTTTTTTTCTCCGTTTTATAAGCTTAGGTTCTATTAAATTTGAGTCCTACAGGATTGGAAAATGTTACGTAATTGACAAATTGTATTTTCTTGTTTTGGATGGTTCTTTGGGGTAGCATGTATGTTAAACTAAATGTTTAGTTAATTTTAATAATATTAATTAGCAAATAAAATGAAGGTATTTGTATCGATGAATCATTGTATAGAAGATGGCAGTTCAAATTTTGAAAATGGGAAATTATAATTATAATGATGTTTTGAAAGACAATAAATTAAATAATATATATACTCAAAAAAAAAGATAACTGAAGGATGGCTACAGCTTTAGTTTCTGCAGGACAATCTATAAGTAAATTGATCTTATTCAAAGGTGCAGTTGGAACCTATGTGTAACAAGATATAGAGACAAGATTACAGCAAGATGTGTATAAGAAGCAAATAAGAGTCAGAGAATTCTTTACTGATTTCGATCGATTGAGAAAGGGCTGGGTGACAGAAGACAAGGTATTATTGAGTGATTCATCTTTAGTTTCGGTCTGCATTATCCATGATAAATTTTCATTTTACAAAGGATGATATCGAGGAAATCATTAGGAGATACAAACTAAATGATGGCCTAGTACAATATACAACATTTTGTAACAAACTTGAGGAGCAATTTCTGAACAACGAAGCAAAGGCGCAAGTATTTCAAGCTCCCCAAGTATCGATTTGATATATTTAGATTTTCAACTAAGATGAAGAGGACACAGTAAAAAGGTTGATGTTGGCTATTAAAAGAAAGATAGCAACAAAAAGAATATTCTTAAAATAGCCATTTTAAGATTTTGATAGAACTGCATGTTCCCATATTACAATAGATTAATTTTCAAGAGTGTTAAATTAATTAGGATTATTGCCAAAAGACCAATACTTGCAATTACTTATAAGACAATATATCGACAATGGAAATCCAAAGGAAGTTAATTACGTAAAGTTTTGTGATGATGTCGATAATGTATAAGAAATGCTCAGTGGAGTGATCACAGGAATCAAATAGAATCCAAAAGATGTAAAATGATATAATATTTCCATAGGTCCATCCGGATGATGACTTCATTGAAGACAAAGAGGGATTAGATTTGATTTCCACCTTGTTCACCTCAAAAAAATTGACAGATAATATCAACACATTGCATCAAGTATTGAAGAAGATCTAAGGAGATGTTGTAATGAAGAGAATCAGAATAAGAGAGTTCTTTAAAGATTTTGATCCTTTGAGAAAAGGATTAGTGACTGAATCTTAAGTATATTATCAAATTAATTGGTTTAGTTTGCTAGAATTTTGCATATCCAGAATATCCCTGTTTCTGAAAAAGAAATATAGATATTGTTGAATCAATACAAAGTTGACAAGATTCCAAATGGTTAAGTGGATTATAATCAATTTTGCGAGGACGTTGACAAAATATTCACTATCAAGGGCATTGACAAGCAACCACAGGCATAAGTACCTTAAATTGATGACTCGACTACTTTGCCTGCCAGAAGAAGATATTTATAGATGACAGAATAGGAGGCAATTTAATTGGATGAGTTGCTAATGAAATACAAACAGGCCATTCAAAATAAGAGAGTGCTATTAAAACCAGTGTTTGAAGATTTTGATAAAACGAAATAAGGTTACATCACAACTAATCAATTCTTAAGAATCCTGAATCAATTCAATCTATTTCCAGACCCAGTTTCATTAAATCTATTGTTGAAGAGATTTGTAGATAAGGCAAATTTAAACGAAGTCAATTACTATGATTTTTGTAGAATTGTAGATCAATCAGATGAAGGAGTAGCCATAAGTAAATCACATGCAGATGCATTTAAGAATTATGTGAAATCAGATAATTTAAGTCAAGCCTTTATTAGGAATGATTAACCAAATGATTTTGAAGATTTGATGGCCAAATTGAGGAGAATTGTCAAAGAATAACGATAGAGAATTGCAGAATTCTTAAGAGACTTTGATAAACTAAGAAGTGGCACAATTACAGTGACTCAACTCAGAAAAGGATTGAGTATGGCAAAAATCCTCTTGTCAGATGCAGAATTCTAATTGATTCTCAACAATTTTGGTTGTAAAGACAAACAAGGATTTGTTCAATGGAAAGAATTCACTGATTAAGTAGATTAAGTGTTCACTACTAAAAATTTGGAAAAAGTAAGTCCATCAGAAGATGTGCCTTTAATGTCCACCTAATATAATTATGGCAGAGTGTCAATCACTGAAAGAGATAGACAAGTAGCTGAAGTAGTGAAAAAGAAGTTTCAATATTTTTGTAAGGCAACCAGACTTGATATCAAATAATTCTTTTAAGATTGGGACAAATTAGGGAGAAATAAAGTGTCACCAAAATAATTTAGATAGACATTGGCTACAGTTAATTTCATATTGTCAGATGAAGAATTTTAAGCAGTTGTCAAGATCTATGCTGCAGAAGATGATGGAGATATTAGATATGTTCAATTTATAAATGACACCTAACCACCATTGGAAATTCAAACAGAGTCTGGAGCATCTCAAGCGTATGTTGGTGTTAAGCCAAAAGAGAAAGAAAAAGTACTTACTTCCATTTAATTTAGTTATAACCTTCAGTTTTATTAGAGTAGATTAAAGTGGCTGTCAAAGTGAAGAGATTGAGATTGGGTGATTATTTCAAGGACTTTGACCCTTTGAGAAAAGGATTGATGCCTACAAATAAATTTAGAGGAGTTCTAAGCCAGATGAAGATAGATTTGGATTAAGAAAGTTTGGATCTCTTAGAAACCATGTATGTTGTTCCTGAGGATCCCATCAGAGTCAATTACGCTAAGTTTATAGAGGATGTAGAAATCGTATTTACCAAAACAGTAATTTATCTGTTATACATGCAATTAGGGATTAGATAAGGATCCACTGATGAAACCACCTGTTCATATCATCCCCACTTTCCTTGATCCAAGAGATGCTTTGACTCAAGATGAGGAGGAAGCCTTACATGCCATTATGTTAAGACTTGGTGAAGTCGTTAGAAAGCATAGGATTTTGCTTAAACCTCACTTTCAAGATAAGGTATAGAATTCATGAGTAATGTTTAGGATAAAACTAAATCAGGCAAAATCACTTTTACTAGGTTTAGATCCATTATGGACTTTCACAAATTGCCCTTAACAGATGATCAATTCAGAGTAATTTGCAAAAGGTATTATTAATTGATTATATTATTTTAGATTTGCATATTAAGGCATAGAATTTAATTATGTTGAATTTGATGAGATTTTAAAAAAGTATGAGAACTTTTATCATTGAATTATAAATCAAATTAAATATATTATAATATCTATTTGTACCTTAATTCAATCTTTAAATTTAATACATACAGGATGCAATGACATATTGAAGTCTGAGAAATGAATTTTTTCAACTTAATAACATTATTATTAAATTATAATATGAGTATTGGCATAATCAGGGCCAAATGTGCACTTTCCAATCCCATGTCCAATAATGTTCCTGGTGCTATGCCCATACTACTTACACTTCAGAATCACGAAAATGATAGTACAACTATGAAAATACTTTATTTTGCTAGAAAATTCGAATGAACCTAAGCTAAGCGAATCTATTTTTATTCCTTTTGTTAATGAAAGAGACAGAATGAATAGGCTATTCTAAGCAGATAAATACTCTACTCCTAGAAAATAAAACATATAGTAAGTGCAGGAGACTGCAAACGAAAAATGGATATAAAATGATCCTATGAAGTTGAAGTTCCCACCCAAAAAACTCTCCCTAGAAGATCGAAATCTCAGTACTCTTTTTTATTTACTTAGGTAAGTATAGAAGTAGATCGAATGCTGAATTGCGAATGAAGGTCATTTAGGCAACTACTGAAAGATAACACCTATTACTCTCTTAAGACCTGTCTATCCAACCTTAATTCGAGGAGTATAAAAAAGCAGTCTATGAGAATATCTTAAATAGAAAGAAATAAATTCATCAATCTCCACAATCAATGGCCAAGAATTAAAGTACTGAGAATCTCTAGTTATTTGCAGCATCGGCACTTGATAAATTCAAATAATCAAGATCCCCTTCCGTTATTTTAGTCAAAAAATAAATCTAACAAACTACTACTAAACACAAGCACCTGCTGAATTTTAAATTACCTTCGCTTATTTAGAAGGAGTACATCAAATAGTTTTTGGATAACAACCAAAAAATCAAAGATTTAATATAGGAACAAAATGAAGAAAAATTTAAATTTCCCACAGATTTCGAACCTAAAATAGTAGAAATGAAAAAATAATTAAAAAAAATGAAAAGCAGACTTAAAAATTGGGATACAGATAGGTAAGTGACCGATAATAAAGGGTTTTTAAAAGAAATTGCAACTGGCATATTAAATAAATGATTTATTAATGTTTCCTGAATATTGTTTTCATATTAAGTTTAATATTAAATAAGCAATTTGAAACTTAAAAAGAAAACAAAATTAAATACTATCATACCATTTGCTTTTAAAAATTGAATCTGTGCTTCGAGTTTTTCTACAATAAATCTAGCAATTACGATGCAGATGATTAATCATCCTCGTATGATAGAGAAGAATCAAGCGAAGTTGCATTACTCTCAAACTAAATAACATAACTATGGATAATGTTACTCTCTCGTCAGTCAATGATGATATAGTCTCTTAAACTGGCGAAATTTGATTGAAAAGATGTTGAAATTTCGGATTGCTATATTAGTGAACCCTGGGTTGATTGTTCAATCGTTCTTTTAAAATCAGACCTTGCAAGGCATCATATCGCTTTACAAGCATTTGCTTAGTCTTATTCAAATCCTTTATTTCCTTAATCAAAAAAGCGTTTTCTTAGTTAAACTTTTGGAGTTCGATTTACAGCTTTTTCTTTTCATCTTAAATCGCTTTATTGTTGACTCTGAAAGATGAAAAGTTTTGCTAAGCTTATAGACATCATTGATTACTGGAGTTGTTTGAGAAAAGTATTGCATCTATCTATCAAGGAAAACCAGAAACTCATTTTAATTTGCTTATTTCACCAAACATTAATCAAACAACTAAATTTATGCCATTTCATGAATATTGTGTTGAGAAGTACTTCTGTGCTTCATCCCTCCAAACTATTAAGCCTAATTGACATCCATTTTTATATTGGTTGACATTGATTTTGGTAAAGTGTCTTAGTTTGATCGTTGCTTTCTTAATTCTACCATCAGCTTATAACTAAAATTATACTTGCGTAATTGATTCCGCTTGATTTTGGAGTTGTTGAATTCATAATTTAAATTATTTTTAACTATATTATTAAAAATTAATATTATATTTCATAAATTATTCTTCTAGCTAATATCATACTTGTAATTCAATTATATTTGTAACCCCATGATTACGATACTAAACTTATAAGAATTATATAGGTCTAAGCTTATAGTGTAATATTTTTTAAAGTTTAAACCTTCTTCAATAATCATTGAATGAAACAATCACAAATATTTAAAGAAGTAAAAGATGCTCATTCTTTTGTAATTCTACGTAATGCTTTTACATTGAACTTAGAATTGAATTATTAAGATTAAATAAGGTATTATCTTATGACTTTAAATTTTAATTTACAATATTTTATTCTAAATAATTATTATTGATTATGTTGAAAAATAAAATAAGAAATTAGGAAAATTTAATTTTATAAATTAAAAAATTTCTTAAAAAAGAAGAAGACTGAGTGAATTGACATTGAAACAGATGATTTGATATTCTGTCCACATCCTTTATTTAGATTGTTTAATCAAAAGTAGTTTAATAAACATAATATTATTTATAATGTAAAGTGAATATTAAGTTCTAAAAATGGTTATAAGAATTGTTTTTTGAATCAAAGGGTTAATAATTTAATTAATTAATGTTAAACAAATATTTAGGACACCCAAATTTTAAACTAAAATCTTTAAGTAAAAAGAATCGCAAGTGTAAAATTAATGTGGAATAATTCTATAGATATTGAAATAGAGTATACTTTCACTTATTTAAGATTATTATATAAAACATAACTTAAATTTGAAATATGTAAAATAAATGAATATTCAACTTGAGAAGAAATAGAATATAAACTTTGCGTTATTTATGAATTTAAATTATATTTTGTCCATTTAAATCAAGAGGATTGGATGAAACTTAAGGGTTTTTAGAAGTGATAGGGTATCAACATTGTAACCCCATATAGAATTAAGAGAAAGAACAAAGCAATGCATAACAATACTTACATGAGAAATTTGTATAAAACAACCGTTTTATGTGATAGACAGAAGACTGAAGATTAAATTTGTGTAGTTTTAGATTGTAGAAGACTTGAGTGAGGGAAGGACATGGTAATGAATTTAATTACAATGAGGAATAAGAATATAGGCTGATAATAATTATTAAATTAAATTGATCAAATATTAAAAAAATAAAATTATTATTACTTTTTTTTTAAAAACAACGTTTTAAAAATTCCACTTCAAACTTTGTTTTAAAGTAGGCCATGGAACATTTTCATTGTTTAACATAAGATTACTGATGTATAGGGTGTTTCATAATGATTTCATGCGGTTAAGGTGCAAATCAAGAATAATAATTTACCTTTTGAGGTGCTCTGGTAGGGGAAACTTTGAAATTAATTGATGTTTAAAATAAAGTACTGGGAATAGATGGGCAGATTTGGCTATTTGATAATTAAAGGCCTGCAATATCATTATCCAAAAAAATCACAAATAAACCAATGAAATTAACGAAATTTTAATATTTCGAATTTAAAGCTTATAACAAAAATTATTAATAATAAAAATAAGAAAACATAAATAAGATGGCAAAAGGAGCAACAAAAGGAAACAAGGGAGCCAAGAAGGCTGGAACACCAAGTCAATTATTTAATTTATTGTAGAAGCTACAAAGAATGTTAAGAAAGTCACTAAAAAGACCACTGATGCAACTCCAGCACCAGCCCCAGTGACAACAACACCAGTTGCACCAACCACCTCAACACCAGTTGCTGCATCCACCCCCAAAAAATAAGGAAAGCAAGCAACAAAAACAAAGAAAGCTACTAAAAAAGCCACAAAGAAGGCTCCCAAGAAGGATAGCAAGAAACAAGCCAAGAAATGATTAGTTATTCAAGAATTAATCTATTAATTAGATATCATTATTTTTTTTACACATCTGCAGGATTGGATTCAATCAACATTCATAAGATAAGAAATAATTTTATCAATATCAAGTAGATTTATAATCACTGATTTTAATAACTCTCTTTTTTCTATTAGTGCGTTTAACCTGATCAATATAATCAATACAAACTGTATTTAGTGAACTTCATATTTCATGTTAGTATTTTAGTTCACTTTATGGATGATTGCTTAGTTATATATAAATAAAATTTATTTCATATCTTGAGTAGCAATATAATTAGAGGTTCTTAATAGAAAGATTAAATCAATAGCCATAAGGATGTAAGCACTTTATCTAATCACTAAATTGGATTATGAATATCTTATAATTTGGTTAAGTGTTGAAAAAATAACATATTAAGTATTAATATTAATTCAAAAAAAGATGAAAAGGATAGTAGCAAAGGAATGCATTTTTCTATAAATTTCAGTTAATATTGTATTTATTATCATGGAATTACACTACAATAACTATTAAATTCTTTGTTATATTGCAATAAAGCAAGAATAAAGAATTATGAAATTTTGAGTCAAAATATTAGTTATTTTTACAAAGATATTAACTAATAAGTTAAAAATATAGATATTGTATATTTATTATGGTTCAAAGAATTCATTTATTCACGATAATCAATACTTTTAAATGAAATAGCTAATATGATTCCTTTTTTACTAATTAATAGATTTTATTTCTAGCTTGTCCAAATTAACCAATTTCAGTTTTTAAAATTCTCATAAATAATTATTTATAAATGAAAATTATTGTAAATATTTAATTGATATAATAATATTCTAAAAGGTTATCTCCTCAAATTAGTAAGAATTTTATTGCTTATAATATTTCATTTGTAATCTTTTAATTCATATAATAGTATTCAATAAAACCTGTAATCACATTAATTTAATTAATTCAAGATATTTTATTTAATGAATTAAGAATCAATGTCTATTTCATCTTCAGGATCAGATGAGACCAGAGGTTATTTAAATTTGGCAAATAACATAGAAAGGAATTATTCTTTCGATCAAAGAGTAGTATTGAAATTAGTTTCTGAAAATCCTGATATTTTTGTTATAGCCCAAGAGGTACCATATGATATATCATAAAAAATGAATTAAACTTATTTAAATGAAAATCAACCAATAATAGGTGCTGGGAGCTTTGGAACTGTTTTCATATGCTGGCATATGATTTCAAAATATTTATGTGCTGTAAAAGTGCATTAAAGATGCTAAACTGAGGAGATTCTACAGCAAGTGAATGAATACAAGATTTAGACATTATTGAACAAGAAATTTCCTAATAGCTCTTTAGCACTATCTGATAGAGTATATATAATATAAGAATGCGTAAATTATTTTACTACTTATGCAGGAATGGAACTTGCATCTGCAACATTATCAGAATATGTTTCCAATGCTGATATTGAATATAATGAATTTCTAAGCATTTATCATTCAATCTTATAATAAATATTGGAAATGCATTCCTTAAGAATAGCTCATCGAGATATTAAATTATCAAACATAATGTATACTGATTAAAAGGGGTGGGTGATTGCTGACTTCGGTTGTGCAATATTTTATAAAAAATAAAAAGAAAAGCAATTAATTTAAGGTACTAAGTAGTACTTGCCACCAAATTTAAGAGGTTTATTAAAAAATAATTTTTCATAAATTGAGTGCGAACAAAATCTTTTCGATAATGATATATACGCCTTCTTGCTCTCAATGTTATAGATATACAAAAAGGGGTTATCAATTTTACAGTTATAGTAAATGTTGGATAATGAGAGCCTTTTAACAAAATTACCTTTTGAATTTCAAATTCATGGTAAGAGTTACAATTACATTAAATTAAATGTACTTATTGGATTGAATAAAGTTCCATTATAATAATAGTTTTAATAACAATAATCAGAACGATTAAAACGTCAATATGAGGATAACCGTGCAAATCCGGACTATATTATTGAATTAATTATCAAACAATAGAAGATACTTAGGTTTTCTGACGCTGAAATTTGGTAAAGGTATCAATTGAATACATATGAGAATGTACCTAGTTTAGCTTAATTGTATAAAACAAAGTCAATGGAAAAGGTCAATCAAATTTTACAAAAATATGATGTTTTGTAATAAGTTGAATTTCGGTAGGTAGAAGATAAATAATTACTCGAGATTAACTCCAACACCAAACAATGGTAATATAATTTGATTTAGATGTATTACATTCGATTAGGGAATGTTCAATAATTATATAATGCTAGTTTAGAAATACAAAAGTACTCTTAAGATTATTAGATAAGTTATAGGTTATCTGAAATTGATTGTTTAATTGAATTAAATCAATTAGAAGAGGCTCGTCAAATTGTAACAGAATTAACTGATGAGTAATATATGGTGGATGACATATCATATTTGAGATTAGAATTGTATAGAAGCTACTTAGATAAAAGTTGGCTTGAAACGGTAAGTGAAATTTCAAAAATCTTAGACAAAGCTTTCCAGCATTAAATTACCTTACTTCTTCTAAGAATTTCTTATAATTTTACTTGGATCTTTTTGCAATATAATTATACTCTAGATAATAACCACATTTAATCTAAAGAGTTCCTGAGTTTAGAATTAGAGTTTTAAAAAAGACTATTTCATTTCGGGATTAGCTCAGCTAATCCTAAAGAAATTATAAAATAATTAGAGGAAAGAGGAGCAGATAAATATGGGATCAGACAAATATTAATAAATTTAATTCAAACCATTAATTATTCTCTAACATCTGAAGATAAGATCTAAGTAGAGGAGTTTTTTGAAACAACCATCGAATATTATAAATAAAGGAATCTTTTTTAAGATTGGGAGATTTATTATCATTATTCGATTTACTGCCTAAAGTAATAGAAATTTCAAAAGGCTTTATCTTTAATCAACAAAGCTATGCAATCTGTTGATTAAGAGAATGGTCTTTATCTTCTATAAGTATTATTTCAATAGTTGAGTTGCGAAATATACCTTGTTCAAAGCACAAAGTATTAAAGCACCATTTAGCATATCTTAAAAGTGGTAAATAAAATACAATCCTCGTAATGTAGAATATATATGATAAAGAGAGTTGTAAAAATGCTATATTTGATATTTATGAAGGGACAATATACACCTCAGATCTATTTTATCATCCAATAGTATTTACAATCTGAAACAAATACTGAAATTTTATTTATTTTGAACAAATTAGAATGGGAGACAATTTTAACTTACCGTCATCCCTAAAGTCTTATCAATTTATTAAATTGCAAAATGTTAAGCTTATGTGAAAATACTGATAAAAATGATGTAGATACTTTAAAATGCTTTTAAAATATAGCCTTCGTTTTAAGGCAGCAGGTTAAAGTGGATCAGAGTGTTGAGATTCAAACAATAGCAATTAACTAATCATCAAAGTTGATACAAAATATGATTATATTTGAAGACTTATTTGACTTCAATTAAACAGAAACATTAAACATAGAAAATGAGATTGCTAGATTAGCCTTGTTAAATAAATAGCTTCAATAAAAGTAAAAAACAAAAGAAGCATTAAAAATGATGTCATCGTATACCTTTAACAATTATAAAAGCTTTGCATGATAAATTTATGATAACTGTATGGGCTATGTAATTAATCAATCTTGTCTTCTATAAGTTAATATTTGTATCCAGTAAACTAATCCAAAATTTTAATTTAGAAAAACATTAATTAAAACAAGAATTTGGTTTATAATATTACAAAGTTTATAAAAATTAATTCAATGAAATAGAGCATCGTCACCAACGGAGGAGTTTGTAAATTATTTTTCCCAGACTACAAAAATTCCATTCTACCATTTGCCTTATTTTTCCACTTTGTTTCTCCCAATATAAGTTCCATTGCCATGTCTTTTTCCAATTTTCCATTACCCTTTATAAATCTAATATGCTATTAACAAACAAATACTCTTCCATCGCCATAATAAAATGTGCCAAATCCATCTCTTAAATCGTTTAGGAATTCTCCAATATATTTTGAACCATCATTCCAATGAAACTCCTAAAAGTAGTTTAAATATTTTACTCCTTATCCATTCATTTTATTTTACTTCCAATACCCTATGTATTTAGTTCCATCCGAACATTTGTAAGTTCCAAAACCACAGAAGCAATTATCTGCAAACTCTCCCACATATTGAGAACCATTGGCAACAGTGTATATGCCTTAACCAAATTTCATGCCGTCAACATAATGTCCTTCAAAACTTGCTCCATCTGGCCATAGTTCCTTGCCTTAACCATTTTATTTGTCGTTAATCCAGCCGCCAACATAATATCCTCCGTTGGAAGTGGTCAATTTCCCCTATAATGGTTTGTGGAATATATTTACTTGGCCGTGGGCTTTGTCATCTAACCAATCGCCTTCGTAAACGTCTCCTTCCACATGGATGAGTCTTCCCTTTCCATTTTATTTATTATCCCTCCAGTATCCCTCATAGTAGGAGCCATCCGACCAATATTAGATTCCTCGACCCCATTTTGCACTAAAATAGCCAAGGGTTATACTTATCCTTCCATTAACCTATATATATATGATCAAGTTCATCCTGCACGGGTCCTCTTGTTATCAAGCCTGGTTCTAATTGGGACTCCTCATAAATAAATTTGGGTAGGCCTTGCCTCAACTAAAAAAGGGAATCAAATTTAAAGAATAAATGTACTGATTTTGTTTAATTGTCAAGCGTTTCTGGTACCTTTTCGATAGTTTTGAGATTTTGAGGTATGTTAGTTTCTTTGGAGATAGAGTTGAGCCCTTTTAAATCGACCAACTAAATTTCTTATCTGCTTTGTTTGTTTGAGTAACTATATTCATTGGTCGCTGTGATGGCCACACTATTATTTTTGTGATTTCTATGCTTTTTCCTAATCAAATATCCTCGAACATAGGCTTGAGCGATAAAAAGGGTGACTTACATTGAATCGTTAATGCAGCCTTGTTTGCATACTCTTCACCTAAGAGATCCTTGGTGACAATTTATTGCTAGTGACACTCCATGATTGAGGATTATCCGCAGCAATTACCCATTAAATTTTAATTATATATTTCTATGCTAATAAACGTAGGATTGTAACATATTATATAAGTTAGAAAATGCATAGATGAATTTTATAATTTATACATATAATAGATATCATTCGTTAAAGTAGACTCTAACTTCTGGGACATTCTTAAGGATCTGCTCGTCTTTAACAAAATTAATTACTAAATCCACATAATCATTCTAATCATAATACTAATAGCGTACCTTGACATCCAGCAATTCGATAATAGGCTAGGTGAATATGGCTGAACCCTTATGAAGGTCATGCATATAAACGACTGAAGATTGCTTGAAAACATTAGCCGGTTCCAAATGATATGTTTGTTTCAAGTGCTAGAACAAAATCTGCAAGGTAATTTCTTTTCCCAACTTGACATCCCATCTGTCCCATAAGGTGACATTCACTTCCTCGTTAAGTTTGATGGATTCCGCCTTCATCGGCTCAGTCAATTGTACCATGGGCACAGCTAAATTGATGAATCCATTCTTCATGTTCTCAAGTTTGCACCTCTTTAAGATTTTGACTAATTCAATCGTCTAGAGTCCTGATACTACAGCTGTGGTGGTGGCCAAGGCTGGGACTATTCTTCCGGCCTTCAATTTAACTGTGATCCAATCCATTTCATCGAGTCCGTAATTCAAAGCTCTTAGGTTTCCTAGAGAGTGAATGAAGTCGATGTGTCCATTCATGTCGCAATCCTTCTCGAATTCTTACGAGAACAATTTGATTCTAAAAATAATATATATATTCAAATACCCTGCTTATTTCAAACCCTACAGTTGTGCCAATAACTTGTTGGGGTCATCAAAAATGGCATTTTCCTATTCCTCCTCTTGTTGCTTCTGGGCTTTGTTCTCCAACTTCAACACTTGCTCCTCGATCTCCTTCTTCTTAGAATCATTGGGTATCCACTCCTTGCTTGTCATCTTCTCTCCTAAGGTGGCTACATCTCGTCTGTTCTTCTCATGTCTCCAGTCGGCAGGTGTGGGCAGATTGTATTGTTTGGCTCTAAGGAAAGCCATTGTGGATATAAATTAGACAACGATGAGATTTTCAATGTCGTAATTCAAGCATCTTGGAGGTCTCTTGGGTAATTTCCAGAATGGTTGTCCATCCTTAGTTTTGGCATCAACTGGATATGTGTACAGTAGTTATTTAATGTCATTGATGAAGTACTTTGAGAACTTATTTTTTGCCCATTGAATACAATCTTCAAGTTTGGTTGGTGCCTATTGGAGTAATTTGATAGTAGATTTCAATTATTTGATCTCTTCTGGATTTGATGGATTGAATGATTGATTTTCTATGATGTTCTAGGCCAATTTTGGTTTTAAGGAGAATAGCTTATTAAACTTGTCTCTGGCAAACTCAATGCAATGGAATGTTTCCTCAGGGAACATCTTTAAAGTGCAGTAAGGAATTTCTCCTTCCTCAACTGGATCCTGCATGCTGTTGTATGATTCTGTTTGGAATGGGATGATACACTACACATGGCCTTTGGGACCCAGAGTGCCTGATTCTAACAATGGAATCTTGGCCTTGACACATCTGCGATCGACATATCTTCTTGCTTGGACATTATCAAGAGCATTGGCAACAAGGGATAATTACTCGAAGAATTGATCATGGAAAATATTCTCGGTTTGTTCGTGAACCTTGTCCATTCTTGCAATCAATTTGCCCTTCAGTAGTGGATTGATTTGAATTGCTGCTGCAGCTGCAGTCTAAGACTTAGGTTTGTGAATGTGTTTCTCTCTAAATAGGAATTACCTATTTAGATTGGAAGTTTCAATGTGATCAGGATCAGTTATAGTAATTTACCCGTCAATACTTAAATTGATCATGGCAAAATTCTTTAGCAATTCACACCCTATAGCACCACATCCAACCATGAATAAATTGGTACTTCTCACCTTCTGATACACATCCTCCCCTAATAATTTAGTCAATGCATCTTTTCCAGTCAATTAAAGTTGATCAACTGCTTGGATCTAAGCCTATTAATCTCCTTTTTCATCCCAGATTTCAAATGGCAACACTTCGATGCAATCAAAATAATAGGCTTGATTGATGGGAGTAAACTTATTAGTGAGTGCTTTGATTATCTCTTATGACACAAATCCTCCTAAGTAGGCAGCTAAAGGAGGGAATGCTGGCAATGCAAAGGTCTTTTGGAACATTTTGAGATAGAATTCTAAATACTTAGCTAGTTTGGAATTCTACTGGATGAAATTGGCCTTATCAAATTTAATCACAGAGTCGAGGAGATTGACAATATCTCCGTTGGTGTATGATAGTGTTCTATAAGCTAAATGCATTAGACTCTGTTCTACAAGCTTGATGCTATCACTCTCCTTCAAATTGGCATCTAAGCAATCATCACTGTTGATTACAACATCCAAGGATTTATTAGTACATGTAATAGTTTGTTTGACATGTCTGGCAATTCCACTCGAAAGGTAAGGAGAATATTGAGAGATGTCATCGATAATCTTGAATTTCTTAGTAGAAATAGTTTGGATCTTGAGAAGCTGATTGTTGATTGATTGTTCTCCTGCCTTCATGCCTTGGACTTCCAGTAATATAATTGAATCTCCATCTGCAAATTGAGATCTCTGACCATCCAATAATTCAACTACTCCATCTGCTTAGATCGATTTAATCAATACATCAGGAATGTCTTCTCCATTCTTATCGATTACTTTGAATTCAGCTCCAAAGTCATTAATGATTCTTCCATAAACAGAATTGGCATTGGCGATGATAAGCTTAATTGAATGGGCTCTGCACAGATTATCCCAACAAACTAGTTCGTTGTAATCATAGACATCTGTCAATATTGCGATATCGAATTGCTCTGTGGTTATATACTATTGCACATCCTTCTCTATCACTTTGACTCTAACATAATTATTTAACTGCTGAATTTTATCAACACAAGCTGCAGCCCTCGGTTTGCCAACATCTGACTAAGAAAGGAAGAACTACCCTACCAAGTCATCCTGATTCACCACTTTGTTATCATAGATAGCGAAAACTCCAACTCCAGAAAGCACCACGTTTTTAGCAATCTCAACACCCAAGGATCCCACTCCGCAGAGTAAGACTTTTGCATTTGCTTACTTCCTAACAGCTTCAATTCCCATTGCTCCGATGTATCTGCTCCATCTATCTCTCACTTATTCATTACTCACATCTATCACTTGCTCTTGAATAGCATTACTATCATAGGTCACATCAACTCCTTCTAAATTAAGTATGCCATCAGTGGCCTTTTGAACAATTACTTAATTCTCCTATTGCTTCTTCTTTCTTCTTTGATTCAACTTTGGACTGATCTCCTTGATGCTTGGCTATTACAAACTATTGAGAGCCTTTTCAAGTTCAGCAGTTGCATCCTTGAGCATATCCAAATACTGAGTCTTAGACTTCTTGAACACTGAACACCATTGACTATTGTGATCGCTCACCAATCCCATATACAAGGCTTGTCTTTGCTCAGCATACTGAACCCATTTCCTGACTTCCTCCATTATTTCTCCTTTCTTCAAATAGAAGTGTCTTCTTATAATAGTCTCAAATCCAGTGGGAGGATTCTTGATATTCTCAATCATAGCATATTGGATGTTTCCGTATCTAACAATGTTGGAATAGGCCTCATTCTTCATTTCGCCATCCTATTAGCCTGCTTCCCCTTCAAACCCTGGTTCATTGAAGTACACATCCTCAGACATGATAATTGCTTAGGTGGACACCAACACTTACAAGATGGTTGACAACTTGGGATCCCAATTCTCAGATGCATGTCCTCTCCATGTTCCCAATAGTGAGAGACACACCTTACCACAGGCATACAAATTTGGATTAAACCTGATCTTCCCACTTCCAGTAGTAGATAGATTCATCTTGGGAGGAGTATTGGGGTATTAGTCTTCAAAGTAGATATCAAACAAATAAGCTCCGTGAGCATACGGGGTTCCAGATGCACCCATAATCAATGCTTTTATTACATCCACTCTATCCTTATCAGCTCTAACAAATATGGAATTAGTGTGTTCAACAGGTAGAGAATTGGACATATCAGCGAATTCCTAGGCTAGACGAATCAATTTTGCTGGTGTTGGAGTAGGAGCCTGAGTAATTTGTTTCTCATAATAGTGGAGATATTGCTGGTTTTACCCTTTGAATGACACATAGTCGAATCTCAAGTCCTTTAACAACAATCTGTAGGCTTCATTCAATGGCAATTTCAGTATCTCTTGCAATTCATGTTCTTTTGCGTCTTCTTATTCATTCTCTGACTCATCACATTAGAATCTTTCTATAGCTTCTTGGACACTTGTATCTGTCTCAAGAATAATGGTAGCAATCTGTTTTGAGATCTAATCCTTCTCGGATAACTCGTTGGTTTGTAGACAAGATAAGAATATGTGAGCAATGTTCTTAAGATTGCTTAATAATTATGCTATAGATTCGATTTGTTTCGGTATATAATTAGGAGGTATTTTTAATAATAATGGAGTGAGGTTCTTATGTTTGGCTAATGTTTTTGTTAATTGAAGATAACATAAATTGAGATCAAAGTCTTTTGACATTTCTAACAATGAACCTGATCTAAATGCAGCCTCTAATAAGGATAACAATGCACTTTCAAATATCATTTCATTTATTATCTATGATAATTCTTAATTTAAATGCCAATTATCATAATTGAAAAAGTTTCTAATGATCTCCAAAAGAGACTTTAATTATTCTGATCGAACCTTCTTTTTATCTAAATATTCCTGAGTATTCCACTTTTAGTTCTGTCCAGTCTAATCACTTCCATAACCAACACCTTGCTTCTTCTTTGGTTTCCTATCAACTGACTTATCCCCCTGTGCTTAAGGCTATTACTATTATGGTGGTTGTTATGGCTCCTCAGCAATAACAGCTTGATACACTCTTTTCTTTTCCTTACTGACAATAGCAATTTTATCCAATATCTTCTATATTAAATTGTCCTTGATGGCAATAATTCGAATTTCTTGATTGTTGTGTGTCTTGAAAACATCTGATAAGGTGTCATAGATGAACTTCACTGCATCGATCTCTTTTTCTTTCCAAGCCTTTTAATCGCTATTAGGTTGATCGGGAGTTCCTGCCAGTAATTAGAATAGTAACTCCATTGATTTCTTATTTTTCAAAAAGTAACTGAAGAATTGTGGTACTGAACAAAAGGCACTCAATTCAGATACATAAGAATTCCAGATTTAAGTCAATTCTTGATTCTACCACTTTTTAGTAGCATCCTAAACTGCCAAGATAATTTGTTTGACTCCATCCTGATTCTAGAAGGCTTCAAATATTTTCAACGATGAGGAATACTACAATGGAGTTTCAGTAAGGGAATTTAATTGTCCTAACAATTCTAATCCATCAACTGTAAATGTTGGGAATGGTTTGGTTTGTTATTGGATCAGAGTGCCATTCATTTAAATAATGGTAGAGTTCTTGATTGCCTATTCATTCAAGAACATGTTGGAAACGTAAATGCATTACAGAATGTTAGTGTTATTGCAATTACCTGGAATGGAATATACTGGTGTAGCACTCAAGTAGTTATAGACGGATTGTTTGGCAAAGTATTTATCCTACAGAATTGGATTGCTTAGAATTCCATAGCCGAAAGTAGAAGTGTCATTGGTTTCAATCAACTAATTGCCTTGTTGTCCACTGAACAATGGTTTCTAAGTGCTTTTAGACACCTACTGTGGTTGTTGGTAAATCCAAATTTCCATTCTTTGCATCCAGAAATCATCAAAATAGTAATCTTCTTCTGGCTTTTATTCCAATAATTCAAAGTCGTGAATTCCAATTGAAATGCTTGAAACTTCCTGGTCATCAGAGAATGTCAAATTGATTCTTTCTAATAAAAATGAGAATGAACCACCATTGACATGATCCATTCCAACTCCAAATGTTTTGCGATCATTATTCAACAAATGATAGATCTTATCCTTTTCGTAAGTGAATCCAAATTGCTCTCCATTCTCTGGAATTGGATACACTTCTCCTGGGTAATAGTCATGTTAAAATTCACTAACCAAATTTCCACATTTCTAAGTACTGAACAATCCAATAATACAATTTTCGTTCTGATTGTTATTCTTTCCGAATAGCAAAATCAAAAATGGTCCCTTTTGCAAAGTAGACAATGTCTTATGGAAGTATGAACCTCCCTATGATAACTCCATCTCTTTAACCCATCTTCCTCCTTTCTTGAGTGAATTAGTCTTGATAACCTTCTAAATAGCTGATTGCAAAGCATCGTAATATTGGGGAGTGAATTCTTTGGCCTGGAATCCATTCAATTCGTGAGATCCACTGGCTTCATTAGTTTCATCCTCTTGAACGTGAAGAGAACTCAGTTTTCTGATGTCTCCAACAAATATCTGACTTTCCTTGTCCCAAATGTCAATTGTGAAATCGATCTTCTCCTCGAAATTCAATAAAGGTATAAGCACATTTTCTACATAATTGATATCTACGATTTGCGACAATAGATTGATATCCTGAATCAACTTTTAAGCCAATTGCCCAATCGCTTATGGATTTGACAATGTTATCTTGCCAATGAAGTTCACAATATGACCCAATGTCAATTAATCAATTTATTTTAATAAGGTTTTGGATGGATTGGACACTTTCAAGTTCTCATAAACTTGTAAATGATAATCATTCTCACAATAGAAGTTTTTGAGTTCAAGAACATTGGCTGAGGAGTCAAAGAAGAAAAAGTAATCAGACAATGTTGTGTTGTCTGTCTTCTTCAATGATTCAATTGTTTGCTCAAAGATTTTGGGTAAGTAAGGCTTAATGAGACTCACTACTTCATTGCTAATTTGTACTAAGATGGACAACAATTTGAGTTTATATAGTGACTGTTTTTGCAACAACTATTGTGTCATGTCAATGATGCCAGTCTATTGCAATTGCATATTCAAAACATATGGCTGAGGCAATTTAATAAGAGTGATGAACAACCTGATTATCATGTTGCAATGCTCATAGGATTGACTAGTGACTTCTACTGCCTACAGAATATTCAAGAAGTCCTCCTCTTCCACTTCTAACAATATTGGGTCCTTGTTCTTTTACTTGCTTGAGATGAGTATCGCATAAGTTAAGGCTTCAATCAAAAGGGTGAGTTGAGTGAATTGATCCTATGATTTGGCAATTTAAGCGATTTATTTGATTTGATTTAAAATGTAATTCAAGAATTTCTTTAATCTATCCAATTGTTTATCCTTGTCCTACAACACTATTTCAGCTGTTAATTTCGCATGTGCCCATTCCAAAGTGATGTCCATTATTTATTCCAATACCCAATCTCCAAACTCTGGATTATACTTTGTCAATCCAATAAAGAGTGGCGACAATGTAGACTCATTTGAATGCAATGCCTAACTGATATTCTTAAAGCTCTTCTTTATTTATTACACAATATTCTGATTATTGCTGATATCAAACAAAGTATTTCTGAATTTCTAAGAACACATCTTACCCAACAATCTACTTGCAGTCTTCTCCTAAATTGTCTAAATTTACTTGTTCCTATTGATTGTGGAATCGAATCCTGTGATGGAAATGAAACTCACTCCAATTTGGATGTTATTGTATTATTTGAAAGATAATTGTGAGATCTACTCCAAAAATGTGATCTAAGGCTTTTTCATAATGAATCTGATGTATGATATTGGTTATTGACCCAATGACTTAATTTGTTGATTTAAATTACCCTAAGCAGATAATCTCCAAACATTCAAGGCCATCACCTTCACACTATAATAGGTGTATGCTTCATCTTCAATTAAAGTCATGATGCCAATTGGATACCACAGATTATCTGAAGTCTTATTCTTTACTTCAACAACCACTATGTCTGGAACACCCAGAATCCTATCATTATATTCTGGAGTGTATGCTTAAAACCCAATTTTGATCTATTTCAATTCAATCGCCTTTTCCAATTAGAATTCAAGTATGTAATCCTCAGACAATTCGTCTTTGAGAGTTAAAACGTGAACTTTGGCCTTGACTCCTTTTTTGTTCACTTGCCAATCCTTCACCTATGGTTACTATTGTCCTTGGGGTTTCTGAGGATCAATCATAGCCAATTTATTTGCAAACTCCTCTTCTTGTGGTTGCTACTCACTTGCTTCAGTCTTCTCCTCAAAGGTCGAAGAAGTCAAATGGGTTTTTTCAAGCAAATATTCAAAGCCATTTCCATTTATAGCTATTTCCCTAACAACTTAATCAGTGGTCATCCACAATTCATTCAACTCTTCAAAGATCTCTTGGGTGTGTTTTATTAATGAATAACTCAGAATATTTGTCATTTGATTCATCTGTTCCTAAACAACTACATCAAACTCTTTCTAGAATTTAAACAGTTGAATCAGGGATTCCGTTGACAATTGTTAATCTGCCTATAGCCAATCAAAGATTTATCGCACTTGTTTACTGATGCTTCCCAAGATCTCAGTGGCAGGAGTAACATTAGGCACATTTGACTTGTTGAGCATGTACCAGTGGATGTATTTGTTGATGATTTCTCCGTATTAAGGTATCTCCTATATGAGCATCTATACCTTAATGGGACACTCTGCCTTTTTCATTAATTACAGCAATTTGTTTCCAAATTATAATTTTTTAAGCAAGGACAACTCACAACTATAAACTCCATCGTGTCTGCCAACATTACAATACTTGTATAAGTACTGAGCAGTCTCTGAGAATATCAATTTAAATATGGATGCATTGATTTTCCTTTCCTAAGATGCTACAATGTTGAGTAATCCATCTATGAGAGTGGTGCCCTAATATTAGAAGATTTGTTTAATTAGATTGCTATTGAATTCTGTACTTTAAGTGTGCTCTAAAATAGACTTGGTCATTTCAATAAATCTAAATTATATCACAGCCTATTTGTTGGCATCCAATCTCAAGTAAATCGACAATAATTAATCGTATATCTTGTGTTCCATAATCAATTAGGTTGGAATTTTGCTCATCAAATTCAACAACAAACCCCAATAAGTCAATGAATTCTCCAAAGTCTCATTGTTGACCAAATTCTTTCTTGGCTCAATCAAGAATCTTATCATCTGTGACAGTGTTTCAATGTTGCATATCTAAATAAATCCCCCTTCTTCAAATTTCTCTGAGAACTCCTAAAAGGTTTAAGCAGCCTGATATTTAATTGACCTCTTCCTTTGGTTTTATCTCTGCTCTCCTTGTGTAAGATTCATGTTCGAAAGCAGCAATAGTTGTCCCACAACAAAGGACAAAAACTAGAACCAAGCTGAACTATCCAATGGCTGTGGGAATATTGAAAGATTCTCATTAGCATGCTTAACGATGGCATTCAATACAATTTAGAAGAAATAAAATATTAATTTGTATGTTTGGGGAGTGCATAACTTTTCGATAACTTGTTTGATTTGATTCAGAATTGTGTTGGAATCACTCGATTATAATGCATTGGCTAATAGTTAGAACAATCCCGATTGTGTTGGATCTGTGGGATTAGTGATCTCAGTCACAAATTGAATTAGTTCATCGTTGTTTAGTTTCATCAACACATTGCAAGTCTTAAGAAATAGGTTTTGTACATCTTAGATTTGATATTGCTGTTAATTTTGTAATGTCCATTTCATTATGCAAAATAGAGTTGAGAATACTTTTGGTTTTGTTAATTCGAAACATTCATCGGTTAATTTCTCCACCTATCCTATCTCTAAATCTTAACTACTTGTTGATCTCAGAGTTCCCAATGGTTTAATTTGCATTTGAGGATCCACCAACTCCTTGTTGTTGAATTGCTTGTCCACCAACTTAGTTAACACCAACCCTATTAACTATTGGGCTTGTTTGATCTGTTGCTTTTCGCTCAGAATTATTGAAATGTACATTATAGTTTAACATATTGGGATGTGAAGTATTTTCAAGGTATTTAGAATGTTGGCATCTTAGTCAATTTTCTGATATTGAGCAAATGTAAATAGAATCCAATACTTAAGATTCAAGTTGCTTAAGATTATATTAAGCAATTAAAAACTAAGATCTGTGATTGGTCCTTGATTCATCTACACAAAGGTCTTGTAAATTAATTAGGCCATCTTCAATCCTTCTTGTTCTCTTAAAGCCACGTCTGATCTCCATTATTGACAAGTAGAATCTGCATGAATTAATATCTTTATTAGTTCGTATGCATATGTATACAAGAAATCTAGGGATTTACTAAGATTGATATTTGAATTTGGATCTTGGATCAATTCAAGTTACAATTTCCTAATGATTTAAATGGTGTCTTGGATCTTTTCTTTGCCTTGGTTTTGCTGCAACTTTTACTTTAATTCCTTCTGCTTTTAAACAAGTAGGGCTCTATAATATTATGACTGTATTTATGTATGAGGACCATTTAAATTATTTGATTCCTTTATTTTTAATATCACGTATTTTTGTTTGAGTCCCAAAACCTGCGCTGAATCCAAGTAAATAGACCCTTGATTATTGTATTTCTAGTATTTCAAAGAATTGGGAAAACCTAGCTCCTTCTCGAATACAAAATCTCCATCTGTAAACAACACTTGACTCTAAATCTGATCCTTGTCTTGGCCAAACTTCTCTAAATTTTAACTCAATTATCCCTTGAATTAAGGAATGATGCACAATTCCTTTGGAGCTATGTTACTCTCCTCCTTTGTTCTAGTAGCTGCAGTTAATGAATATGTTATTTATAATTTCAATGTTCTCACTTGTTAAGCCTTTATATTCCATGACATAATATTCAGTTTGCTCTTTGGCATATTTGCAGAATGCTAATCAGCATATTTTGTTAATTAAACTAGGAGCCAATCTGGTAGAGTGACATCCAAAATGGGCTAATTAGTCTAACCATTAAACAAAGTCACCCTAACTACTCTACAACTTATCTAAGGAGTATTAAACACTAATTAGAATTGATGGACATCGAATTAGGATAGCAGATCAATTACATATTCGTCATAATGAGGTTATCTTGAGAACACAATGATTGAATATAGAGGTTTCTTGATATTAATGTCGATATTGATCATGTTGTTAGGTTTCTCAGGGTCTACCTTTTCTTTGTTACTGATTTCAATCTGTTTTTATACTTCTCCTAACACTTGAGAAATCAATGGAGTGTCTTCGGCAAATTAGGTTAATTTACAATATCTATCAGAAAACAATTATTCTTCAGTCAACATTAAGAAAATCTAAAATTGATTCAACTTATTGAAGTAGGATGAATCAACCTTGTGAATGAACTTTGCAATTTGCTTTAAATGACTTAAAATGTAAGGATAATATTCTTTCGAGTCCTAAGAAGCATACTTCTTCAACATCTGAAGTAATTGGATGAATCCTGCTGGTTTTATAATATCAGATAATGTAAAGATATTGTTTATGATGTCTTTTACTGCCTTGACTAATTGACCATTGAACTCAGGGATTGATAAGAATAATTAAAAGAAAGTTTAGACACTGGATTCTTCCTCCTATTACTATGCAAGTAAGTTTAACTTGATGAACTCTAAAATATCCAAATCTTTATAGCATATGGTTACAAACTAAGGAATACTTTAGAACAACTTGCACAACACCTTTATTGCACTAAATCTCTATTATTGAGTTGCTTTATTGTTATGTATTAGTTGCATTAACTTTTAATTAAATTCATCATATTTAGTTACATCGTGCATAAGAGTCGTAATCAGATGAGCCTAAGGAAGTTTTTGTAAAAGTTTCTAGTTGATATCTTTTTGTTTGAGCCCACTGATTTGGAGAAAACTAATGTCTGATTTTTGGAATTCGATTTTGATGTTTTGAACATTAGCTAATAAAGATGCCGGTATTTCACAGATATATTTATTGTAATTACCATAAGTGTCCTCTCTGAATTAACATTAATCCTTATCCAAAACAGCACCATTTACTTTTAATGTAATGTCTCTAAATAGCTCAAGGGATTGTTGGCTTTACACTAATTAATCTCCCATATTTTCCTTCACCACAGTACCATAAGCAACGAAATAATTCAAAGTCAAAGGATTTTACTCAAACTTCACTTGATCTGTCTATTTTGCTGATAATGTCATTAATAACACATATTTTCCAATCTTTGGATTCTCTAAGGAAAATGTCAATTACTCTTCATTTGCCCCCAATTCAAAAAAGGCCACTGGTTCCCAAGGCTTCAAAGGTCTAATATCCTTTTGCCTTTCCTTTAACCATTCTTGATATTTTTCCTTGTTGAAATTCGAAAACTTCTAACAATACAAAAAGTCATTGGCGTTGTTTCCAATAAATATCAAACCAGATCCTAGAGGCACTCCTGTATTTTAAAATTTATTTGGACTTGCAACTTAGAACTTAGAAAAACTCATCAATTTCCCATGTAGATGCTTGAAGATAAATTCTGGCTTTGAATAAACAGTGGAGAATATTTCTTATTAAACAAAGCATATTTTGGATATGCACTATTGAACATTAAATTGAGATCCCTTGTGGGTAAAGATAGTAAGGGGCAATTGATCATCTTTCTCAGGTTTCAATCCATCAATAGACACCCATCCTTCAGATTTAAACTGAGACTTTTTGTCACTGAATCCTGTCACAAATAGCTTCATCATTTGTTATTAATTGACCAAATTTAACTCAATCTAATTCTAACTGGATTGGTCAACGTCTACAATGATATTGGCCCAAGAATCCCCCTTCTATTATGATAAGAGCATGGGGTTATTGCTAATAGGTTGGAAGTAGACATCTTGATGTTCATTCAATTTAGCCAAATCAGAGATCTCCTCTGGTGTTAATTTTGTCAAATCATCAAAAGATTCAACCACTTCATTTTATTAAATAACAGCCTATTCCTTTTCTATGGCCTCTTCCAATTGATTTGTAATAACTGCCTTTTCTTACTTTTAGGCAACTGCCAATTTTGGTTGATAGTTTTCACCTTATATGATAATTGTATAATTTACCTTCAAATAAGGCACATTCCCAAATCTTTGTGGCTCCTTAAATAACAATCATGTCGTCTTGGAAAAATAGGTTTGATATGGTTTCATCTATTGCTAAAATGATTTGATCTTTAAATTCAAATTCTTCTTGCGATTGCTAACAATATATAACATCATAATTACAGTTAAAACTGGGTATAAGGTTTCATATATGAATCTACTATTCTCTCCTTCATTTAGTAATTTTAACAAGTTCTAATAATTGCCTATTTATGAATATGACTTATTCGTTAGTATAGAATAGTTTCCCTCATTATTTGTTCTAAAAAATTAACCTAAGTATTTGATACTCTGGAAGAATCGGTTAAGAACTAAATACGATTATTATTCTGTGGTAAACACATGGGCAAATAGTAAATGTCTAAATGGTTTTTATAGACTGATTTAAATAAGATTTGATAATTTCGAGGTTTTGAAAATATTTCGAAGTTTTTCATTATTATCCTCTTGTATCTTTTAAATCTTTTCCTCTGTAATTTCTGTTTGCTATTCTAATTGCTGTTCCTAGATTACAATGGCGGTTTCCTTTTCAAATGCATCTTAGGGAGGTTAGGCATCACATGCTTAGCACTTAAGATTTTCATTTGAATTAAGTAGTGTACATTCCTTGCAAGTCCAATAAGGTTTTAATTTAGGTAATTTAACTTCTTATTATTGTGATTGTTATTTCTCTTTAGCTTTTTGCTCCTCAATTGTGAATACTTTTTCAATGGCCTCCTCGATCTTGTTTTTGGTTTCTATCAATGCTTGCTTTGAAGCCTCTATTGAAAAACCCATATTGTAAAGTTATTCTAATAAATCTTCATTTGGAACAATAGCTTCTTAAGCTTCCTCACTTTGACTATCTTGATTTTCAATATTTGATGAAGGATTATTCTCTGATTATGGTTCAGCAAACAATGGAGCCAATGAATTCTAATCTTCAACTTTCTCTTCAAATGATCTGAGATTAAATTATAAGCATCTGTGTAAACTTAATTCTCCATTCCATACTTGTATCCTTCCTTCTTCATTTATAAGTGAGAAATAAATTGAATCGTTGACTGATTTTACCATTTGCAAGTTGGGCTCCAAATCTACATATGGAATATTATTGATTGTCAAAGCTAATGGAATATCAATGTAACTGTAGATCTTTTCAGCTGGCAAAATACTAGATAGATCATTCTGATATGTTATTGGTTCAATTTGATGTCTGTAGTTGGTAAAGTGTCTAAATAGATTTGAGAAACCAGGGAGCTTCATTAATCCTAGTTCTGTTAGTGATATGATATCATAGGGATAATTATTGGAATCCAGGAAGGTGTGTAATCTATGAAATTAGGAGAATATCCTTGGCACCAAATTAAATGAAGTAGTAGAATTGAACTTTTCAAATTCCTAGTTGTTTAATGTCATGGCATATAATTATTCATCTATTTCTAATAATACTCGAACTATCTTTAGAACTTTGCAGCTCTCCACCTATTCATCTTACTTTAGGATAAGTCCAAAGTCTTATTCATATTCCTCCAATTGAGATAGAACTATTTATTTCATCAAAATGTATGGTATTTAAATTAGCACTTGCGATTCAAACTGTTTTGCTTATAACCAATAGTAATGGAACTATTCTATCATATTTTGGTTTGTAAATCCATTGGTTAATGATTTCTTCCAGGTGAACGCTGTTGAAATTAATTCGTAATGCTATTTCATTAATCTAATAGAAATCAAAGACTGTGGAGTCTCAGGTTTGTTGTTAAATAAGTTAACCAATTATGTTTCTTGAATATTTGATTATCCTAATTTGGGTCTCAGCAATTTCATTTTGTTATTGTGGAAGTAGATAAAGTTGTTTGAAATCTTGATCATTTAGTTGGGTTTGAACTCTTTTAGTTCGATATTAGAGAGATTGCCTGTAAAAACCTAATTTGGCATCTTAAACTCATTTGTTTTGGTAAATAAATTAAGTGGCAAACATTTAATTCTTGGATAATTAAGATTTGGATGCTAAGCAAAAGGGTTCAGAGCTGCAACTTTCCCGTGTGGTGCAAATTATACTAGAGGGACGTAAATGGCATTCTTTTCAACAGGCAGTGTTTTTTTTTAATTATGATTTCCATTCAAATAAAAATTAACTTCTCCCAATTCAATGTTTAGAATAACTGTGATCGTTCTTATTGTGCTTGCTGTGAACGACTAAACGTAAACTTTCTCCTGTCCTGGCTTACTAACAGTACTCACTCCAATCTTGAATGATTATCAATGATTACTTGCATCTAACTACAATCATATATTGCTATAACTTCCCAAATATGTGTACCCTTAGACATTTGAAGAGTACCAAATTTCTTGATGATATTTGTGTTCCCACAACATTATACCACTAATCCTGAAGGTGTGACCAATATGTTAAATTCAGAAGACTTGGCAAATTACTATCTAGAAGAAGATTGATTAGGAAATGATACATTAATGACTAAGCCTTGGGCTATCCTAAATATTCTTATAGGATTTCACATTCGACTTAATTAACACTGTAATTAGCTTCTTTAAGAGAGTGACTCATTTTATTAAAATAATTTGTTTAATTCATTCAATCTCAAATGACTCTAAATATTGTTTATAGAGATCACCAGGTATCACTGGTCAGTGATTGACGGAAAATGTATATTTTTTATTAATAAATATTTAATGCAAAGGAGATAAGATTCAAACAATAACAGAATTCGAATATCTATAGATCGTTCAGTTGAAGTCAGAAATACACGAACAAATATCTCTCCGTTGCAATCGAATCATTTGATATCTCCCCAAATTTACAAACACCTCAAATTACCTTCAATTAAACAATCGAGGTCTCCTAGTGCCAGAAATCAAAAAAACTCTCCCAAAAATGTGGCATCACTAAATTAATAAACAACAGAGTTAATCAAAAAGTTATCGAATAATAGCGTAAAATAAAAACATCACAGATTCAATACCGAAAACAGACGCAAAAGTTCTTTAAGTTAAAATAAATTGGAACCGCAAACCAAGTTAACTTCAAAAGTATTTGTAAATTGAGTATAAGCGAACTCGATCTATCTCCAATATGGTTTCCAAAAATTCATTAATTGTCTCCACATAATTTGAGGAAGAAGAGAACTTGCCTAAACAAATCAAATTGCGTACTAATCTCCCTTAAAATTAAATTAAGGTCGAAATTGTTGATAAACTTCAATCTAACCTTGAACAATATCAAAACAGATATTCTAAGTTTAAGGCTCAAAATAACGAAACCTATCAGAGAAGCGAAAATCAAGAATTAAATAGTCTTCGATAATCATTATTTTCCATCATCGAAAATAGCAGAGTTTAGAGACACAAATTCTATCAATTAGGGAACACAGACTAATAATTACAATTGTTGGAATAATTATATCTATAAAATGAAAAGCTTGTTCGAAATTATGTCTAAATTAGATAGGAAGCTTAATAAATCGATTTGAAAGTCAAATCCATTTCAAATCAAAGAAAACAATTTAGAATATAGTGATTCTCTTTTTGTAAATTGTATTTCATGTAATCATCTAAATTATTACGGCTCCTCATCTTCATCTTTTCTATTTTACAAATTCTACTCTACAATCTATTTCATGTAATTGAATCGTTTCTAATAATCTTCATCCTTTATCAGTTTCTCGTACTTCCCCAAAACCTTATTAATCTCATACTTGACGCAAATCTTCTCCTCCAATTTCTCAGCATTGTTCAACTCCAAAGCAAAATCAAAAGTAAACTTATCAATCTCCTTCAACCCATTTAAAACAGTCTAATAGTCTAACTAAAGATCATAACTGTACCTTACTCTGCATTCCAATCGAAATTCTCACCCCACAATTAATCCTGCATTATTTCAGCCAGAGTTGGTCTATCCTAAGAATCCTTTTACAACATCTTTCGAATAAGACTTCTAAATTATTCGTTGTCTATCCAACCTTCTGGGAACTGAAGTTCCGTTTCCAATGCTTATTAAAACACCAAATAATCACTTTTCCCATCAAAGGGATACTTACCAAAAACAATATGATAAAATAACACACCTAATGAATAAATATCTGATTTTTCATTCGAGTCTTTATTCCTTATGCATTCAGGTGCCATAAACTAAGGAGTTCCCACAAAATGTTTAAAAGCCTGCTTTCCTTTATAATTAATTCAAATTTCTTACCTTTTCTACCATTTCCACTTCCTTCAATGGTTGGATCATTCATGTCTCTTGCAGTTCCAAAATCAATAAACTTTATTTTTTTATCTTACGTTAATAGTATGTTTTCACTCTTTATGTCTCTATGAACAATACCAATATTATGGATAGAATTTATTGCTTTTGTCAAATTAACAATTACCTTTAATTATTTCACTAATATAGTATAGACAAAGTGGAAAAGCCCTGGCTCCAAAATTGTGAATTTGTTACCATAATTCTCCACCATCAACATACTGCATAAGCATGTACAGATTTTCGTCATCCTGAAATGTTGAATATAACCTAATACAATACGGATTATCTGTAAGCTTGCCTAAACAATGTTTTTCCATATAAACATCTTTTTCCTTGTTAACTTAGGTTAGCTTTCGTTTATTTATCTATTTTAATGCATAGACTTAATTGGTTTCAATTTCTCGAACTTTATAGATATCTGAAAAATTTCCATGACCCAAAACTTCGAAATCTGCGAAATCTTCAATAGCTTTCTTTCCCTATGCTTTTCTTTCTGCTCTTTATTTTTCTCTCTGTTATTTCAATTGTATTTCAGAACAAATAAATTTGTGTTCTTTCCAATCTTTTTTTTGACATTCTATTGAGCAATAATAAATTTATTTGCAAGAAGAGCATCTTGATAATTCTACGTCTTATTTCTTACAAACTTAGCAGCTATTTTAAGTTTATTCTATATCAGAAAGCATTATTTTTGTTATTTGAATTAATAAATATAATTTATAGTATTATATTACTGAATCAAAAGATAATTTGAATGATTATTGCCTTGAATAAAAAGCTAGTTATTGAATTTGTATTAACAACGATAATTTTTAACACCATGCAAGCCATATTTAGGTAATAGTAATAATAATAATTTCTTGATATTAAAATCTTTAATGACAGAACTTTTAAATGATAAGTTTATAAATGTAGAATCATTAAAATCATTTCATAAAGCGAAAAATCTTTCTCTTAAAATAATTTTTTATTTTTATTATATAATATTTTAATATTGTAATATGAATGCTAACCCTAAAGATGCATTCTCTGTTTCCTTATCGAAATTTCATCGAAAAAGTGTTCATTCTCAAATGGCAAACACAAGCGGATCAAACTAACTTAGCGATGTTCCTAATACTCCGCTTCCAGAGTTAAAGGTTAGAGGATTGCAGAGTGCAAAAATTAAAGCATCCCCGAAAAGATCTCCACATGTTTTAAAATTTTATGTACATGACGCATAGTGTATACTCAATGATCCTATAAAAAAAGCTAATGTATAATTTAGTTTTATTTATGGATATAGAGAAGATATGAAAACTAATCTGAGTATGTATTTGTGGACACTTACTTAGATGCTTTACATATGATTGCTTAAGAAGAGAAGAAGAACAAATACGCCAATGGACAAACCATATAGTCTGAGGAATTTTCAGAACAATAAATTTCAATAAATCCTTAACCTACTTTGCCCAATCTGCCAGCTTAATTGATAAGAGAAAGAATGAGGGTTTACGCATAAAGTTAACAAAAAGAACCTTAATCTAGTAATTCTTAAAACTGATATATTAGCAGAATCTCAATTAGCATAGAGGTAACCCAAAAATGTTATCAAAACTGCAACAAGTCTAATGACCTAAAAGATTTTTCCAAACAAACTTACCGTATCATTATCAGTTCATTAAGCTATTCCTGCTATTAAAAATAAAGTCAGCGCTAAAAGATGGGTCATGTTCACGAAATAGAAGAATGAAAAATTTTTTAATAAATAAGTTGGCTGGCAAGAATTTTAAAAAGGGGAAGTAGCCAGTATCACAAAAATAATGACCTGTTATACTACATTAACATACTTAAAAGAATGCAACATTGAGCCTGAATAAATCAAAATCAAAATCCCAGGCCATGCTGAATGCATTGATGGTACTAGTGCCTTTTTAAATGCAGGAGGCATATTAACAATTAAGCAATTGCTATTCGCTCTTATGTTACCTTCTGGAAATGATGCCGCACTTGTATTGGGTTTCACTATAGCATATTTGATGATATTGCAAAAAACAGAGATTTATTAATATAATAGGTATTTGAAAGGTGCGATTATCGACATAGAACCACAAATTGAAAGAAACAAGAAGTTACTTAAACATACATTCCTCGATCAAATGAATAAACACGCAAATTCAATTAAAATGGAAAACACAAATTACTCATCAGTTCATGGTTTGAATGATGAAAAGAATGTATCCTGTCCTCATGATATAAGGTATGAGTAGTTCCATCATATTTAGTAAATTAATTGAAAAATGCATATAATTGGAAGTATTCCTAGAAATCATAACAACAAAAATATTTAAGACTCATGCCTTAACTGATAAAGGGAGCAAGTCAACATTTTACAAATGGAAAAATACAAACAAACTACTTAAAAAGTCAGGCTGGATGGGCGTAAAGACAGGTGTGACTCCTAATGCAGGGCCATGCTTCACAGGATATTATAAAAATGAGAATCTAGAAGCGATAATTGTTGTTTTAAATTGTTCTTCGATGAACTAAAGATTTAGGGATGCAGAAGTATTACTTGTTTCAGCATTAAAATGATAAAATTAATTTATTTATTTATTTATTAAATCTATTTTAATTGAGTGAGTGATATACTATTGATCACCTAAGAGTTAATCAGTAATATTCATTTTGGAATAAACCTATAGAACTATCAACAAGAAAGAAAATAAAATATCATAGATTAATATTTGAAATATTTACTTAACAAGGTAAATTCCACTTAAAAAATAAATACTCTTCCTTAAAGAAATTTAAAGTATTTCAATAATTTCATAAGATGACAATTAAATTTTCATTTAAAATTCTATTAAATATTAAAAATGTTTTACTAATACAAATTACCTAATAATAATCAAATTAATGCAATGCTTCACCGATAGTTTAATTCTAGCTTAAAATGAATCATTTGACAAATTTAATGAGAAAGTATTGTGTAAATGTGTGATAAATAAGAAATTCATTTTTCGCCAAGATCTTTTTGGATATAAAGAATAAAAATTTTAGATTATGCAAACTTGATTGTTTAGAAATTAAAAAAGAAGATAAATTTGATTTAATATCTCTGTTGAGATCTGAATAAATTTGGACAAGTATTATGATATAAGAAGCAATGTACTAGTCATTAAAATATACTAACAAAATCAGCTATAATCTTTATTATAGGTCTTTGATACAATATAAAATTAACAATTTTCATCCTTTGCTCAAATAATTTAATAAAGGATAAATTATAATATTATAATTGCGATTTTTATTAATATTAGTTTTACTATTTAAAAATGATATTTAAATGAGCCATTTTTATTATCAAAAAAGTGAAGAAAAGTAAATTAAAATGAGAAATTTTTCTAAATTTCCTTAACTGATTATACATCCTTCATTCTTTTAGAATAACATTTGGAAACTAAAAATAGAAAATTATAGAAAAATACTTAATAGTTGTCCAAACAAGCAGTCGAAGTTGTAATTTCTTATAAAACTCCTCCAAAATAACTTGGACCTTTCAATTTAAAAATAATTCCAGGAACCATTTATATTGATTTGATTTCAAAAGGGATATCGTCAAGCATCTTGGATTATTCTCCTTTACATATTTAATATTATGTTCCAGTGTAATTACATTCAATTTAAAAACTAACATAAGGTACAGCAAGACTCAAAATTATATCCCTAAATAACCAAGATTCTAAATATTTATCATTTGATACCATCCCAGAATTCTTCAAGCCCTGGACCCTAATTTTGCGTTTGTAAATTATCTTTAATTTTGATAGTTAGATCAGTTCCTGGTATTCAAAACTTTCTGATTACAGGTGCGTATTGATCCTCCCAAAAATCATTTCAATACAACCTAGTGCCATCGTGAATACCTAAGTAGAGGCTTTCTAATTGTATTTCATTTGCATAAAACTCCTATCCTTCCATATCACAAGAGTCCATCTTTCACATTCCGACCTACCTACCATTCAATTAAATGGTTTTGTGGAACATTCATAAAAGTTTTACTTACTTTGAAATAATATCCATATGGGCCTATATATATATTATGAGGATCTGACCCACACCTATCTAACGTGCCGTTTGTTAATCCAACAACAGTAAATTCAGTATATTACAAACCTCTGCGTTGTCTGTTAAACAATTTCGTAAAATTTTGACTTCAGAAATATAATTTTCTTAAAGGATACCAGAGATGCTATTATAATTTTATTAAAAAAGAAGATTACAAACTTTTCTTTAATATAAATTGAAAGGTAATTAACTTCTCTCATATTTAACAAGAAAATCAAGAAAGTTTTTATAATGCCACTTCAACTTAAAACTTGTAGGAATCTATTCTCTTTCAAAGGGTTATTCTTTGTAATAAACCATACATGTTAGAGCATAAGAATAATATATAGATATTTGCATTATTTTATTAAATACATAATTAAATTAGACTTAGTAATCCTAAATTTCATGATATAATTCATTTTCTTATCTAATAATTTATGATTTCACAACTATTTATAATGATTAGTTTGTTTTATAATACCTGAGCAATATTAAATTTGAATTTGAATTTCTTAACTCCTTAAATTTGAGAAAAAAGGAATAAAATTAATCGACCTCTGTTGATAATAGATTTTTGTCCTATTTCTTCATTAGCATTAAAATTGTCTCAAATCCAAAATGAATACAAGAAAGATTAAATTAAGCAATTTCTTTTCAAACTAAAAAGAACAAAAATCAATGTTTGGTAAACTAACAAATATTTTCAAAAAAAAAAATTTATCCAAGTTATATAGGAAATTAATTTAATGATTTATGTTTCAAAGATTAATTGTAAATTATAAGCTTTTAAAAAATAAAAAATAAATAAAAAAAATAACCTAGTCCCATCTATGGACAACTACATTGGCATCAATGATCTTAGTAATAGAGTTAGGGTAACCATTTTTTTATATGTGCATTGCGCATGCTGATAAATTCTTATCATCCCGGAGATTATCCAATTAAAAATCTTTTAAAACCTTTTCTCCACGAGGGTTTGGG
>NW_001799016.1:196780-222111 GCF_000165425.1 Paramecium tetraurelia | reverse complement strand
AATGTAGAACCTATATGAGAAGGATAAGTTGATTGCAATAATTGTGTTAAATAAATAAATAAGATTGCTATTACTTAAACTCGATTAGTTAACAATAAGGTCTAAATTTAACTGGTCTACCTTTTTGGTTGTTCTCTTTATAGTTCAAAACATAAATTGAAGACATAAACCAATAACAAAATGAAATCTCTTAAAATGAATATAAGCTGAAAATTCTATATTATTAAAATAAAAAGTAAATTGTTCTGACTCTGGCCTACTACATGTATGAATAAATATTACAATCGCATTGATCAATTTATAAATCCAAGAGGGAGGGGGGATCAATAACAAAAAAATTTTAAATGTAATAAAAAGCAATAATTTGATAATATTCTTAATACTATAATCTTAAGAATAAATCAATGTTTCGATATTGATTAATTATTATTCACCTAAATCTTAAAGATCTTGTTAAGAAGCACTGATTTATTAACTATACGACAAATAGAATTAACCAAGTAGAAAGAAATTCTAAATATTCTTGTTAATAATAATATGCACTAACAGTTATACATCGATACTGATTATTTCACCTTTGTTCAATGTTTTTATTTAAGTGATGACATTCCATGTAACACTGCTACTCTATTTATAGTTGTTATGCAAGAATTTATATCAATAGTCGACTGATTATAACTCTAAATCAGTTGAGCACTCCTTAGAACAAAGAAGTATTTTTATATTACGCTATTCCAAATTTCTATTCTTTTTACTTTAGATACCTATGGGTTCATTGAATGAAACCTAGAAAACATGGTCTATTTGGTTTATTTAATGTAGTTAAGTACCAATAATTAAGACGTTTGATGTTATGCATAATTTCCTAAGTTTCGCAATTAATCTCAAACAAGCTATGATAAGAAATAGAGAACAACTTGTAATTCTATATGTTTTTAAACAACTACTTTTCTTATCTGTCGAATTTGCCTTGAACTATACAAAATTTGCGAATTGTGGAGTTCAATTGATATTTCACAACAAATGTGAAATTTATCCAATACTTTTACGAAATCTTAATGCTTAAGGAACTTGGAAAATTAGTTTTTCAAATTTTTAGTATTAATTGTAATGCTTAATATACCAATTTAACAACTAGTTGAAAAGTAGTTTAGGTATTTCTATTGATCAATGCATATGGAAAATTACATTGCTAAACTTGTCAAGCCTTACCCTCTTTCAATAGCATCTTTTACTAAATTTCTATGTTTTTTGTACTGACTATACTTTAGCGTAATACTTCAAAAACAGAAAGCAAATCACGTCTCTCACAACGTGTTTTTAGAATCCTCATAAATCTTCATATTATGAGGCTAGCCTATGAGTTTTTAAATGTTATCCTCCTGTATTAAATATTCTGAGAATAAAATAATTATTCATAATGTCTTAATTGCAATTTTATTGACTATATTAATGAATGCTTAAAAATATATTGACAACTATTACCTGTGAACAGAGTATTCATCTACATTACTGCTACCTAGATAGCATGAAATATTTGATTCGCTGATTCTTCTATAGCTTCTTTTTGCTACATTTAAATTTCAAATATCTTGAACTGCTTACATATTAGATTTGCTGACAGAATGTCAAAGTTGCTTGGCTGTTATTTATATTGAAGGTGGTGTTTTTGGTGTCTTTATTGGTACTACTGCTATTTTACCATCACCATTATGTTTTACAAACAAGGATGTCTTATGTTTAATAATAAATGTAACTGAAATTGTTTGGATGTCTATTCCAAAAGTGACTATATTTGTCTTACCTTCAAATTCTTTTTTAAGAAATATGTCACACAATATTGAAAAATTTTTGATTGTCCATCAGAATTATGCTTGTTGTAATTTTTATTATCATTAATAATGATCCTAGAAATACAAAAAAAAGGATCAAATATTGAAACATATTAATCATTAATTTGAAACCCTTCTTTAGGAGGTGTTAAGACTCCATAGAATAAATGTTCATCTCAATTCCTACATTGTTTTAACGGAGGATTTTCTAAAAATTATACACCATATTGTCCTTGTAAATCGTGTTGCTAATAAAAATGGATGTGAGATATCGGTTAAATTTGTTTAATATATATGACAGCAACATCCATTTGTAGAAGTGTTCAAATTATTATAATCAAAGTAACTCAGCCAAAGCTAGAAAGAATATGTTGTTGGATCTTTATTATAGAACCATCCATTTATTTTTTGTATCGACTCATAAAGATGTTAAATTTAATAAAATAATTATTGCTTGCATTTAAGAAAGATGGGCCATTTTTAAAATGCTTACCTGAAATGCTTGGACATTTACGAGTGTTCCATTTGTAAAAGTTTTTCTGTCTCCATTAGTTATGGCCTGTTATTAATCTCATGAATAATATACAAAGTCTTCATACACTGAATCTAATGAATCTCTATAATACGCTGATAGTTAGTACCTTAATTATACTTATGTCAATTATCAGTAAGTATCTAAAGCATGGGAAGATGCTGACTATACTAATGGAAGCATTGTTTAGATATATTATCAAAACATCCTAACAATCCTAAATTTAATGTTTGGAATTCAAGTTGCGAAACGTGTACCAGTAATAAGGATGCAGTCATTCATGCACTTTTGAATATTAATTTGTTAGTTCTTACTAAAAACGTAAAGATTCTACATCTTTAATAGCTATTTCTAAATATTACTTGACACTTGATTGCAACTCCATAAAAATGTTTAAAAGTAAAAATAGTGTGGAGATTAGTGTATATTGCATTGATGGCTTTTTTAATAATTTTAAATATGATCCTAAATTTCAGTGTTAAATTGATATACCTGATGATATTTTTAATAATGGAAACCTTGTGATTCAATCTTTACCTCCTTTATATTACCCTGAAAATTTTAGGCATTTCCAAATGAAAATATCCTTTCCTTAGAGGCACGCTAAATATATAGTGGCAAGTGTAACTTGTAAGGATTAATACATAATATGGCTATCTGGATATTTAAGAAATCATAGCGGTTTCCACCAGATGGCAAAGCCGTTTTATTAGAATTAAGTAATTCATTGTAATTATTATTGTGACGGCTACTTTGCTTATAGTTTTAATAAATGTTCAGCCTTTCAATCTCAGTTTCTAAAAAGCATTTTAGAAACTCAAGTATTGCTTGATTAACTACAATAGCTTGGGTCTTCCATTTGAATTGCTTAATGCTACTGAGCAACTCAACTCAATAAAAAAATGATAAAAAGTATTATTAATTTTATATAGATAGTGATTTTGCGATGGCTTAGCCTTGCCATTTGATAATTATTTTATATATGCATTCCCATTTTTTACAGTTTTCTCAGCTTGATTTTTGATCTAAATTTCACTCAAAACTGTAGGTTACAATCAATCTCAAATTTCTAAAATAATATAAGGCAAATTCAAATTATAAAGATTCAACATTAAAAGGATAAATTTAATTGTTTTGAAACCTTGAACTATAATTTCAAAAGAAAATAATATCATGGTCAGAGGATATAGGCAAGGTATAGAAAAGAGATGTGTCTAGGGAGGAAAAAAAGTTGATCACCCAAAAACATGAGGGAATACAGTGTACTTAGTGAGCACTATGTGAGAAGAATCGCAGTGAAAATATCTCAAGATAAAATGTTGAGAATATTATTCTTATGGGGATATGAGGTTGATGATGAAAAGAAGAATATTGAAGAAATGGGAATAAGAATGACAAGCTGTGGATGCACAATAAGATTAATGTGGACTTCTAATATGTAAGCCAAATACTCAATCTTAAAGTCTCCAATAATTAGCAGTCTTAAGGTGGATGTGACTAAATATGGCTATGGAAATAATTTTAAAATCGTATTTAAAAATAAAGATTTTCATAATAGCCAGATAAGAACAGAATGTGCAATCAGAATTGAACAGAATTATAATAAAGAAGAAATTATATTAACTCTCAAAGAATTTATTAAAGCCAAGGGGGTTATCCATTCATGGAAGCTTTGATGGATGATACAAGTCTCTTACATTAATTATGATTAAAAAGATCTACTATTGGAATGTTAAGGTATGTATACCAAGGACAAGGATTATAGCTAACGAATGTTAGTATTGACTCGAGAGAATACATTTAAAATGTACTGGGAATAAGAAAGATTATAAATAGTAGCTGGGAAAAGGAGGAAGAAAGGCATTAATAAATTTCATAATTATAGAGTGAGGAGTCACTTAATCAATCTCTTATCTCTGTTAGGATTAGATTGATAAAGAAGTCAAAAGGGTAGAATAACCTACTCAGGATGGGCCGAGTAGTTTAAGCAATAAGATAGGATTAGAAAAAGTTTAAATATAACACATTGGCACAAGAGATTATTCTTGATGTTGCCTGATTTGGTTTTCAATGATAATCAGGCAATTGCTTAGGTTACTCCCCTTCATAAAGGAAGGATAGATTTACTTAAGAATTAGAGATTTTATGACTGCCTTCTAGTTATTTATGATTAAATGGTTGGTTATTTATTCCTAGATTTTGATGATATACTACCCTTTAAAAGACGAATTATTAAATGGATAGAGCCTTGTGGCTTTAAATAAAGACACACGAATGACTATATAGGTCAAAGGATAAAAGGAAGAATAAGTTTTTGGTTTTTCGGACCCAATTATAGTTAGTTGAAGAGTTACCTGGGACTTGGAAGTGGTTGAAAATGGAGGTGTTTAGTTTGCAGGTATGCATATAGCCAAGACGAGATATGATACAATAAATGGAGAAGAAGATAGGATTTGGTTATGAAGAATGATGAAAGAAAGTAGAAGTGCCTCTTGAGGAATTTACTAAATTTATGATGTAGATCACTTTTGATGGGTTTGTTGTTTCACATTGAACAACAGAGTTGACGATTTGCCCCTTTGCTTGAGATATTTTAATTATTGGAACGATGAGCATGAACTTGTAACTTTTGAATGATTACAAATTTATACATCTTTTGCAACACTTAAGCTATCAATTTTAACTATTGATTATTTATACTTAATTAAGTATTTGGTTTTATATATATGGAAGATTATTCAACTAACTTGCTGAATTTTCGATTCGATATTTATTGAAAAAGGTTAATATTTCTTAATATGATTTTTTTAAAATCACTAATATAATTTCTATGAAACTCATAGTTAACGTTGAAGATTGCTAAAGGATTGGGTTACAATTTTTAGATTTTCCTTAATAATCTTATTGGTTGCTTCTCAAATATTCATATAATGTTTTTAATGCCAATTAAAATAATATTTGTGACATTTGCCCAAGAAATCAAACAAAAAGATAAATAATAAGATGTTGGGCAAATAATAAATTTAAAATAGGATATGGGAAATCAGAATTTGTATTAATGATCAATGTAGTTGAATAATTGTAGTAAAAAAGGGTATATTTGCAAAAGATCTACATTTTATTTAAAATGAAATCCTGAGAGTATAGTCTAAGAAATTACTCTGAATGTTAAGAAATGACTCCCAGACAATTTACTTGCTGTAACAAAAGAAATGATTTTACCTTGAAAATGATTTGATAATTGTTATTTTGAACTATAGCGATGAGTTAATCATAGACCTTTCACTACGTATTTAATATGCAAGGAACACATGTTATTAAAAAAAACACAACCATCCAAATTAACACTATAAAAACCTAAGATATTTATTCAGCAGGAAATGAATCACCTTAATTATTCAAGGGTTGCAAAAGTTTCAAGAAAGATACAAGGATAAAATTAAGCTTGCACTAATTAATCAATTTAAAAATTGATAGGTGTAAGCGACTTTTTTTAATTTTAATTCTTAAATCACTTGTTTTTCTCTAAATTAACCATCTCTGTTTGGTATACCAATTACCTAATCCTTTGGCACTTCATAGAGATAACTTTGAGTATATTCGCTTGACTCCTAAGTCATCTAACTCAAAAAAAAAGAAGCAAATTTATGCATCTATGTGTGTGGGATGTAGCAAATCTGAAAAGACTAAGAAATGATTAAAGGATTTTTCCTCTTTCAACCATCATTTTGAAAGTTTTTCAGTATTTTTTCGAACAAAATGGGAGGGACAAAGAATAGTAACACTTAGTGAACTAAATTCTTTCATAATTGGTCAAAACCCAGTGTAAGACCTTAATCATAGCTAAATGTTAAAAATTACCCTTTACTATTTTCTTTTTCTTCTCTTGTAAGATATTCCATTTCTTTGCTTTCTTTTTATCAAATAATTTGTTTTTCTTCAGGTAAACTTTCTCGTTGTTAATACTGAATGAATAATTTCAGGAATGATCTCATTTAAAAATAATTTCTGTAGATTCATTCTCATTCAATTCTATCTTTTATTTGTAGCAAAAACAAGTTAAGTATTGTAGTCATGTTTATAGATGTACACAGTATACAAAATGAGTTCAAGGCAAAATTTCTTATAAATTTTCAGATCCTTGTTTAATTATCTACTGATAGTAATAAGATCTTCTGATCCATAATGCAGTTATATTAAAGTATAATTAGCATTTTACCAGGAATTTTATCTTAAAAAGGGCATTAAACTATTGTTAGCTAGATACTTTCATTTTGATACTAGAAGTTATAGAAAACACAAGATCTTTAATAACAATCAAAATCAAACAGGTGATATCACAACTTTTAAATAAACGATATTTTGAAAACTGAATTAAATCTGAAGGCTAAATGCATGAGACACATATGGTATTGAAGCAAATTCATTTATTAATTGAGGTTTGTTAAGATGAAAACGAATTGTTGGCCTAAAATTTAAAGAATTATATTTTAAATGACAAAAATTTGAATTAAATCTAAACTTAGAGTAAAATATAAACAAAAATTTATTTTGTATTAGTTTATGTTTTTATCTTTAAGTTTTATCCAAGTAATGACTTGCTAAATAATGCTCTAGGAGGGCATTTCAAAAATTAAATAACTGAAATACTCATTAAAATCAGGGATTAGATCCTCCCATCTTTAAGTAATAGCCTATCAAAAAAAAGCAATTATGTTCATATGTTACCTTTGCTTTTGATCAAATAAAAAGTTATCTTCTCTGCGCTTGAGAATACTAAACATGAAATTCAAGCTGTTCAATCAATCAACCATTTCATAGTAACTCGACAATAAATTTAAGAATTTATCTGAAAGTCAGTTAAACTCATGTCTCAACGCTATTTAGTATCTTAGATTTCACAAACATACGAAAGTATTATCTATCCCGAAATTATCCCAATGATACTAGATTGATACTATGCAGGAAACCAGAAATAAAGATAAATAGGATTGGCTTTTTAGAATAAATTGAAACATTTATCAGTTAGATCGTGATACTAAATGTAATATTGAATAGTTTTAATCGCTTTGGTCTTAATTCTGGTTTATCTTTATCCTTAGTATCGTCATAGTTATTATGATTTAAAGAATTTTCTAACAAGGTATTAGCATTTTGAATTATAAAATATAATGGTTAAGGGAATCAAAGTGAATTCATTAGTCAGATTACTAAATCAGGCAAATATTAAGCCCTTGATTAAGACTGTAGGTTTGATCGAACTGAGTGTCTATTGAATATGTATTTTTGACAAGATTTACGAAATTTCTCATAACAATTTGATTAATATATGATTTATTTGAATATTAAATTTATCAAATAATCAATTAGATAGTCTATTTCTAATTCCCCTTTATTTCCTTCCTTGAACATCAAGTCCATCATATCTTTAGTTTTCTTTGCCATTATAAAAATATCTCTATGGACATTCCAATCCTTGGGTATCAGACATTCCCTCTAGTGTCCTTCCGATTCATTTATATTTTATGTAGATATTTTGGTTCGGTTTGCGTCCCTATCGTTATCTAATTTTCTTCTCATAGAGGAATTTAACCTCTAAAATAATCGTTCTGAATTAATGTAACCTCACATTGAGATAGGTCTAGTATATCACTTACCTTACCCAGTCTTCTTTGGTTTCAAAAAAGCTAAGGTTGTTCTCTTAAAGATTATCCAGATTTCTTATTAGCTGGGTTTCAAAATAGTTGCATGAACTTCTTCTAATATTTTAATTTCATTAGGAATCTCAAGGTCGATTAAACTAAAATTTTTCTTTTTATCCTATTGTAAATGTCTAGGTTGTTACTCCCCTAAGATTGTAACCTAGCATCTTTCATTTATCTAGACTTTCTGCAAATCATTACAAAACACACTAATCTCTCCATTCCTTCCATCTATTATGTACCACTTAACTAAAAAACATTTCAAATCTTTTTTCTGAGATTAAATAAATTAATTTTTGAATTCTCAAAGTGCTAACAAGTTAATTCATATCTTCATCAGAGTGAGTACCTCCATAGACATTTTCATCATCTTTTAAAGATGAATTACCTCTATGGAACATTCTTTTCCCTTTTAAATTTCAAACTTAACTATTGGGGGAATCGGAAAATATGTGTTTCAGATTAAGATTACTACATTTAATAATTAATCAGCGAACCAACTTTGGAGTTTTATTGATCTTGAATTCCTTTGGTTTTGAGTATGCCCAGACTTAATATTTTTTCTGATTTTATCGATCCCCAATCAAGTTGAATGTTGAATTCAATGTAATATTTTGATCTTTTCTCACACCGATCTTGAGCCTTTTCCTCTCCTCCTAAAAAGGCTTTCCTTCTTCATCTTCTGATCCTGTCCTAGAGAGCTCGGCCAGATCAGTTTATATCTGTAATTCAAATCGACTTCATCTCCCAATATTTATTCAAGCTCTTTCCTTGATCCCAGGGTTTGTTCTTCCCCACATTTCCCTAGGCCGCTTTATACGAGTAAACTATAATTTATGTAAGAAAGAAGATCTAAATTAAACCTAATTTTACTGATAGGTATAAGGTACCAATTCTAAATCATAAAATTTATACCTCCTATCGGCAGTCTACCATGCTTAAGTTCATAATATTCAGGGCCCCTCTAGGAAACACCCCTTGCTTATGTAGATATACAATCTTCCCTGTATTATTCTCCTATCCTTTCAATTTATACCAATTGTGGATTTTAGAATTGTAATTATTAAATATGATAGATTCTGATGCCCTTATGAATTTGATTTGTTAGAATTCTTTGGGTATCTTTCCAATTAAAACTTTACCTTCAGTAAATTATTCTTTTTTAGGAGCATTTTTAAAAACCTTTCTGAAAACCCTAATATTTTTAAAGTATTTATCTCCATCCACTACTTCAATATGGTACTCCAAGAAAGTAGACCTTCACTTCACCTCTTTCATTCCCTTTTCAGTTGTATCTATATCATATCCAAAAATCCCTAGACATAAATTAACGATCAACATTGATGATTGATGGATCTTTCGGGTTAGCCTTTCTCATCTTTTTCTTAACAACTTACTCTAACCTGTCTTTCATAATTCATTAAACTTCTCCAGATAAATTCCTATTTCTCTCTTAGTTAGGTGGCATTCTGGCTCAGATGAGTTTCCATGATGTAGACTACAAGAGCTCTGTTATGTTTTTAATCCAAAGATAGCAATATTACCACTCATTGTTGCATAAGTATTTATTGTATTGTCGATTAAAATTACAGCTCGGAGATAGTTAATTGTAATTAATACAAATAATATGAAAAAATGATTATTCAAAAGGTGATGAAGTAGCTGCCTTGAAAAGAGTTGAATACAATATTTGAGTTAGTTTAAATTCTGGCTTCAATTGTCAATTTATAACTTGTATTTCTATCAGACAGTACTAAATTGATTGCCTATTCATTCCACATCAGATTTCAAGATGAAGATATGATTTTAATGACCATTTTTTTAGAGAGTCAGATGTTAATTGAAGCGAAGCAATGTCTTGCTAAGGAAAATAAGGCTTATGCATTATCAAGCACCTTCCTTTAAACTAATATAGTTTTGAATTTAAAACTATTCTTTTTTAGAGATGGGAAAATATAAATATGAATGTGCACTTATCCAATGAAGTGCATATTGATAAAAGATAATCGATATCCCCATTTTATCTTATATATTCCATTAAAATTTATTAGAACCTTCCATCCCTAAGAGTTAAAATCATTACTATAAGATATTAATTTCATACCCTATTGATTAATTGATAATACGAAAATTTTAGATGTATATACTTCAATGCTCTATGGATATATTCATGAGTTGAGGAGAAAATCAAAATTTTATTTTCTCATAATAAGCCTTAGTGATAATGAGTAGAGGTAAGTAAAATTCTACATAAGATGAAATTTCTATTCCTTTTAATATCTCCAAACCTGATATAAAGGAAATTTTCATCACTTGAGTTTTTGAAAAAATTTATGCATGCTAACGTTTGCCTTTTTAGTTATTCTTGTAGTAGGATAGGCTTCTGATTTTGAAAGAAAAGGTAGATAATCTATATCAATTTTATTTTGGATTCAGCTGCAGCAATAGTATTAGTGTTGTCATGATGGATAGCTAGCGCTTTAAGTATTGATTAGGAAATAGTTCATGATAATAAAAAATCATTTTATCTAGAATTTATATGGAAATCTAAGAATTATTAAGATGAAAAATATTTTCATTTATCAGATTCTGGTTTATGGTTTAGTAAATGATTCCAATTTAGTGTTTGTAAGTATTAATTTATATTAATTTATGTTTATCCCTTCAATCCACTTATATTTTAAAATCCATCTTAATAATCACCGGCTCTAATTTATAATAAAGTAAAATGTACACTCTTAATGATTGAATTATGATGCTTCATCATCCCCAATTTTCCTCACTCTCTAATATAATATTTATATATAACTAATTTTGAATTTTATAATAACAGTTGCTTTAATATCCTAAAAAGTAAAAAATATTATTATTATTTAAGATTAACATTCAACTTTCCTTTTTTCATTTCATAATCATATTATCCAACATCTATGAATAAATTTATTTATCCAATTCGAGTTAATTCAAATTAAATACTGTAACTTTCTTTTCATTTATTGACAGATGCATTTAATCAATGAAATGTTTCTTTAAGCAATAGATTCTGTATTCTTATTTTATATTTCAATAACTTACAAATAATCTGTTTCTCTAGTTTGTCTAAGAAGTCTCAATTGTTTTTATACTATCTGGCTTAAAAAAAAGTTATTAAATATATCTACTTATTTTTTTATCCAAATTTAATCGATGAATCTCCTCCTGAATCAAATAAAATTCAAATATGGTTTAGTTTATTTTCATGTTAAATTGATTTACATTGAAGATCTTGAGGAGCAAGATACCAATAGACAGGAAGGATAAATATAGAATACTGAGATATTAAAGATATAATTAATACTAATTCATAGTTTTATTTATGTAAATTATATAATACGTATGGAAGAGTTTCTGAAACTAATAAATAAATTCAATAAAAATAGTTTGGCGCACTTGAAATATCAATTAGTTAAGTGACTTAATTAAATACTTAAGGATAATTCATAATTCTGTGTCATAAAACTTGATTTTCTTAATAACTCTTTTTCTATAAATTCATAATTTATCTTTGATATGAATGTCTAAACATTATTAAACTCAATCGGGTTATTATTTTATGTACTTAGTTCTTCTTTAAGGATATTGGTAAAAATTAAAACAATAAGATAATTTTTTCTGTAGAAATAACTTATAATTCAAAATGATAAATAAGTTATAAAAAATTCCATTCCACTCTAAATAAATATCTTTAAACTGAATTATAATTAGTTTCTGACTAAAATACTAGGAAAGATTATTTAATTAGCAATTCTAAATACGAAAATTGAATAATAACCAAGAATAATTAATCTAATTTATTATATATAAAATTTTTTTGAATATATATTATGCACCAATATTTGCAGATTCCATAACTGCGAATTTTTTCGATTAGAGCTTATCTACTTTAAGTCTACATTACTACTTTCATTATTTAAGCCTTTTTTTAATATATCTTATTCTAATTCAGTAGTTACCTTATATAAAGGTAAAATTGTAAAACTAAAATCTCATACTTATCGAAAAGTGAATTGTTAATTCTTTTACATTTCATAAAATGTCTTTAATTCTCTCATAAAGTTAAACGTCGTTCAAACTTAAGATTAAATATAAAATAACTCTATATTGTAATTTTGTTACATAAATAAGTTCGAGCTTGGTTTTAAAATTTTATTTTTTGGAATCCAATTTTACAGTAAAACTCCACTATAATACAAATATTTTGTAATCGTTTTCTTCTATTAAATAAACAACTTCAATTATTCTAAAATATGATTTAATTTAATAAAAATTTTTTAATCAAATTCGTATTAAATGATAATTTATTTTATCAAATAATTAAATATGGATAAGATTAACAATCAATTTTGCATTTCAAATTGATTTCTAATTTGCTGTGTCATTCCTTTATGAATACAAAGGTAATTAAGAATATTAAAAAAGTAAAATTCTTAAAAAAATAAAGGAGAGTGAATACGAAAAATTATTTTAGAAGAATGGCCATGTTTTCAAATTTGTTAGAAAAATGAAGCTCTTTTTATAAAAACGATGAGTCAGAATTTTTATATTTAAGTTTTTTTAGAAAATGTAAAATAGAGCCATTCTCAAAATGGATTCTATAATGGAAATTCCAACTCTAAAATATGATATAAATTCTAAGTTATATTTAAAAAAATTCAATAATAAAATCATCTAAAAGAGATTCTAATGGGTTTCATTGCAAGATTAATAATGATTCATCTATTCTAAGTATGTTTTAGCTTTAGATCTTTCCAAACTGAATTCAATAAAGAGATATTTTAAAAATCTTGTCCCGGCTATCATTAATATTGGCCAGATATTTATCCCCATACGTGTTCAGGTAGTTTAGTTATATAATTTAAGGTGTTCCAAGGGAATGTACTAATACTAATCAACTCAGACAGATTATATTAAATAATTATGAAGTTCTATGCCATCCATAGATCAAAGGTTATATCCTATACTGGAATTACGATACTCATATACTTCTAGGATGGTGGCCATATGTTATGATATACTCATATGATCCAAACGGGAATTTAATTTTTACAACTGAAGGAGTATCTCTGTTGAATCGTAATGGTTGTTTAATCGGACAAAAGTATAATGGTATTTACAAATGCATTTATTGTGGTGGCTACAATTACGGCCAGAATTGTGCTACATCTCCATTTCCTAGAGGTATTTATTATTGTAATCTGAAGTTTGTGGTCAATATTGTAAGACGTGTGATGCAACCAATACATAATGTGCCAGTTGTATACCTGGTTAGTCTCCATTAGATAGCGATGACCTAAAATGCACATTAAGTAACTATAATAATTATTTGAAGCCTGTGAACCAGGTCATAAAACCTGTTAATATATAGATTCTATCTATTCTTTTAGTGGATGTATGGATGGTTACGAGTTTTTAGATTAATAATGTGTTTGTATGATTGATATCAAAAAATATAGAATGTCCAATCAATTGTTAAGTCTGTTCTTCTGGAATATGCTCATAATGTATGTGGCCTTATACTTTAAAAATGTCTTAATGTTTTGAAGATAGAAATTGCATGCAATATGATTATATATATGATTCTAATGGAGAACCCATTGAAACAGATTGCAAATAATGCGATGTTGGATATTTTAAAAAAGGAACTCGATGTTCTTGTAATAATATAGTTTTAATTAGCTTGTTAAAATGAACCAGGGTTAGAGAAATGCTTTATATGTCATAATGCAAATGAATGTAAAAGTTGTTTTGCAACACACTATTTAACTGCTGATAAAAAGTGTGCTCTTTCTACGGTTGGATGCAATTCGCCGTGTCAAACCTGTTTAGTAACAGATCCAAATTATTGTACAACTTGTTTTTATCAATACAAACTAACCGCAAGAATTATTCCTGGTTAATGTGTTTGTGATTAAATTGAAGGATATGCAAAATTGAATGACAAATGTGTTTTATGTACCATTGGAGATTGTTAAACATGTACATTAACATTTGGAGATTGCACATCATGTAATCCATTAAGAAATAGAACACTAATTGGGAATACCTGTCCTTGTAATTAAGGATATTATGATACAGGATTAGAGGATAGGATTTGTCAATGTAATCAAAAATATAATATTCTAGAATGTTATCCTTCATGTTACAATTGTTCTGGACCATATGATAGTGATTGTACTGATTGTGGAGATCCAAATATTTTTCACAAATCGTTAGTTAACGGTAAATGTATTTGTGCCATAAGAACAATTGAAATTATCTAAGATTCTGGGTCAACATTATGTCTTCGTAAGAATTCTATACAAAATCTAGCCTGTCACACAAGATGTGAAAAATGCCAATTGCCAGCAGACAATACATCAAATTAATATTGTACAATGTGTATAGCAGGACAAAATAGAATTGTATCTGATGATGTGAAATGTATTTGTAGAAGTGGATATGGAGAAGACGGAATTCAGGATATTTGTTTTAGTATATCTATAAAATTAATTCTAAGAATGTCATTATTCTTGTCTTAGATGTAATGGACTGCTATCAAATAATTGTACTGAATGCTCTATTGAAGATCACCGTTATTTGACTTCAGATAATAAATGTTTATGTTCCCCGTCCTATTACGATTCAGGGAGAAACGAAGTATTTTGCTATTGTAACAAAGAGAATAATATTTAGTGTCTTGTCATCATTCATGTGTTAACTGTCTTACTGCAGGAGCAGATTAATGTACAAGTTGTCCTTCAACAAGATAACCAGATAGAATCGGTTCTACATATTAATGCTTGTGCAAGGATTCAGACTATTATAGCGATTAATCTTAATTAGAATGCTTAAAATGCCATTTTTCTTGTAAAACTTGCTATGGAAGTTAAAACACGAATTGCTTAACTTGTGACTTGAATTACAGATAATTAATATAATCGAAATGTGATTGTCCTTATGAGTACTATGATGTAGGTCAATTACTATGTTAAAGTAAAAATAATGATAATTATAAGAGTGCCATTACACATGTAGAACCTGTTTTGATTCTTAAATCAATAATTGTATCACTTGTTCAATACAAAACAATAGAATAATTAAAGGAAATTTATGCTTATGTATGGATGGGTACTTAGAAAAATAAATAGGATTCTAAATGTGCATAAGTAATCAAATATACATAATTATTAGAATGCTCATATCGATGTGCCTCCTGTAGTGGAACAATAAATCATTGTGATGCTTGTCCAGATTTTTCATTTCGGAATCTTGGAGTAGACAACTCTTGCTCTTGTCCATCATAATACATTGATTAACCTGAAAATCCAATATGCACTGGTAAATATTTGAATTCAATCTAGCTTGCCATAATACTTGTTTGACATGTAGTGGAAATTAATCAAATTAATGTACAACTTGCAATACATCTATTGGAAGAGAATTAAATAATTAGGGTGAGTGTAAGTGTGCTTCAAAATATTTTGATTCCGGAGTCACAGAATGTTAAGGTATGAAAATAGTATTTATTTTCAGCTTGCAGTAATCTTTGTATTGAGTGTATTACCTCCTCAACCAATTGTACTTCTTGTCAACCAGAAAAATATTTAAATGGAAACACCTGTTAATGCAAAACTAAACTTCAAGGTTTTTCAGTATCTACATATTAAAATCTATCAACTTGCTCACGTAGTCATTTAAATTTAAAAAATAGTTTGTCATTATTCTTGTTTAAGTTGCAAGGGACGTTTCTCTTCAGATTGTATTTCTTGTTGGGACTAAGATAAGAGAACTTTATCAGGTACAACCTGTATTTGTTAGCCTGGTTACTTCGATACAGGGATAGCTAAATGCTCTTGTACTATTTAGAGTTTATATAGAATGCAATTTTAGTTGCCTAACCTGTGCAGTTTTAAATACTTAATGCTTGTCTTGTCCTCCTTAAAGTTTAAGAGTTTTAAAACAATCCTAATGTTAATGCCAATCAGGCTATTACAGTGATGGAATTAATATTATTTGCTAGAGTAAATATTAAAGTTATTTATAGAATGCCATTATTCTTGTATGACTTGTTATCAATTAGATACAAAATGTGACACTTGTTCAACCACAGCTAAAAGATAATTCAACAGCATTCTAAACTCTTGTTTTTGCAATGATTATTATTATGACAAGGGAGTGGATGTTTGTGAAAAATGTCATTATTCTTGTTTTAATTGCTAGGGTTAAGATTCAAATCAATGCACAACCTGCGTAGATTCGAATGTTTCTTTTAGGGTTTATAATGGTGGATCTTGTTAATGCTTAATCGGGTATTATGACGATGGATCATCTGTTAATTGTAAGAAATGCTTTATTAAATGTGCTACTTGTTAGAGCTAATCAATTTATTGTACTTCATGTCCATTTACAAGGCATTTGAATGGGAATTAATGTGATTGTGATTCTGGTTATTATGAATCTGGACAAGAAAAATGTTCTAAGTGTGATTAGAGTTGTATGAATTGTATTATTAATGCTATTACATGTACTGATTGTGATTAATCATAATTACGAGTCTTAAACAATTTGACTCTAAAATGCTAATGCTAAAATGGCACAACTGAAATTAATGGAGTTTGTTAATACTGCGATATCTCTTGTAAAACATGCTTAAGCACTTTGACTAATTGCACATCTTGTGAGATAATGAAAAAATTATAAAATAATATCTGCATATGCATTGAAGGCACATATGAAATAGAGATCAATAAATAATGTTTGCTATGTGATCAAAAATGTAAGACCTGTATTAATCAAGCAAATTATTGTTTAACTTGTTCAGAAGAAAATTTTAGAATATTTGGTTTTGGAAATGTATGTATTTGTAAGGAAGGATATTTTGAGGATTCCTTTTTTTAATGTATTTAATGTCATTAATCTTGTCTCACTTGTTAAGGCAATTCTAAGTTTTGTTTATCTTGTGATCCTGCATTGTACTTATAATTAAACTAATAAAATTAATGCATTTGCTCATCTAATTATTATTTTAATACTTCAACTAAGAAATGTGAAGGTAATTCATTTTATATATTAATATTAGCTTGTGATATAACATGTAAGGAATGTCAAAATGTATCATAATGCATTGAATGTGAACCTATTACTAGATATTATGATGGAAATAATTTTTAATGTCTATGCAAATAAGGATTTTATGAAACCAATTAAAGAACTTGTTAATGTAATATTTACATTAAATGTAGAATGTGATTTAACTTGTAGGACATGTATAAATTTATCAACTAAATGCTTAACATGTGAACCTCAGTATTTTAGAATTCTTAAGAATTCTAACAAATGTTTTTGCTATGATGGCTACTTTGACGTAGGGATTGAAATGTGTCAAAAATGCAATGATTTATGTAAGACTTGCTAATCTTAATCCTCATAATGTTTGGCTTGCTATGAGACTGAATAAATCAGAATATTACAAAATAATACCTGTATATGTAAATCTGGATATTTTGATAATGAATAACTGATTTGTGAATGTAAAAATATCTATTTATATTCTTAGAATGTTCAAAATCTTGTTTAACCTGTTAAGGAAAAAGTGATTATTGTACAAGTTGTGATGTCAATATGAATAGAATTGATTAATCCGCAATTCATAAATGTCCTTGTTAAACCAATTTTTTTTAAGATTCAAATGAAGTGTGTTAAAGTAAGTATATCATCAATCTAATTATAGAGTGCCATATTAAGTGTTCTGGTTGTATTTAGAAAGCTGATAAATGCATAAGTTGCAAGGCATCGAATACATCTAATAGATTAACCATTACCTAAAATTGTGACTGTAAAGACGGATATTATGATGACGGAATATAATTTTAATGTTAGAGATGCAATTATTAATGTAAGACTTGCATCTAATCATCATCAAATTGTTAAACATGCTTTGGCAATTTGAGAGAAGGAGCTCCTGCTTGTAATTGCAAAATTGGTTTTTTTATAACTGAATACTAGACTTGTGAACGTAATTATATTGAAATTTATTTAGCTTGTGATAATAAATGTAGTACATGTGAGAAAATCCCATCAAATTGCACTATCTGCAAAGGTAACAGAATAAACAAATCATGTGATTGTTTAGAAGGATATTTCGAAGCTGGATAACAAGATTGCATTTGTAACAACAACTTATAATACTTTAGAATGCAATTTTTAGTGCATGACTTGCAGCGGAAACTAATCCCGTTGCTTGTTTTGTAGAGGAGATCGAACTAATCTTCCTGTTTGCAATTGTTAAGATGGGTTTTATGATGACTATCAAAGTTTAAATTGCCTTAAATGTGACCAATATTGTAGAACATGCAATCTAGAGGGTTGTTTAACATGCAATGGAAATAGAGTGTTATCAGATGAAAAAACTTGTGATTGCCCTTAGTACTCAATTGACCATACTGATACTATATGGTGCTCAAGTATATTAATATAATTACTATTTATAGGTTGTGAAGTTGCTGTCTTAGATATTAGATTTTCTGATGATTTACTTTCAATCTAAATATTATTTGATTTTTCTTTAAATCGTAATTACTTCTCATCATAGTATTAAGAGAATATTTGCTTGAAATTTCTAGCTGATGAAACAATTAAATAATTAGGAAATAATCCAAATTGTTACTTAGATGAGGAAGATGAGAAATAAATTATATTAGAATTAGGGTCTAATCCTACGATATTTCCAGGAGATTCAATTATATTTTTAAATTACTCTATTGTTCATAATGATTGCTCAAAAAAATTGGGATAATTTGTTTTTAATCAAGTAAAACTTCCTATTAATCTAATATAACCCATAATCGAGTATGAAATACCTCAATATCTGCTTAATCCATGTGATGATAATATTATTTTGATTAAGTCAAAAAGTCAACATGGTCTTCGAAGTATGATAAGCATAACTTGGTCTTACTTACTAAACGGATTAAATGGAAAGTCTAATTTAGAAGACTTTGTTTTATAATAAACTAACCTATAACAATTGGATTTAAATATTCCATCACAGACTCTGCCAAAATAATCCCAAGTAACTTTTGTTGTTGAATTTCAAAATTTTATAAAATAAAAAGGAAAATAGCAAATTCTTGTTTAAACTCATTCAGGACAATTACCAACCATTCTTTGGTAAGGAAAGAAATAGGTGTATACCTTTGAAATAATTTCACTGTTTTTTAAAATTTAGAAAAAAGTATGTTCAGATTAAGAAGAAATTAAGAATGGTTTATCTTAATATGAAGTATAATTAGTCGAAATCAACAAAAATAATTCTAATTCTAGACCATCAAGAGTAAATGTGTCTTAAACCGTAAGTGATAATTATTTTGAAGTGAAGATAGAACAATACACATTATCACCTTACACTGCATATACTTTTAAAATGGCTGTTTATGAAACTCAAACAAGTTTTTCATCTTCCTAAAATATAACAATTGAAGTACTTCAAGGAGGTCTACAATGCTCATTTTATGACACAAAAAGACTTTAAAATTATAGAAAAGACTTGATTATCAATATTTATTGCAAAGATCTTGATACTTAATATCAATGGAACGAAGATCCGGAAATTAAAATAGATATTAGCTGTGCTGATTTGACAAAGAATACTTTTTGTACAAATTCTAATAATAATAAAATCTTTTAAGTAAATAAAACCGATTTTGTACAAATTGTTCCGAAACAAACTGTCAAGCCATATAGTATATGGGGTTGGAATGTTATTGCATCAAAAAAAGGGCGTTAATATTTTTTTAAATATAACATAGTTTTTTTAGAGAATGATTTTAAAACTCTTGATGTTTCATATAGTAAAGGTTATACAATTAGACCAATTAATAGTTTTGAAACATTACAATTTGACTTTAATATATCTTTTGAAGATAGATAGTATTTGTTACAATATCAAATTGCTATAATTTATAACTTTGAAGTTTTGAAGATACTTGAGCCTTAATAGTATTCTTATTATTTTCGTTTGTTTGATCATTATTAATAGTTTAATAAAGGAAACCAATTTAATTTAAAATTTTTAGCTTAATTTACAAATGATATACTACCTAGTCAGTATGATTTATAATTAAATTTAAATTAGCCTCCTATTTGCTAAATTAGATTAGGTTCAAAAACCATTTAAGCCTTATAAACATCAAAAATTGCAGCAAATTGTGAAATATAAGAAGATTCCCCATTTACCTACTAATATAGATTCTTCTTAAATATTTAAGACTACAAGGATTTTTAAAAGTAACTAACAGATTATTCTTTGATTCTTAATAGTTTTTAATAATCTAATGCTTTTGAAATATATTTGCCTAATAGCGAAGGAGTTGTTTTAATTTAGATTATGGATTCAAAAGGATCAATTACAAATATTGAATCCTATTTGAATGTTACTGAATATAAATTAAATTGCTCTGATTTTGTCATTAGTAAATTAAATTATAAGCATCAAATTATTTTGCTTTTGGAAGTTTTGATGAACCATTATGAATAATCTGATTGTTTTTAATTTTCTGGAAATTTATTTAAAGAGGCAATGAGCCTTATTGATTCAGAAGATCTATTTGATTAATTATTGGCCCTTTAAACAATAAAATTATATAAGAGATTTATAATTAATTTCAACAATTTCAATTCCTCCAAAAGAAACTTAGCTGAAATTGACTAAAAAAGTTGTTATGATAATAACACAAAACGAATATTATTTAACCATCCTAAAATTTAAATTGATACCTCATATGACATTCTAACTGTTAAAAACGAATTTAACAAAATATAAAATTTTGCAAGAAAAATGATCTTAGCAAAATCCAATTTAGAAAATCAAATCTATTAAGATGAAATTTTTATGAATGAACTATTATTTCAATATAAATAATCCATTTCCAATTCCTTAGACTCAATTATGCAATAGATTGATGATATGTTTACCAAAATATCTAAGATTTCCTTTAGAACTGATAATGATCAAGATTAAATCATTTTAATTACAGAAAAATTACTCCATTTAATCGATGATATTGCTATACATGAAAGTGCATAAGTAGAAGTAAATGGTTAATAATTTACTTTAAACGGCTAACAGTTAAAATATTAAATAGCCAAAATAACCAAAAATATTTTTAACTAATAATTAGATATTGAAAACGATTTGATGGATAGTTTGATAGTATTTGTCTAAAAAGAACAGTTGGAAATTCATTTCAATTATTTAAATATCTCGAAAAAGCATATATAAGAATTAAAATTATTTATGAATTCATCTTAATTGGAAATTGATCAACAATTTTATTCAAAAACAAAAGTATAAAACTATCTTTACAAAAAATAATATATTAATTATGAATAACTAAATACTAACTATGCTATTGATATGACTCAACACTTTTACTGCAATGAAACAAATTTACCTGCTTATGATTTCTAATGTGTTTAGTACATTAATAATGGATCACTCTTTTTGTGTAACATTTTAATTTAGGAAAATAATCTTAAATAATATATTTAGGTATCTTGCCAATGTTAATATTTGGGAATTATATTTTTAACTAGATAATTAATTTAATCTGAAAATACCACAGAAACTTTCTCATTTTCTAACATTTCATAAAGAAATGATGCCAATTGTGATTTACACAATTAACCTTTTCTATTATTTCATGGTATTTACATAATCTTTTCATTATTCATGTATTATGAGTTACAAAAATTAGAAATTTAAAAAATTATTGATTCAATTTAAAAATAGAAGATCATTAGATTTTATAACTTTCATAACATTTTTAGAATTTATATAAAATCCCTAAAAGTAAGAATAAAATCATCTTATTAGTTTATTCATGAAATAATTTGCTTATTTTACAGCGAAGACCAAATAATTACTAAAAGTTATAAATTCCTTAAGCTCTCCATTTTTTTAAGTATCTTAATTCCATTATCCTTTTTTGAAACATATTTTATGGTTAAAGAAACATTTACTTTTATTTTAATTACTAATTATTTACTATTGTTGTTTTTAAGAATGATCTTTAAGATATTTGAAGCCATTTATAGATTTAAAGGAAAGTGCAAGTCCTTTGTAATAATATCGTATTTAGTAATCCATTTTTCATCTTATTGTTTATTAATATATCAAATCAAGTAAAAATAGAAAATTATTTAGAAATAAATGCAACCCAGAGTTTAATTATAATATGCTAATCTTAATAGGTTGCACAATCATATTGAGTTATGCATTTTTAGACCTAATTTTAATATTTCTAAGAATTCTCCTTTACTTTTATATTGCTTCAATAATAAAAATGTACCAATTAGATCCATTAAAATAATTTATCTATTTTTTTATTTAGTAATATAAATTGGATCAAATATTTTTGGTTGGAATTGATTTTTGAATTTCTATTTTATTTATGTTACTCAGCATTGAGTTATCAATTCAAACCTTAAGTTATTTTTCATCTTATATTCCTTATTATATTTACAATCATTATACTATTCGTATTTCGATATAAAATAAACCAATAGTTTAATTTGTATTACTTATGTCAACTTTTTGAAAATTTATAACTATAAATGTTAATTATAATAATAATCTTTTAGGTTCAAATTAAAATTAATATAAATATTATCAGTAGTTTGTTTTTTGGTATAAAATATTTAATATATAATCATAAATAAATAATCTTTAAGTTCTTTCATTATGACAAAATAAGTTAAAAATGTTATAATCTAGAAAATATATACATTTTTGTTTTGATATTTTATTAAAGTATTCAATTTTGTTAGTAAAATATATTAAAATTTTAATATCAATTAAAGTTATTATTATTGATTAACAATTCCAATATTTTTTTATAGAATTCGCTTAATATTAAATCTATGGGATAATGTGAGGTTTTGGTATTTTTGAGAATCGCAATCAGTTTGGTTTATTTAAACTTGTTTCTTTTAAAAATTGTTAAGGTGAAAAATTGATTCATAAATTTTTGTCTCTTAGCCTGAAAAGTTCTTAGACGAATATTTTTCATTTTTCAAGAATTATCAATCACCAATAAATGCCATCTATTTATAATGAATACCCTGGGACTCTAATGATTTATATGAATTCTTTCTTTCTAATTTATTTCATTGTTAATTTATTCTTTTTTGATTTATTCTCTCATGTTGTCTCTTAATCTCTTGTATTCATATCTATTTATCAGAATACTCTTAGGCTATGGCTTTGTGAATGGATTCTTAATGAGAATTATTGTTTAATGGCATCATAATAACAATGACAATTCTGTAGTTAGGAAAATATAAAATTAAACAAAAAGGTAATCTTAAATAGTTAAGTTTTGAAATTGATATGGGAATAAATGCATTTGTTAAAGGCAAATAGAATGAATGAAAAAACTTCTGATGATAGAGACATACATTTTGGTTTGACTAGGTTGAAATTTTATTCAATTTAAAGATAAATAAAAATGTAACAAACATAAAGTTACGAAATTAATTTAGAAAGAAATCTTCTCAAAAAATCAATTAATTTTAAAACAATGGATCCTTAAGTACTTAAATACTTTAAAAAGATGGTTGATAAAGACCCCAAAAGGGAAGACTGATAAAATATTTTGAAACTTTTGAGAAAACCTTTTTGGTCTATATATACTGAATATTCACACTAATATCAAAAAAATTCCTTAATTGCTAAAATAAAATACCCCAAATAACTACAGATATTGAATTATAGGTTGTTTTATAAGAATCAAATTCAAAAAGTTGGAGAAAAGATGCGCTTCGGGCATGGGAGAGTTATTCTTTATTGTGGCATCAGCATTTTCAATAATGTCAAAAAAATTTCGAATACACTTAGTAATTTTGTAGAGTTTATAATTTTTAATCTAAGGCATCTATTCCCAAATAGTTAAAGCAATATTTTAAGGAGGGTTAAATTTCTTCACATTATATTTTATTTTTATGAGAAAGTCTAAAAAACATCAACTATAAAATAATTTATTTACATTCCTTATACAAAAATTCTACAAACTGTTTAATTTAATTGTCAATCGCAAATATAAAATATCGAAATTCTTCAGCCCAAAATTAGCACCAATCATTCTAAACCTTTAGTTCAAGGCTGACAAAACCTAATTAATTAATTTAGTTTTATAATACATAAAAGATTACTATTTTTAATATATCTATATATTCAGGTGTATTTCAGCCTTAACCGAATTACGAACTTATAAGTTATTATTAACAAATTAATCATATTTATTTATAAATTTTTAATAGAAATAAAGATAAAACAAGGGTATCAAAAATTCTGAATTCGGAATAGAATTCTTCAATGTTGTGTCGATAACAGCATAAACCATTGTAAGTTTATTTCATAAAAGTAAATATTTGAGTTTACTTTTAATTCCTTTAACTTTAATTATTGATTCTTGTTTCATCTATTATTTATTCATCAATAGAATAATCTCCCTCCATGAGTTTTAATGATAATTTCTATAGTGCTACCTTTTACAATTTTATAATCTTTAAAATGCTTCTTTTAATTAAGGACCACACCATTATAATAAAGCACAATTTCTTATTAATTTCCTGGTTATAATAATTGATGAAGTTCAGTAATCAAATCCTCCACAAGAGAATCAATATCAACCTAAACCTGATAAGTTTTCTGCTTCTCTTTACAGACCAAAATTATTGGAATTTCTCTATTGTTCATGTTATTTAATTTATTAAAAATTTCATTCTTAGTATTGATTTTAGAACTTCAGAAAAACACATCTTTATCTAAGCTTGATTTTATATAACAAATATGGATTAATACATAACCTATGTTAGTGTAGGATCATGACTGAAGTGACTCATTTAAAGAATATTATCAATGGATGTTTTCTTTAGGGAATTTTAGAATTTTAGTGTTTTAAATAATTTACAATTTAATCTTGAAATGATTTGAGAAAAAAGATTGTAATTAAGCCATCTTACCATACATAATTTTTGATTGATGTCCCTATTAATTTAAATTTTAGGAAGTGGATTAACTCCGATAAACTAAATGTATATTTCAAATTCAAATCTATTTAAAATAGTCACATTATTTTAGAAACGTTAAACTTTTATTTCTAGACTTAAAGAAATAACCTTCATGAGAATTTATTTGTAAATTAATATAATTATTTTTCTTGCATTCTCTAATTGGGTTGGCGCACT
>NW_001799016.1:0-189497 GCF_000165425.1 Paramecium tetraurelia | reverse complement strand
TGGAGGTAATAGGAGGTTAAGGAAAGAAAATTGGAAATGGTTAGAGTAAATTGATGGATTTTGAAAGTTAAATCCTAATTTATATTATTTTAGCTTTAATTAAGCAACTCTCACGGGGGAGTATATTTAACAAGGAATGAGAATAGGAGAGTGGGAGATCTTTTTTTTAGATTCTTTCAGTAATTAGCCAAATAAAAGAATGTAAATCTAAAATCCCATAATAAATATATCATAGTGGAGGTGGATAATACAATGAGAAAGGAATTAAGAATGGTAAATGGTAAGAGTTAAGTGATTACTTTTGGTGGTAGAATCTCAGTTATGAATTTTATTAGCTATAACTAATCTAGATATATAGGGGAGTATAACAATGAAGGTGCGAAAATTGATAAATGGGAAATATTTTATCATGATTACATAATATTGATTTAAATAACTAATTTAAAAAAAAAAAATTAATTGAATTAGTCGTTGTAATTTGACTATTAGGGATAATTCGAGCTTTGGAACAAGGCTACTTGAAATAATTATTTAATGAAAGTCAAGAGAAATAATTGGAAAATCCACTCAATCGGGTATAAATTAGGCAAATCCGAAAAAATGTATAAATACACTAAAAATTAATTTATTAGTGGTGGAGGGTAATACGATGATAAAGGGAACTAAATTGGGATGTGGGTGGAATAAAGAAATGAATTTAATTAATTTAAATATTCATAATACAATAGCTGGAATTAATCAACATTCAAAGGGGTTTATAATAATTAAGGAGTGAAACAGGGAAGATGGGATATATTTTGGAACTGGAATGGAGAAAACACTAAAATGTATTTATAATATGATTAAAACAAAATAATAGCGGTGGAGGCATGTATGATGATTGTGGACGTAAAATAGGAAATTGGATAGAAGAAAAAGATGGGTTTCATTTGTAATTATATTGTTAATTTAATAAATAAGCTCTAATAAATACCTATTATCTGGAGAATATATTAATGGATATAAATAGGGTACATGGGTAGAGAATAAATTGCAATGAAGAATGATATTCTAAATTAAAATAAACATTATCCCAATAACAAAATTTTGAATTTTTAAATTATGTGCTGCCATCCACATTATTACAATCAGATATGGCATGTAGAAAACATCTTTATTTCTAACCTATAATTGTTTCAACCATAACTGATATTTGAAGAAAGTACAATTTTACTTTATGCAAATAAAACTTTTTTGAATTTTGATTTTATCAAATCTTCTATATTTAGTTTTAAGTTAAGTAGAGAAAATAAGAAATTAAAAAAAAATGATATGTGAATGAGCTCCTGAGATTAAGTATTATATTAACCAAGTGTCATTTAGTTATAAAGTATAATTGAACATTAATAATAACACTTGAAAAAATATAATAAATAATAGAAATATTAAACTTCACCTGAATAAATAGCTTTCATAAATATTCCCTTATAAATAATAAATTTTGGTGAAAACCTTAAATTGATTGATAAATATAAGTAGCAAATCTTAGATAATCAAAAAGATATTGAAGAGAAAGGAATTAAGCATGATTCAAAAGGGAAGAATCTAATGACAAATTTAGAATAATTATAAAATCAAATTCTTTGTTTGATTTTATGATTCTTAAAACAATAACAAACTAAGGAGTTTAAGAAAAGTTTGTTCTTATTTTATCATTGGAGGTATAATTTAATTAATTAATATCCAATTTCAACTTGATAGTTTAAATACATTCTATGATAACTTTGTAAAATTGATGAGAATATTGGATTCTGATCAATAAATTATACTTTGGTTAAAGATATATAAAAAGTTCAAATTACTTATAAATTATAATATATTTTATTTTTGAAATTTATAACAACCCTTGTATTTAATAATTATTGTAAATATATTTAATTACTAAATATTTTTATTCATAAGCAATAATTATTTTAATAGAAAAGCAATAATGATTAAATTAATATTTCGAATATATATCAAACTTTAAATTTTATTTCCACAAGTGTTTCTATAGATTGAATTTAATTAAATAAGGTTTAAGTAATTGTTAGCCTGTCAACTAAAAAATTAATGTTTAATTCTTTATATGAAGACTCAATCAATTAAAATTTTGGAAAATATGTAACTGCATCAATTTAACCATGGCAATAATGCGAGAATAAGTAAAATTTGTTACTGGTTGAGCAATTCTAACATTTAAGAAATTGACTAACAATTGTCTTTGTTTTAACGCATTTCATATATATTTTGAAACTTAAAAGGCTTACTGTTTTCTCAAGTAATAAGTATGATGATGATTAGAATGATTAATTTAATTCACTGATTTCAACAAATATAGAAGGTTTTTAGGATACTTCCATGTCAAGAGATTAAGATATTCTTAAAGTGAAACACAAAAAGGCCTTAAATTCGGTTGTATATTGATAGGCTACCCAACTACTCAAGTGATAATTCACAACGTAGGTACCGTACCCTAAATATTTGAAAATGTATACATGTCTCAACTGTGTAGGATTTGGAAACTTATGTACGAATAGATTTTTGTCTGAAACTTGAACTTAATTGTAGTCCATTATAAGCCAAAAATAGCCATCTATCTTATTGCTAAGTAACAGTTCCACTATCATAATCACTTGTATGTTTTAGTATTTTTGTGTCATAGAATGCTTCTTGAATCCCCAATATAATTTAATATCCAATTTGGTTTAAGTTTGTAAATTTTCCAGCGACTTTAGTGATGCCCACTGAAACCTAAGATGGAGTAATTGAAGTTATCTAAATAATTACATCATTTTTACTGACAACTTAAAATCAACGTTCCCTGTCACTCCCATGCTGATGAAAGACAATATCCCATAATTAGCATTTGGATTCAAGTGATCGAATGTTTTATCATTTACATTCACCATATTAAAGTTATTTATGACTTAGATTCTGCTATCATCGATTGCATACCAATAATACTTTATTGTCCATAAGGTAGTACTTGTTAAACATTCAATTTGCAAGTCAAAACCTAAAATAAATCAAATTTTTTACTATTCTTTTTAATGTTTTGAGTCTGAATTCTAAAATCTGCTCCAAAATACATATCAAGATGTTCAAGCCCCAATATAACTTAAGGAATATTATCAAATATTCCATGAAATGAAATAGTCTTAGTTTCTATTCGTCCATTAGCACAAGATGAACTAAATCCAGAAAATAATCCAGAATCATAAGTTAGTTGTCCCAATACTGAATTTAAAAGATAGAGAGAAGTTAAATATATCATATATTATAATTATTAATAATTCCTTCCATAAACTTAGATTTAGCAATCCTGAATTCGTTTTAATTAAAAAAATTGTCATATACAACCCTCTTATTTGCCCTAATCGATATTCAGCTTTTCTTATTCTTTTATAATTATCGACTCTGCGTTAATTTTTGATACTTTATATAGTGTTTTATATTATAATGTGATTTTCATCAGTATAAAAACTCCTTAAATGATATATATTTCAAAAATTTTAGAAATTTGGATTGTTTGTTCATATTTTTGGATGTATTTCAAGAAAAAAGAACTGTGTAATGGTGATATCTTTGTTTTCAATTTATGAATAGGTTATCCTTATTGATGCTGAGAGTTTTTATCTTTTCTATTTCAAGAGTTAATTTTAATTTTATTTAAAAATATTAATTTTAAACAACGAACTTGTTTGGAATGACTCTAGAGAATCTCATTAATGGTGAACATTTAGAAATACAACTTTAAAACAAATTTTTATGATTCAGTAAATAACAAGTAAAATTTGCTTTAACAAATTGGCTATGCTGAAATTATTTTCTCTAGTTATAATATATAATAAATAATAATAAAACTTTATAATTATTTTATATTATTAAACCTTGATTTTTTATTGAATTACTTGAAACTGATGAATTTCAGTGATAATTGTTTAAATTCACAGAAATAATAGAGAACCCTAACGTATCGCTGAGAATTTGCAATCAATGTTAAAAATCTTAAAAGGCCTTATATTTTACTTTTTTTGATTTTATAATGTAAGTTTTCTAAGTTGAGTGAATATATAAATTTAATTGATTTATATTCGAATCATCATAAACATATAACGGAATTTAATTAATAATTAATATCATTAAATTATAACATAATATATATAAATAATATTTATGTTCTAATAAAGTTTATATGAAAAAGAAATATATTATTCACGATAAGCAGCTGCTTTGGGATGGGATACATAAGATAAATTAGAATAATTAGATTGCTTTATTTATGGATTAAGAGGAGTATAAAATTAGTATAAGGTAGTTAGGATTAGAGATCGCTAAAAATTTAATATTGATGGGTTTGAAAAGAATTGTGATTTATGATAAAACAATTCTATCTATTTCCGATCTGGGCACAAATTTTTATGCTAATGCTAATTAAGTTGATAAAGTTACAAGAGAGAAGGCTGTTATTTAATCTTTAAAAGCTTTAAATGATAATGTGATTGTCGATCTCTATGATGGAATTATAAATGGGTAAAACTTAAGTGAGTTTTCGGTTGTTGTAATGACAGACATGTGGGATTAAGAATTAATTTCTGAAATTAATGAAGCTACAAGGAAAAAGGGAAATGGATTTATATTAGCTCATTCTTCTGGGTTGTTTGGATCAATATTTGTAGATTTTTCAGATGTAAGCATAAATTAAGAGTATTATTAGAATTTTGTAATTGAAAATAATAATGGATAGACATGTAAAGAATACTTAATAGAAGAAATAACAAAAAATCAGAATGGAGTAGTTCATACAATTGATACAATATAAGGTCTTTAAGATGGAGATTATGTATAATTCAAAGAAGTGTTAGGGATGACTGAAGTAAATGATTCAGTCTTTAAGATTATTGTAATTAATCGATATTCAAATCTAGACATTATCTCCTAATAGATTTAGTATTGGTGATACAACCAAGTTTTAAGCATATTAAAGAAATGGAAAAGCAATATAAATAAAGTTCCCCCAAAATACGTCATATAAATCATTTAAAAATATGTTATCTTTTGAAAATAAAAATAATTTAGACAGGTCACTACAATTATAAATTTCATATAATTCGATCTTAACTTTTATGAATCAAAATGGAAGGCTCCCAAATCTATTGAATCATGATGATGCAGATTTAGTATTGAAGTTAGCTTTAAAAATAACAAAAGAGCAATATTAGTTAGATATTCAATTAATCAGAAATATTGCATAGCATTTATAAGCTCAAATTGCACCTTTAACATCATTTTGGGGTGGACTTGTTGCATTTGAAGTAATTAAATTTACAGGGAAATTTACACCCATCAAATAATGGCTTCATTTAGAATTTTATGAGGCGCTTCCTGAAATAGAAGTAAATAAAAAGTCAAAGAATTGTTAATATGATGATTATTATGCCATATTTGGATAAGAAACAATGGAAAAGCTATAAAATTAAAATGTTTTATTGATGGGTATTGGAGGTTTAGGAAATGAATATCTTAAGATATTTTCTTTAATGGGGATTGGAAGTGGACAAAAAGGATCATTGATTACTGTTGATAATGATTAAATAGAAGTGTCAAATCTGAATAGGCAATTTTTATTTAGTAAACATCATATTGGTTCAAATAAGGCTAATGTTGCTTGTGCTGTGATTAATTAGATTAATCAATCAATTTAATGCAAAGCATATCCATATGCGATGTCAAAAGAAAGTGAACAAATTTTTAATTAATCATTCTGGAATTAAGTAGATTTTACAGTTAATGCTGTTGATAATATTAGGGCAAGACATTACATGGATTCTTAATGCTGTTATTATAGTAAGCCTAATTTTGAAAGCGGATCTGAAGGTACTTAATGCCATTCTCAAGTTATTCTTCCATATTAAACAGAATCATTCAGCGAATTTAAGGATCGCCCAGAAATGAGTAGTCCTAAAAGTACATTCATGAATTTTCCATATACAAAAGATCATAATATTGAATGGGCTTTGGAATATTTCAACAATCTATTCGAAAAAGCTTCAAAGGATTTATATTAATTATCACAAAACCCATAGACATTTCTTAACACTGTTTATAATTAAAATTAACGTTATATTGATTATTTAAAAGATCAACTTGAATTGATTGAAAAATACGTATTATTAGTTATTAATCCTACTTTAGAAAACCTAGTTAGATATGCAAAAGAATTGTTTTCTTCCTTATTCGATGTTAAGATAAAGTATCTGTTAAGTAGATATCCAGCTGATTTTTTATAATAAAATGGATTATTATTTTGGACAAACCCTAGAAGATTACCTATGTCAATAGAATTTAATTCAACTGATCCACTTCATTGTTAATTTATTCATAGTGTGGTAAAAATAGTTATAAAAATACTTGGATAACAATTACAGTTTGATTCAGAATAGATATCGTTTCTTGTTGGTTCGATTGATATAAATAAGAACAAGGAATTATTTGAAAATTTGTAATTTAATGAAAATGAAATTAAATAAGAGAATGATATGCGTATGATTAAATTAGAGAAGCTAGTTTAAGAGAATATATTAAATATGCAATAAATTAGACCATTTTCTTACTAAAAGGATAAACTAAGCTGTGTAGAATTGGAATTTATAACATCTGCTGCTAATCTAAGAGGAATCAATTATAATATTCCACCAGCATCTAGATAATAAGTGAGAGAAAGAGTTGAATGTATCATTCCTTAATTGATAACAACCAAATCCGCTATAACTGGAATAGTGGGAATTGAAATACTCAAAAATATTCTATAAAAGAATATTAAATATATTAGAAATACATATATTAATCTTGCCATACCCACTTTTATTTTTGCTTAACCAAAGCCTCCATATTAAAATGTGGATCAAGAATTTAATTAATAATTTCTTGATCGAACTATTGCAGTCCCTAAAAGTATTATTTAATTAATCCTTAGATTGGACATCCTGGGATAGAATCAGGATTAATAAGAAAATGACTGTAGGGGGACTTATAGAATATTTTGAACAGAAATATAATGTAAATGTGTAAATTATAGGATTCAATCAGCATTTGATATATTCAAAATTTAAAAAATCGTCTTAAGAATTGTATAGATATTTGTAATTCTTGTAGACTAACGAAAGACTGTGCTGATTTATATGCAAAAGTATCGAAAGAAAAGTTGCCAGAAGATGAAATCAGTTTTGATGTAATTTTGGATTCCTATTAAATGATAAATGGATAGGAAGTAAGTGTCGATTTTCCACTAATAAAGTATCACTATAGAGTTTGATATTAGAGATATTTCATATAATATAATGTACCTCATTAATTTAATATTTCTGAAATAGAAATAAATATATCATTATGTCAATCTACCAATTCTTATTTCTAATTTTCAATGGATCTTTATTTAATTATTATTTTTATTGCCTACTTTTTTTCTGGGTTTTTTATCTATTCTATCTTCTAAAAATCTTGATTTTTTGATTAAGCTTAATTCTTTTGGGTTATCTCCTTTGTAATCTATTCATCTTAAACTTGAATCTTATTCTTTTTTGCCATCTTCTCAAGGGAAATCTTTTTCAGTTTTTTTAAAGTTAAACCCTACAAAAAACTAATATATTCTGCATCAGTAGTTTGGGACTATATTTTATTACAGCTGAGCCATAATTCTTTACTTAAAGTCTATCTCTTATTTTATCCTAATAATTTAATTAAATGTTTATTGGATCCTAAATTCCTACTCATAAAGTCTTATAAATACTCTGGAAACCTCTATTTTAGAATTAAGTAACTCTTTTCCCAAGAATTATTAATATTGATATAATAAAAAGTACATTTATCTAAAATTTGGGAGAACTTCATTTCTATTATTTCGTTTATTGTGCAATAAGTTTTAACCAATATTGACACAATAAGTGATAATTATATTTTACCAATACATTTCAAATCATATTATAAGATTTCTACAAACCTTTCAATCTGATTTCTATTAATATTCTAATTAAGTTCTTGATCTATTTATGGAATCTCAATTGTTTAGTGTTTTTTATCTTCCTTCCCTATTTATTCGTTTTTGATATATTAAGTCTGAAAAGACTGAGTTTTACGATCAACTTTTTTCTAAATCTTTTCTCTTTTATTTTAAGCATTACTACTTTGTTAGATAAAGTATTCTTAGAGTTTGAGTATATGTAATGGTTCAAATATATGATTGTATATGTTCTGTCTCATAATATCTTATTAACATGAAATACACAACATGCAATTATCTTTTTATTTGTAAATTTTGGATAGTTATTTCTCAACGCTTAGATTGATTTGATTATTAGTTGTCTTATTATTCTTGGAATCTTCTTTAGTTTAATATTCTTGTTTTAATTTATTCATTGCTAAAAACCTATTATTTTTTTGAAATTAAGTATGATATAAAAATTGGTTGATTTTAATTTGGATTGCATGATTATTTTATAATGAATTTAAATATTTTAAAATTTAAGATATATTATATTATTTTATTTTCCTATTTATTCAAATGATAAATATCAATATAAAATATCTCGAACTACTGATAAATTGAGTCTCAAAAAAGTAGAAACCACATAAAATGATTAGCATAAGATAAAAAACAACTATAAAAAGTAAATTATTATAATAAATACTAATTGAAGATTTATCAATATTCACTCAATTCTTAATACTTGATACGATTGCATAATAGGGAAAAATATGTAAAAAGTACAATATTATGTTTCATATTTATTATATTCTTTTATATCCCCAAATAATTCATTCATTTTTTTGAGCAACGTACCCATTTTTTCCAATTAATTAATTAATATTATGTAAGTAATGTTTTGAATTCACATTAAATAAATTATATTCTTGAATTACAAATCCAAATTATTTCGATGATTAGGATTTTTCTAAAAATACTAGGGTGTTTCAATTATGTATTATAATTTATAATAATATAGAATTATTAATATATTAATTTCTTGTTGATTATGTTATCCAATATTATTTAATTATAAATTGAACATGGCTGATTTGAATAATTAAAATAAATGATATAATACATCTTACCTTATTTATTGTTATTCAGAACTATTAATACCTAACTTCAATAATGTCAATGCTTTCAAATTCCTGATTAATTCACTTGTGAGATCTCTAAAAGATGTCAATGGTTAAACAAAATGTGTGATAACAATCCATCTTATATCAGTAAAATTGAAAACAAATGTGACTAGTTTTTATCGGAAGAATGCGTTTAATAGGAAGATTGTGCATTTAAGGATGGTTCATGTATGGATTTCAAAGGCTGTGAAATATTCGCAATTGATAAATGTGCGTCATCAATAAATTGCATATCAGATGGGAGCACTTGTATATAAAAAAGTGAATGCCAAAATTATTTAACATAAGAAGCATGCAAAAATCAAGATTTACATTAAGGATATTGCTAATGGAATACAAAATAAACTCCAAATTGTTTTAAGATATTTGAATGTTCTGATTTACCAATATTGAAATCGCATATTTAATGTGAAAATGCAATAAGTTAATGTACAATAGATTAGAAAGGTTTCTGTACAGCTAAAGCCTCTTAATGTATTGAATATAAGATATTCCAATGTTTCAATACAATTGATGGAAAGGAATGCTTTTGGAACTAAATGAAAGGTAAATGTATGGAAAAAATCTGTTTGAATGCATAATTTTCTACAGACAAATAATGTAAATAATTTTTATCATCTTGCACTACAAATGGTTTTAATTGTGTTCTGAGACAATAGTGTCAAGACATTACACACATCAATGGTTGCGTAATAGATGTTGATGGTAATGAATGTTTTTGGACGGGAATAATTTGCATAAAAAAAGTTTGTTAATAAATTCCAATCGGAAATGATTGTTATAGCTATTTTTAGGAATTGGATTGTGTGCCAACTTAATCAGGGAATTGTAAATCTAGACCTTAAAATTGCATTTAATTCGAAACTGAAGATTCTTGTTAGCTTGATTCTGCATAATAATAATGTTTGTGGACAAGTAATTAATGTGTGTTGAAGACTTGTCAAATTGCACCATAATATACTGCTTGTGCTTTATGGAAAGATGACCTTTCATGTGTTGGTGATTTAAATGGATATTGTATTGATTTGCCATAATATTGTTAATCAGTAACAGACATGACTTATTGTTATAAATAAAAATCTGGTGATATATGTCAATTTTATTCATGTACAATTGCATATTGTTCAAAGGCTCCTAAAAATTACAATAATCATACTCAATGTGAGCAATGGAATATTGATTGTACTGTTGAATTGAAAGATTCGAATACTGGAACTGGTTGTGTTTATAAGAACTAAAATTGTTCAGATTATAATAATGCTTCTTAATGTAAAAGCACATTAGATAGAATATAATGTATTTTCTTAGATGATAAGTGTCAAGACAAAACTTGTGGAATGGGAAATTTTACAACTCATTAAGATTGCTAAGTTTGGAAAAGTGATTGCATAATAAATGAATTTGGAACTTCTTGTCAAGATTGGCCAAATAATTGTTTAGAACTAATAAGCGAATAATAATGTTATATTGGATTATAATCAGGAGTCTATTGTGAATGGACAGGTTCTTTATGTTAACCTCAGCAGAACAATACTTTATGCAATGTTGCTAGCAATACAAGTCAATATGATGGACATGAAAAATGCAATAGATTCAATGGTTTATGCACAGTAATTTAAAAGGTTTATGGATGTGAACCCAGACTTAATTGCGAAAGCTATTTCCTTTAACATCAATGTGTGGTAGGTATTGATAATTAATTATGTTTTTGGGATGGAATATAATGTGTTAAGAAATGCAATGGATATTCTAATGAGACTGTGGATATAAATGAGTGTTAGACGGTTGATTCAACCTGTCAACTTAATAATTTAATTGCAGTTTGTATTTTTAAGACCTATTGTTCAGCATACAAAAATAAATTGGACTGTAAGATTAATAATAGTGATTAACCATGTAAATGGAACTCAGTTAATGAAAAATGCGAAGATGTTGTTTGTGAAGATAATACTACTGCTACCACTGAAAGAGAATGTACTTACTATCTTAATTATCAACAATGCTATTTAGACAATGTAGGTTGCATAAGCAGACCATAAAAATGTGATTCAATCTTAAATGCCATTGTATGTAATGAAACCATTCCAAGATGTTAAACTACGTACTGCTATTATGGTAATGGATGTTGTGCTCAAATATTAGCAAATCTATGTGAATGGATTACTGATGCTACAAGTAATTACGATTGCCAAAAGCATAATCCTGATTGCATTCTCAATATTGTTACAGGTATAGGTTGCATGAATTCTAATAATTGTGAGTTCATCAAGGATTAAACTCTCTGTGCATCTATTAATGGTACAGTTAAATTGCCCACAGGTGATAAATGTGTTTCATATAATGGTAAATGTTATTCTCAAAATAAATGCAACGGATCTCATATAAACTGCAATGCCATTACAGTTTAAAATGTTTAATGTAAAATTGGGACCGCAGGAACATGTGTTGAAAAGTTATGTACTGATTTTGTTGGTACAGCCAACATGGCAAATTGCTAATCTTTTTAAAGTTTTTGCTATTACAATGGAACTAAATGTGCAACTCTATTGAACTGCAATGATTTAACATCATCTGGTTCAACAGTATGCGTATCAGGCAAAGTATCAGGTGGATCATATTGTTCATGGAATGGGACTTCTTGTTAAACAATCTAATGTTCGCAGATCAGTGGTGCCAACAGCTGTTTGCTGTATAATAATAAATGTATTGAAGGAACCTCCAATTGTGTAGATATCACTAATTGCAATCAGATTACTAATGAGATTTATTGCCAATTAGCTTATAATAGTTCCAACCTTAAATGCTTATGGTTGAATTCCTCTTGTGTTGACTATTTTGATTGTACTAATGCTTTCACTAATACATACAACGAATATCAATGCATAAAATATGACTTATGTAGATTATCCAAGACCACTGTTGGATGTGAATTCAAATCGTGTGATGAGTATACCCAAATGGAATATTGTAACAAACTCAACTAATGTACATGGAGTAATAGTGTATGCCAAAATAAATCGGAATGTAAATTCTAACTAAATCTAACAAGCTGTTAAAGTTTAACTTATTGTTATTGGGACACAACCCTATGCAAATAAAATGTCTGTAGTACTGCAACAACACAATTACTATGTTCATAAGTTATTTTAAAGAGTGGAAATAAGTGTTTATGGGCAGATAGTGTCTGTAGCGAACAGTACTAATGTTCTGGAATTAAGAATCCTTTGACATTTGAGGATTGTAATAATTAAAACAATGGATGTGTAATTAAATATACCTTTAGTGATAAAAATAGTTACTGTCAAACTAAAAAAGGGAGTTGTTCTTAATATACATCGATTTATTAATGTACAAAAGATATTTATGGAAATTTGTGTTATTGGGACTTGAGTACATCTACTTGTATTTACAATCAATGTTCAACTTATGTAACTTTAAATGGAGTTTATAGCAATCAGATCTGCCAATAATTTAATAAGCTATGCGTGTTAAATACAACATTAAATGGTTGTAGAACTATATTAGCCACTTGTAATCTTTATACGACTTAATAATTATGTGATTATGCACTCATCACAGCCAATAATTATTGTCACTGGAATGGAGCTTCTTGTATAGATGCCTAATGCTCTTAATATAGTTCATTAGTGTCACCTCCATTATCATGTGAGCAATTCAGTAAATGCAATCTAATCGGAGGCACTTGTTAAAGTAAATTAGCAACTTGCAATTCTTATTTAAGTGAAACTTTGTGTAATGCAACAACAGATTTATCCCTAAACAATTGTGCTTGGATCAGTAATGCTTGTGTAAGTAAGACTTGTTCTAATTATCCTTTTAATGTTTTTAATCACACGAGTTGCTCATAATGGTTAACCACTTGCACAGTCAACTATCAAGAGACATAATGTATTAATATTGTGGATTGCACAACAGCACCCCAAGAGATTGATACAATCACTAAATGTGAATAATTCATATCTCCAACCAATCAAGTCTGTACCATCTCCTAAGTTCAAGGGGGATGTACAAATATACCAGTGACTTGTAATTTAGCATTTAGAACTCAATGCGTAATAGATGCAAGTAGGAATAAATGTTACTGGAGCAAATAATATGGAGTATGTAAATAACTTACATGTTCCAATATTGATAGTACTGTCACAACTGCACTTGGTTGTGAATCATTACTAAATCAATGCACCTTAGCGAATTCTGGATCCGGTTGCTAAGACAAAGCAACTTGCAATAGCTACAACAACAACACTTGCAAATTTCTCAATATTAGAGATAATACCTAAAGAAATTGTGTCCAAGGATGTCAAATGACTGTATGTGAAGACTTTTTCTATTAAAGTGATAAATATTGCAAAGCGATCCTCGATGGTGCATGCATCACCAATGGTGTTTAATGTATTACCTCATATAGTTGCAGCGATTTCCGATTTGATTATCAATGTACAATCTCAAGATAAGGGTTTTAATGTTTGTGGTACAATAACTAATGTGTTAATCGAAAGTGTGAATTAGCTGATGTTCAATATTATCATAACCATCCTTAATGTCAGAATTTTATGGCTACTTGCACATTTAGTACTGTTTAGAATAAATGTGTTATGATTGATGATTGTTCGGATTACGATAATCAAGAATCATGCTCTCTTGATAAATATGGCTTAACATGCATCTGGTATTAAGGGAAGTGTTACGAAACACGGTGTCAAAATAGTTGTGGGGATGGGATTGTTAACTTAGATGTTGAGTAATGTGATGATGGTAATCTTAGAGCAAATGATGGATGTTATAATTGTTAATATAGTTGTGTGATTGGGTGTTTAATATGTTAAGAAGGTATTTGTGTAGAATGTGACTATGAGTAAGGATATTACTTAGATAATAATGATAATTGTACTACAAAATGTGGTGATGAAATTGTTTAAGGGAAAGAACAATGTGATGATGGGAACTTTGATAAGTATGATGGATGTTACAATTGCTAATATCAGTGTCATTACGCCTGCAATTTATGTTCCCAAGGACTCTGTTTAGAGTGTTAATTTGGATGGACAATATCAATATAAGGACAATGTGAAGTTATTTGTGGAGATGGCATAGTTGTAGCTACAACTGATATATAGTATGAATAATGCGATGATGCTAATATCGATTCCTTTGATGGATGCTCATCTGGTTGCATGATCGAGGAAAGTTGGAATTGTGTCAATAACGTAAATTTACCATCTGTTTGCGAGTTTACTCAATAGCCTTCCATGGTCTTAACACTATTAACTATTGCTCCAAATTTGAAACAGTCCACTTAGTTATCATTTACATCCAATCTTAAGTATCTGGGTGTAAATAATAAATCTAATTACAATCTCATTGAAGCTAACATCCTAAATTTGAATCCAAATCTATATAAAATAGATATAGTAAATAACAACACTTACTCAACCACTACCTTTGATCCTGTACTGTATGTAATCAATGTTGAGTTCTTTGTAAGTGTGGAGAGTCCATCGCTATTGGTCTCTTTTAAACCTTCAGAATTTATTGATGAAAATAATTAGCATCCTGTCAAAACCAAGTAAAATATTCGTTTATTTACATGCTATTATGAATCAGCCTTAGATAAAACGATATCATCAACTTCCACTATTGTTAATTCAATATTGCTCTACATACTTTTAGCCATAGCTTTAATTTCTGTTCTCACTAGAAACTTAGATATATTTTGGAATCTATTAGACATGGTTCAGTATTTATCATATATTAAGTATATCAATATACAATTTCCCACTAACTTGAATTCATTCTTTGATTTATTTAGAGTAATAACTTTACAACCATTTTTAGATTTCATCCACTTTTAAACAATCGTCAATCTATTTAGTTTCGGTGAAACTATATTCATTGAAACCACTAACAAGTTTAAAGAAGACAGTATTAATGCATTTTACTTTTATAATTTTGGAATCTCCATGATGATTTTCTGTACTACCTTTGCATCCTTTTATGCTAGCTTATTACTCATTCATGCTATAAACAAATATATCCACTATTTATACAACCATAAATACTTTTTAAAATTGACTTAATTATATCGATTATTAGTAAGATTCTAAATTTACTTTTTCTATTCTGGAATAATTAGAATTTTTCTTACCAATACATATGAAATTCTTTTTACTGTCTTGCTTTAGTTATATTACCCTGAATTTCACCTCTTTATTACATCAGTTAGTGTCTTAATTGCTGGAATGTCATTCTGCCTAGTATTAACCATCATATTCTTGATGTTATCAAAACAAAACTAGTAATCAAATGGTATTTCTGATTAATTCACTGTTTTATCTGAAGGAGTCACAGAAAATCATGGATTGTGGGCTAGATAATTCAATTCGCTACTATTAATTAAAAAATTAGTATTTATGCTTTTACTCATTTTTATGCAATAATCTGGATAATTACAAACAACCCTTATTTCGATTACTCATATTTCATTTGCTTTATACCTTGTATCTAAGAGACCTATGACAAATTGTTACGAGTACTACAAAATGATATTTGTGGAATCCAAAATCACTTTGGCCACTAGTTTCTTCATTTTGTATTCAATGCCTAATCTAACTTTAGACTAAAAATATATCGTAGGATGGTTCCATATTGCAATATTTACTTTTATCTTAATATTTTCTGTAGTCTTTGATTTGGCATAGTAATTAAGAGTCATTAAGGATAAACTCATAAAAGCATGCACATAAAAATAGCCAAATAAAAAAATAACAATATTTGAAACAATACCTCTGGAAATTAGAAAAATATGAAATTGTTTATATGTATATATAAATTGTTATTATTTATATATCTAACCTTGATTATTAAAATTAAATATATAATTTCCTACTTTATAAATAGCTTACTAAAATACTTGAAATGTAAATAAAGAATTGTCTATAAATAATAGATTATATGCCCAATCATCTGTTTTGATCGTTTATTATACTGACCATAAATCTTTTATAGCTTTTTAAATATGAAAATTGATTTGAAAATTTTAATTGAAGCAATGAATAAATCTTGTGAATTATTCAAACTTATACTTGGGACTTAACCTATATTTTCTGTTATCAAATATGAAAGCATCCAATCCTTATCCTTCTCCTTAATCCATATAAGGATTACCTTATCACAACCTAAAATTATGAGATTTTCATCTATGTTGATTGTTAAAAAATGAATTATGCCAGGGTTTTGGGTGAGCTTTTATCTATAGCAAAGACTTTTCCATTACAATTTCTTTCCATACAATAATGATTTTGTCCTTGGTTCCAGTTATAAATCCAAAGAATCTTTTTTTTGATTCTAAACAATCAACCTCACCTAGATTCATGCAACTCTTACCTTTAACATAATTTTTCAAATATAAATTCAAATACCTTAATTTTTCCATCTGTATATCCTATAATAAATTTTGAGGAATCAAAACAGAATATCATAGAATTAAGTTTGACTCATAAATTAAATAATCCTTCATTTGCTCGTATTAAATTCGCTTATATTCTTATTTTTATGAAGTATTATGGAAATCTGTCATTATTATTAGTATGCTCTGTTCCTCTTAAAGTATTTATATGTTTAAGACTCTGATTTTAGAATATCATTAATTGAAATGTAAACTGGTCTTAAATCTCCTAATATTTGTTATAGAATCTTAGAAAATTTTATTTAATTTTTATAATTTGTTAAAAACTTAATCTTCATATTTTTAACTTAGTTGGTAATTTTTATGTTGTTAACTAAAAATATTTGCCACCAGAATTATATCCCTTTTTGAACTTCTTCTTCTTTCAGATCTATAATCTTTAATTGACCTTAATCCTTTTCAAAAACCCAATCATTTCTTAATTTTTGTTAGCTGATTTAATTAAAAATCTTAAATATCTTCTTGGTCTAGAAATTATTAATAGTTATTATCCTATGAATCAATTAATTCTACTAATTTTTGTTCTACTCTAAAAATTCAAAATTTGAAAGCCCGTATATCTAATTCATTAGATTGTTTTATTTTGTCAAATATATTTGAACAATTAAATTATTCTATATTATCTAAATTACTGAAATTTACTTTTTACAGGGTTTCTATCTTTGTAGGTAAATTTTTTTCGATAAAATTATCAATACACTAAATGAGTATCTTTAATTTTGTAGTAACAGTTTTCTCTAGCTAAACAATATTACCTATAAAATTCTTTAAAATATCCACATTTTCTACCACTTTTTTCTTCTATTTATTGCCTAAAATTTGATTAATCCTTTTTCAAATTCTTCAATAATCATAAGACTTTATTATGTATTTCAGAAATAATTTTCTACTCCTGTTATTAACTAATGATCTGCTAATAAACATAACCTCATCTAAATTTTTCGCGCATTTATTGTTATCTTAAAGATGTCTTACTTATTACATCTAAATTCAGAAATTAATCGAAGGAATTTACATAATAAACTATTAAATGATATTTCAAAAGAATTTTGCAGCTTTTATAAAGAAAACAATCGTTTTTTCAAAATAAATATGTACATTAAAATTTCAATTTGCTTAATGTTATTTTTTTATAGGTTTTTTATTCTGGAAGTATATGGAGATAAGAAAATTTATAAAAACAAAGGCTATTAATTATAAAACATAAATAAAGGTTATTTTAATCCAATATCGTCGAAATACAGGATTCCTTCATTAATTAAGAAATCTAGATATGATTTCGATACAAAAATATTTTTGATTGTTTTAACCTTGATAATAACAAACTTAGAATATATCAAACACTGTATTATTAAATTTAGCTCAACCTTTCAAAATACAAATAATTCTGGTAATATACTGCATTTACTAACAAATCTTATATAAATTCAAAGAAGGGAAATTATATTAATTTATGTTTACTATGTGAATATTTCATTCATTAGATTCTGTTTATTATTATGGTTAAGAATAATCTGGCTATTCTACAATTCCAAGATAGAAATTATGGGATCTCTATATATCAGCTTCGACTAATTTTTAGTATTCTTCTTTAGCTAATGAAATAATATTATTAATATACAAATGACCTTTCCATCATTGTCATAATATTTAATTTATGGAGTTGCAAGTTCTCCAGCATCTAGAACAGCTTTTTCAGATTCTTTAATTTCACCAAACCATTCATTTGGATGATCCTCATAAATTTTGGGTTCTGGAATGTGAATACCTTCAGATATGCATTCATGACTATAAATTAAATTAAGCTTATTTCCTTAGAGGGCATCTTTAATTTTGAGTGACATTCTAAAATATATGTATGAAATACCCAATAGGGATGTAAACTGAATGTACAGGGATATCAAATTTGATGTATTCTCCTGGTTAATCACAATATTTGAAAGATGGTCCCTTATATTCACATTCTCCATAAAGAATAATACAATCACCGTTGGCTGGTAAATTTTACTCATATTGCTGTGCAATAAGAATTTATTATTATTTTGAAGCATCAATGTAACTATCAAGGGTGGCTGTGAGAAGTGTATCAGGAGGAGTGGCTGTTTCTAATTATTATTATTAAGTTGGATCAGTTGATTTCTCTATGAGTATATTCATCATGGGGGCAAACGATCTGTTTATTAAGGATTCTTCAAGGAATGAAGATTGAGTGGACGCTAGAACAATGCATGCCAAAAGGAATTGAATTTTCATTACTTATAAAAACGAATATTATTTTGATCAAATATTCTATAGTAAATAAGAAGTTATTTAAAATTAACATATACATTATAAATTAAAATCAAATGGAAAATTATCATGTATTGCATTTAATCGGGGAAGGCTAATTTGGAAAGGTATTTAAGGGAAGATAGAAGAAAAGCAATTAAATGGCAGCTTTGAAGTTCATAAGTAAAAGGGGAAAAACAGAAAAAGACTTAGCAAATTTGAGATAGGAAATTGAAATATTGAGAAGATTGAAGCATGAAAATATAATCTTATTATTAGATGCATTTGAGACACAAGGCGAATTTTGCTTAGTAACTGAAGTAATTTATATTGTTTTATTTATTAGTTCGCACAAGGAGAATTGTATGAAATTTTGGAGGATGATCGTAATCTTCCTGAAAGTGAAGTCAGAAAAATAGCATAATAATTGGTTAGAGCACTTCATTATCTGCATTCAAACAGAATTATTCATAGGGATATGAAACCCTAAAATATTTTACTATCTGCGAATGGGATTGTTAAATTGTGTGATTTTGGTTTTGCAAGAGCGATGTCAACAAATACTCAGGTGTTGCATTCAATCAAAGGTACTCCTCTATACATGGCTCCAGAGTTAGTTTAAGAATAACCTTATAATCACACAGTTGATTTATGGTCATTGGGTGTGATTTTATACGAACTTTTCGTTGGCTAACCTCCATTCTATACAAATCAAATTTACTCTTTAATTCAACTTATCATAAAGGATCCTGTAAAATATCCAGATAATATGAGTCTTGAATTCAAAAGTTTCTTAAAAGGGCTACTCAATAAAACACCTTCTGATAGGTTAGGATGGCCTGATCTACTAAACCATCCATTCATATAAGAGTCTGACTAAGAAAAATATGATAGGAAGAAAAGATTAGAATAATATAGCTAATGGGCTGGAGTTGAAAATGAAGTAATTGATAAACGTAAAAGATCTTTAACGCCTACAAGAGATATCATAACTTACGATCAGGGTAAAGATACAAGAGATATCTCTCCTAGAAGAATGCCTTGTAATGATGAATATTGGGTGAAAAGTGAATAAATTGCCAATGATGTTCAAGGTGCTACATAATTAAGGTGCGATCCTGGATTTCTAGATAAATTGCTTCAAGTATTAGCTCCTCCAAAGAAACCATCTTTGCATTGTGCTTTGAAAGTCTTTGGATAAGTCATAACTAAAGGGAATTTATAAGAAGGCTTGGATGTTGTGAAAAATTAATAAATTCCGATTTAATTGGTTACTCATGTTAAGAGTATTCTAAAATAAGGCAGTTCTGAATTGCTATCTGAATTAATTAAAACTATTGGACTTTTGGCCAAAGCCACCTTTGATAAAAATATTGGAATTGACAATATATTTATTAAATTCATAGGTATGACTGCCCAAATTCTGAAGATTGGATAAAATAATGAATTAATTAACACAATCAAAACTATTGGGATATTTGCTAATTAAGCTAGTCTTAATCCAGTAAGATCTGTATTATTTTATAAAGAATTAGTTGAACATAACTTAGCTTAAGAAACTGCTAAATTGACAAAAAATAACATTACCCTTCACAAATTTGCTACCTAAGTAATTGGAGTATTGATACATCCTATTCATGGAGAAATATTTAGTTTTCCTTGGAAAAAAGGATATTCAATTTAAATTTTAAATTTTAATGAGGCATTACCTCTGTTTGAATCAATGAAAAATCAGATAGTTGCTGCTTATGCTGATATTGATCATATGAAAATTTATAATGAACAAGATGACTAGTAAAATTTAACAAGAATCTCTGTATTGAGAATTTTATTATAAATGATTAGAGTTAGTAAAGATGTCCATGTTTCAAAGGAATTGATTAGTCAAGCACTTAATTCTGATGAAGCATTATTTTAAGGAACTGCCTTGTTGATCTTAGTTTAATAATATAAGAATAAAAATTAGGAATATTAAGTTAATTTATAATAGGTGATTGAAATTTTTGAGAATAATATTTAGTTAAATCCTATTGTTTCTTTATCAGCAATTCAGTTGATTGCAGAATTACTTTAATAAGAAACCAATTTTACAAATCAATTACTTAATTATTTTAGTTAATAACTACCTTACAAACTATTAAGCGAACTAGTCAATCCGAATAAGAAACAAAATAGAACAGAGGAAATTAGAAAACTAGAGGGTAGTAGTTTTGGATGTCCTAGTTATGGATTCGTTGATGGAGTTATTACATTGTTATAAAAATTACTATTTAGATATAATAAGGAGTAAAAGAAATTGACAGATCTGTTTTAATTATTGGAAAAATATGAAATACACCAATTATTGTTTTAGATTTTATTAAATGTTACTAGTAGGAATGATGTATCTCCAAAAGGATTCGTATCTTTATTAATTCTAATCCATGATTCAATATACTCAAATTTCAAAGCCTTAGGATAATTAATCTTTTAAGAAAACTCTATCAGAATTTTATGTTCCTTTTTAAAAGAAGCTTAATTACAAAGTATTCAAGAATGGCCTTCTTCAAGTGGAGGAGGTTTGGCTTGCGTAAATGTAATGAGCATTTAAATCATTCGAATTTTCATTTTGGCATTTTAAGAATAAAATTGTGATAATGTCTTTAAAGAATTGAGTAATCAAGAGATAGTAGCTTTAACTTTAAATTTGATAAAATATCTATAAAAAGATCACATATCATTAGTTATTTCATTCATTTCAAGATTAGTTGGAAATAATGAGGAAGACAAACAATTTGCATAAAGTTTTGTATAAAACAATGGATTGGCTATTTTGTAGAAATATTAAATAATGAGTGTTGATTCTATTAATATCTTGTCATAACTAGCCAGGATTAGTAAAGATTTTTATCCAAATATTCATTCGATTAATTTGTATACTGACTTGAAATAGTAAATCTAATCTCCTGATTCTAATGTTAGAGCAAAGGTTTGCAATTTGATTGGTAATTTGTGTCGACATTCTTCCTTCTTTTATGAGCACTTACTCAAATTCGATTTAATTAATCTTTGCATCAAATGTTGCCAAGATCCAGATAAGCATACACGTAAATTTGCTTGTTTTGCAGTTGGAAATGCAGGATTTCATAGTGATAGATTGTATGAATAGTTAAGACCAGTTGTACCAATGTTAGTTGAATTATTAAGAGATTAGGAAGTATATTTATAATCTAAAATAATAAGGAAAAAACTAGAGCAAATGCAGCTGGAGCATTAGGAAATTTTGTAAGGAATTCTAATGCCTTAACAAAGGATTTAATAAAACATGGAGCTTTACATTAATTGTTAGAATTGGTGAAAACAGACAAAGGGTCTCAACCAACAAGAATATCCTTATTTTCTATAGGGAATCTTTGTGCCTATCCTGAATGTCGAAAAAAATTTGAAGAATTGTAAATTAGATAGATAATCGAAATGAACTTGGTAAATTTAACATTAATTATAAGGCATAAACAAAGGATTAATAAATATTAAAATATGGAAAAAGAATATTAATTAAGTTAGATGAGAATTGAAAGTTTGAATATGATAATATAAATTATTATTTAATTAAATAACCACTCAATTTTTATTTACCTTTACCGAATCCCATATGCTCTACATAGTCTAAAAGATATCATATTTCAAGTCTTCTCCTAAGACTAATTAAGTAATGTATTTGTTCTAAATAATTAATTATTCTATACTTTCAATTGTTTTTAAGGTTTGTTCACTTAAATCTTGAGTCCTGAAGGAACGATCTCTAAATGAGTAATTTCATTTGAGGCCAATATCCAAACCTAAACTTAAATAGGAATTATACTTTCTTCTTAGTCTTTACTGACATGTATATAAAATGCTCAATAGTCAAGACTAGCATGCAATAACCATCCTGTTCGGAATTCAAAAAGTAGGATGCTACAAATCTATTGTTTATTAATTAGCCCCTACGTATGAACTAAAGAGTAGCATAGGCTTCGGCATCAAGTGAAACGAAATCAGTAATATATCCCTCATATCCATAAACAGGTCTGATATTTCTAGATCTATTATTATTAGGTTTATCTTCAAAATATTGAACTGTATTTTGAATTCCAGCTGCTGTTTACGAGAATCCATCTAAAACCCCAGTTATTGGTTTTATGATGAGTCCAGCAAATCCTTTAGCTGTTCCAGTAAAGACTCCTTTCAAACCCTTTTCTTTGGTTTCTTATATGGGTTTCAAGAATACTCCAGCAATTCCATCTGTTATTCCTGTCATTATTGATTGGGCTCCTTATCCTAGACCTTCGCCAATATGCTTTGGTTTCTACATCTTCATCTTTTCTCTCTTTCTTAAATAATTTTCATCCATAGCCAAATTTGCCAAACCTCCACTTACACTCCCAGCTATTTTGTTAACTGAGTTTATTGCTCCTAATATAGTATGAGATACTAATGATCCAGCTCCTTAGGCTAATCCCAAACCAGCTTCTAAAGGACCTTAAGTTAATCCTGCAGCTGGCTTATCAATGAAATCTTTAAAGCCTGTCGATACATTATTAAATAAACTAATTGGATTACCTATAATTGATAAGCTTCCAATTAATTTGCCTAGTTACTTCAAACCTGCAGCAAGATAAAATTCCTACATTTTCTTAAGTATTCCTGGAATTGTATCGAAACAATTCTCGAGTTGCCATCCTGAAATAACAATTGGTGCATCACTTACATCTGTTAATGCAACTCCCAAAGCTTAGGCTATGGATGAAAATAAGGCAGACTATTTTAGTTTTAGATCTCCTTTGCCTGTCATTTAGAAAGTGACATTTATGGCTATTGGGGATATGATGATTTCACTGATATAAGTTGGTAATTATGCTTTTGGTAATTACTTAGTTTTCCACTCTTCATTCACTAAGTAAACTGATTCAATTTATGCTTGACTATTGCTACTCTATTACTTTTCTTATAATGATTGAGTATCTGATTATTTTTATTTCATTAAAATTTCTGATTAGGTTTTATTATAATCATTTATTAATCCTTAATACGATGTTATAGCCCAAATAAAATCTAAGCAATTATTAATGAATAGCTATTCTATTTTAACTTCAAATGGATCTATTTCCAAAGTGACATTTTAAAATAAGTTGATTGATGTAACTCTATTATCCTTCATGATCAAGAAGTTGAAAAAGTATTTTTCGCTCTATTAAAATTATTTGACAGCTTCCTATTATTACTATTACTATTATTATTATTGTTATTATTATTATTAGATTTAAGTTGGTTAATATATTGAATATTTTTAAGGTGTTAAAATAACAGGAAATTGAACAAAAAATTATGCGTTATGATCAAAATTTATATATTGTACTCTCAATTAAACAACTTAACTAATATCTGTTGAGATAACAACAAATTCTATATTTTTACATAAAAAGTGAAAGTATTCTGCTGGTCTCTTTTTCATTTGAGAATTATGAATAACAGATAATGAAAATGCATTAATCTTAAGATTTATTCTCGTCAAGATTTTATCACCATCTTATTATTGAGATTGACGTGATTACTATAGCGAATACGATTATCTTATGGAGTCTTCATTCATTTCTATTCCAAGATTTTCCTTCTCTTTGACTTACTTTAAGAAGTCCTATTTTGGTTTTGATTGATAGAGTGTTATTTATTCCTATGTGGCTATGGCCACTTTAACATGTTTCTGATTACCTTAAGGCATGATAGTCAAAGCAACAGAAATAGGATTAGCCATAGATCCTTTTTTAGGTTTAAAAGTGTAGATCTTAAATACACCAATGATATCTGGATTAAGTTTATATTTAAAGGGGGTAAAATCATTATAAGGATCATCTGCAACTCTCAATTCTACATTCAAAATCCTACTGGTTTATTAAGGATCATCAGAAGCAAAGTAGGCAACTTAATTATCTTATCTGAGAGTGACTTTCAACTCTTAAATTACTAATTCTAATGCTTCAGCTTCAAGTTCTATTTTATATGGTGCTTAATCGAGAGAGAGTTAACTAAAGATGACATATAAACTGCATCCTTCTTTTCTAATGTCACAACTAAAATATAATTTCTCTTAAGAGTTTTGAGTTTTTCTCAATTGAAAATTTACTATACCAACGCAGCATATATTGATTCTGCCACTTGGATGATAGGTATATTCATTTAGATTCATTGTTATATATTGGAAATCAAATGGATCTTTCTGCTTGACATTATATTTAACTTAGGAAATGGCTCTTTGATTAGGTTAAATAATTTAATGATAAGTTCCATCGAGATCGTGTATTATCAATTCTTTATCAGTGTTATTTACCAATATAAATCTAGGCTCTATTGTTATCACCTTTGAAAAAAGAGTGTATTTGTTATTACAAACCTTCAAATCCAGTTTAGCTCCTAGATATGTTTAAAGAAATCTACTAGAATCCTCTTCATCTACCCTAATGACATCAATGAATGGTTCACCAATACTAGATGATATTTAAATTGGGAATTATGATATTTTTTGAGGAGCAGATGAATGAGACAACTGCAATATGTTTCCACACTCTTATCCAATGAAGATTATATTTCTATCTATTGAATCTCCTGAATTGATTGGATTCTATCCTGCAATTGGTGCTAAGTTCTTCTTTTTTTCAGATGTATAATATTACAAATCCATTCCACTTTTATTTATTATATAGCCAGTACTATGAATTACAAACTCTCTTGTTGCTTTATTATAGTCTGATTATCGCCAAGGCTCAAAGATTAATAATGATAATTGATTATCTATTCCATCAACTAATTATAATTTTCCCAAATAATCATTTTTGTTCTTTTATCCTTCCTCAATTAATGGTGATGATAGTTGATACTCACTTGACCAATAAAAGCCTTACAATAATACTCTAATGTAAGTGTTGTTTTTGTTTTCAATACTAGATAGACTATGCATATAATCTTCCATGGTTTCCTTTGGTTATATTTTCTTGATATATGTTGTTTCTTTTCTTTGATTTAACATTTGAACGTAAATTTCTTTTGGCAATGAGTTTGTTATTCTATAAGGTGCTTGAAATTCTATTTTAACTTTATCTTTGTATTCCTTATCTAAATATACTTTCAGTTGAATATAAATTCCATCTCTTGTATGTATTGCTTATGGCTATCCTACAGCTGAATTTCTAATTAAAGCATCAATTTTTATTTCTTCTGAAAATTGTGGACAATTATCAACCTTTAAACAAAATTTAGAATTATCAAATCCAACTGGCACAGGTACAACATTTGTTAAATCTAATTCATTGATCAATGGCTATAATTTAAATATTTATTAGTTTTTATCATCACTAATTTGTATGACTATAGATTTGCTTGTTTTATTTACAATTATAATTGGAGATGAAACTATTAGTATCTTCTAACTTGTTACTTAGTCTAATTTGACTATACCATAGACTTGTAGATTTTGATGCTCGTAAAGCTTTCCTCTAGTCTTGTCTAAATCAATATATTTCAATGGAAATGTCGTCTTATCCAATTTAATGTTTACATTTACTCTTCTTATTTTATTACTATTCATCTATTCCATTTCTTCGTCATACACCAAATTTAATTATTGATTTACAGGTACATTCAAAGGTGATTAATTATTTTTATCAATATACTCAACTTGAAGAGCTCTCCCTGTTAAATTTCTTATTGCATATGGTGATTCTTAAATGAGTACTTCACTCGCCTCATTCTCAGACGTTAACGATGATTTTGACATGCTTCTCTATTCTCTAGCATTTGACTTCTTAAAGATCTTATTCATAATTTTCAGCACCTTGAGAACAGTCTAAATACAGATTGAAGATATATTAAGATTAAAAGATGCATCCTCCTTTAATTGTTCTATTGTGATTAGGTTTTTAGTTTCACCCAACAAACTAGATAAGTAAATTATTTGAAATTCTATTTTCTCAATGATTGGTTCCCATTTAGAGGTAAGAGGATTAAAATTCTTAAACTCAAAGGGGATTAAAATACTAATTTCAGTAAGAATAGGTTTCTTTTGTAATAGAATTTTGATTAGATCTACTTATAAATCGAATAATGGAGCAAAGGTGTTGCCCATATCATTTAATACTACTACTTTTGTTTTTTCAATTTCCAAATCTATTCTCATTGAATTCATTGATATTTTATCAAGATGAGAAGTGTCCAATTTAGACAATTCATTATTTTTCATTTGCTCATTATTAGCGGCAGGGATTTATTTTGGCATCTAGCTCAGTTAATATGTTAAACCAGTTTGGATAGTGAGTAAGTCTTTAAAGGAAACTTTTAAATTGATTGGAGTGATTCTACAAACAATATCAATATCATCTCCAAACTCTGTTGAATTTGCATAGTACACAGCGGCCTTGATTATCGTTACTTCAATGTCAGCAGGTTACAAAATTTCTCTTTTTTTAACTTACTTAAAATCATCCTTCTTTCCTAAATCATAGCTTTTACATAGGAAGATTTCTATCCTTTATAATTTAGCATTTATTGACATAACAATATTCAATTTGTTCCAATCTTTTTCTGGGATATTCTTTTCCATAATTTCTGCTTAAACTTATTTCTAAGTTCTTTATGGATACATTTTCAAAGTAATCTCAAATATCCCACGAATAGCTAAGACATTAGATTCAACTTACGATGGGACACAAGTGATTACATTCCTTAAGTTTACTTTTATTTACAATACCCCATACTATTATTATTACTATTATAGTTATTATTATAATTAAATATTAACAAATTTTCCTGGTTTTGCATTTAAGTCTGGATCATCCATAGCTATTAATTAAAGTACTTCAAATAGAGGGCCAGCATGTAATTACAACTTAAAATCAGACAATTCAACATTAATTAATTTATCTCCGTTAAGATTCATTATTAATGAAAACATCAATTTGTATTGAATATTGCCATCATTCTATTATTCAAAGGCATCCTCAAACCTAAAAATTTAATCTCTCTTCGTCCTTTAACTAAGTTAACCAGTACTTGCCAAAATCATTGATTGATCTGCATTACTTTATGCTCCTTGTTTTCCTCTTACTAAACCATTTAAATTGGTTACTTGTTCATAAGTATATTTTTAATGAAAATTCATATTACCAATAAAAGGCAATTCATGAAATTCTTGTAAGGATTAATCCCCTTAAAACATGCTGCCCTCCATATCTCTTATCAATAGATTGACTTTCATTGATCCATTATTACACTTTTAAAATGTTATTCTCATTAAAATCAAAGTCATTCTTTAAAAGGGAGTTGGTTTTGGTTAAATATCTTTTAGTAAAAATATAGTAAAGTTCTCGATATCTAATTAGAAATTGATTTATGGATTCTCATTTTACTATCTAAGCATTTCTTTTAATTTAATCTATTACAAATCCTATTATGCAAAGAAGGCTTTAAAATATTCCGGATTGTTAATTCTTATCATGTTATCAAATCCATCATCATATGCAATATTGTGAAATAGACATTTCATTAAGAACATGTAGTCAGAATGGGTCATTTACAAAATCATTGGAGCAACAAAACAATTGATCTTTAATTATTCATCAAATTTCAATTTAGGATAATTCAAAGCATATTTCTCAGCAAGTGTAAATATTTCAACGTTTATATTAAAATCAAATGGTAAACTGAATTCCCTTTTAGTTTATTCGTTTTATTAATAAATTTAGATATCCTTCATATTTAATATAAATTATTCTACCCAAACAGGTTCGGATCCTTAACCAATTACTCTGTTTGTTTCTTAGATTCTTTTATTTGATACAAATATGGTTCCCAAATCAATGATCATAGCGGAATTTGAATTTTAGTTTGGTTTAAGTATCACTTAAGGATTGTGAATTTTAACATTTAATTTCATTCCTGGTGGATTTTTTAATAATTTTTATAGGACAGATGCTTCTTCCTCTGACAATTTGATAGTTTATCTAGCATATTGGGTTCTTTAATATTAATATTATTCGATAGATTCTTCTTCTAATTAGATTAAATTTGAATTGGGAGATATGGTTTACTTTGGATTTTGTAGAGCGTAAAGCAATTATTAGAGAGTGTAATCTAATAATCTCAAGACTGGTTACATCATTACATGTATAATTAATTAACTCATTTCTACATCGATGATGATATTAACATTATTAAATATCTTGGATGAGCCATCTGAGAACAAGGTTAAATTCATTTTTAATAATGACTATTATTGTAGTTTGACTCCAACCATTTATTTAGGTTAGATTTGATCATATTCAGATTCCTAACTAAGAGTGTTTGGATAATTGGTTAGATCAAAAAGTTGTAGATTCCCCAATGTGCCATTCAATTGTAATTCATCAACATATTTAATGAGTCCTATTTCAGTGTTCTCTATCTTGATTTCAGCCAATGGTAAAATAGTGAATCTGTGTACTAAAATAGCATTTATACTTCTTATTTTAACATTGACATCCATCAAAATTACGTCTTACATTTTATCTAATTTCACAGTCTATGCTGCACCTTCTAATTCCTTTTTGGTCTACTCTATCTTCCTCTTTGCTTGATCCATTTCTTCATAACCTTTCATCTAATTCTATTAATCTGCTGGAGTAACAAATAAGAGTAGTCTCGCAATTACTAAAGGTTTGGCAATTAAACATAAAGTACCAAAAGTAACTTAGACGATCAGATTCTTTTTATTGTATCTCTTATCCTTTTTATTAATCTATTGAACATTAATGTTTATTAATTCGTTTGATTCTGGATCTGGATCCGATTTCACAATATACTTAAATAATGGATTCAAATAATTTTACACACTATCTATTACGTAAAGATCTCTTAATTTCAAATCCAAATCGATCGATCCATCTAGTATTGATGTACCAGCACTCAAACCACTAATTACTACTTATAACCAATCACTTAATTTTTCGTCTTGTAAATGTAAACAGAATCCAGATAATTCAAATTTCAAATTTAATGGTCGACTCTCTTTACTCATACTTGTATTACTATGTGTATGTACATGTTCAATATTTTTCTCAGCCTTCAATTATGTTCTCATTTCTTCAATGGCCTCCTTCCAATCATTGGCCATCTTTTGTTTATCAAATGCTACTAATGTGTCTCCATATTTATTCTTTATATAGAATGCATTACTCATCCCTGCTTCCTCTTAGGGCACATCTTCGAAATCACTATTCCTAACCCAAAAGAAGGATTCTGCCTATTCGTCCTTAGGCTTAGCAAATAGATAGATGTAACCCCCACTTAATACTCCAGTATATTAAGACCATTTCAACTATTACCCCCTTTTCCAAATCTTACCAACTTTAGTAGCTGTCTCAACCAAAGCAGTTCTTTCAGTTTAGGCCTTCTCAATAGTCAATCTAGATTATCTAAGCATTGCCTCTTCAGGTTCTGTAATTGGTGCAATAAAACAATCACCCACCTTGATGATTCGATTATATATTAATGGATTGACAAAGACATTCAATTAAGGAAGCACACCATCCACTGAAATTTATGCCAATTCCTTGGGAGGTTTTGAACTGCCTCTCAAAAGTTTGGCAATAATAGACACTTTGATATTTTAAATTACACTAAAAGAATCATCAATATTATTTAAGTATGCTCCATTAGTGATAGATTTCTAGCACTCTTAAAATGATTTATAATGCTTAAATGTGAAATCTTGTAATGTAATCTCAAACTTATCATAATTAATTTCATTCATATTTGGAGTAACAATCGAAATATCTCCTAAATTCAATAACCAATTTTCATTTGTATCAGGGATTGGAACCAAAACTATCGTGGATTTTACCTTCACATCCACAAATAAAATAGATGATGATAATTGTGTTTTAGCCATTTAATTGACTGCTAAATCTTAAGCATACTCTACTTAATCCCAAGCTGCATTTTTCAATGTTTCATCCTTTATTTAAAAATCAATAAATTATTGAATTCGAACCAAAATGATTGGATTAAATACCAATTTAAGAGATCCTGTTTCTAATTTGATATATTTATCTACTCCTTTATGATGTACTGGATTGGTTTCAAAAGTAAAATCTATAAATTTCTATTTGTTCACTTACTCGACGAATACTTTTCTAGTTTGTTGAGAGTACATCACTACATTATTTATAATCGGCTCAGTTACAAGATCAATTCCAATATTATTTAATCCTAAATTTAGAATCATTCCACTTTCTTTAATTTCTAACTAACCTTCAAATCCAAAATATTTTAATTGTACTCCTTCTCTTTTTGCTTCAAACTATTTCAACACATGAATTGTTCCAGACTTTAAAGAGAATTTAGCTGCAAATTTAACATACTCTGGTGGTCTTTTCAAATCCTTTACGTCTGGGAAATCAGCTAATTTATCAATAAACTTAAATAGTTCATCCTTTTCTTATTCATCTATTAAGGTATTATCCTTTTTTGAACCCCAACTAAACCAACCTCCTTTCTTTTTCTTTTTATCCTCAGCTTCCTTTATTGCTCTTTCTTTTTCAACTACTTTTATTATCTCTCTTGCAGATTCACACAGAATATCAATACTTAAATTACTAACAGATTGTTCAAAAAGATCATTTTCATTCTTTGTCAAGGCCTTATTTGTTTGCTCAGAACTTCTTAATATTTTTTCATATAAATTTTAAAAGATTAATATTTAATCTTCAATTTATTGCTTTGTCAACAATAACTTCTATTTCTTCTATTTATTTAATCTATTTTAATATAATGAGAATAGTTCTGCCATTTTTATCAACTATTAGAGTTATGAATTTTCTATTGCCAAATCAATTGTATTCAATTCAAGGGTAAATGAGTATTCAGGAGAATCAAATTTGCCAGATGTATTCTAATAATATCTACCTGAAGCATTAAGTAATAACATAAATTAAGCAAACTTTGGATGATCTTTTGGATCTTATTGAGATATTACTAATTCTGCCATCTTTTTTAATATTTCATCCTTCTCTAAGGAATTGAATAACTCTTTTTCTTATTAATTCCAGTATACTCCAATATTAATTAATGTTAACAATTTTTATAGAGGCACTTTTTTCTATATAATTAATTCTTTTAATATACATTCTCTTCTTTTGTTCTATCGAAGTATTGTTTTTTCCATTCTGAATTGCAGGTGAAGGTCTCTACTGATTTTAGTGATATTCCCCATGCAAATTCATTCCTTATTGTATCCTCAAATCTTATATGTATATTCGTTACGCTTAATTATATATTATCAATTATTTTAAACACTACCTTCATGAAATACCCATCATCCTTATCATTTTACTACTTTGAATTTTCTGAAATGCTTTTAACTATTTATTCCTTAAATTTTTCAAGAATCTCCATTTTCTTTATGAAACCTGAGTAATCCATAAATTACCAGTGATCTGGATGATCTAAAGAAATTATCAGATATAAATCAGATAAAACAACTTCAACTGGCGAACTAGTTAAAGATTTCCATGGTACCTAAAGGAAATTAAATTATACATTACATTTAGCTTCAATTTTCCTACATGGCTAAAACACAGTTTGATAGGTAATTCAAGCATTTTAATGATATCAGGTTTCAATGCAACATTTTATATGGTAACTTCTCCACTCCATATTCCAATATGAAGGTTTTATGCGTCAAATCCATCGATAAATTTTCCCAAAACCCAATTCAATATTTTTTCGAGTTATTTTTCAAACATTATTATTAATTTTATATAATATTAAAAATCTTTCATCAATTGGCATCTTCTTTTTTTGTCAAATAATTCAATTATAGAATGATTGATAAATTAAATATTGTTCAAATTGTAAATTTATTATTCCTATACAAAATTCTTTACAATTATAGTTCCAAATTCATGTTGATTATTTACATAAATATTCATTAAAATTCAGAGAACTTGTGAAAACAGCTAATAAAAAGATAATATATAGGACTAAAACATGTTGTATTAATAATATAATATAAATAATGAACTATCTATTTAATTCAATGCCAATTCTATAGATCAAAATTAATTAGAAATGAAGGCTAAATGAAACTTATTTTTGCCAAAATAGGATTAAAAAACATAAAATGAATAAACTGTGTTGATTAATTCTATATATTGCTATTTACAATATGAAATATTATTAATTATAGATTTAATAAATATATGTTTTATTGCATCTGTTAAACAACATTGATTTTCAGGTAGATAACTTTTATTTGATAAATGTTCGATATATCTTAAATTATAATAGCATGATAATTAAATTGTGTTGTTAACATAAATAATGTATTTATTCATAGTAAAAAGAAAAGTAATCATCATATTAAAATAACGATACACAAAATGAGGATGAATTAAACAAATTCATAATTTTATTAAGACATAGTATTTGTAATAACTTGATCAATAAAATGTGGAATAATGTTAAACAATAAATCTATAAAAGTGATTCATCAATTCACCTACCTAATTGTGTACTATTTAGAGAGATCTCTTCGAAATTTCACAAAAACATTAAATGAAGCATTTTTAATGTTAATATTGCTGAGATCAAGATATTGAATTAAATGATTGATATTTTGAACTGTGAAAAAAGGGTGATGATTTTGGGGATGTTTTGTGGATAAAAAAATGCATCTATATGATATGTATATAGAATTAATGTGCATATTTAAACTGAGATTCTGCGTTGTACACTATTTAATAATTATAATTATAAATTATGTTGAGTGATTGTATTGATATATCGACGTAATCAAAGGAACAGCAAAATTAAGCATCCAACTATCCTTATTTCGTATATAATTTCCCACCTGCCCCTTTAATGGAGTTTCCAAATACTTCAATTCCACAACTCCAGATGAGGAATTCAAGTAAACTTACCAAATATTAATTAGCTGATTCTGTTTATAAAGATAACATATAAATTCCTTCATTTCTGTAAGGATTGTCTATGCCAAGCTTCTAATTTAACAATTCTAATCAGTTTTGTGTGAATGAATAAAAAGTATACATACCACCAGTTGCAAATTCGTTGGCTTCCTATTTCCATGATCAATCTACTCAAAAACTAAAACAAGAATACAAGTAGAACAGAATTATCATTGGAACATAAACACTCTGTGATATCGAAATAGTACTTATTTAAAGATATTTTGATATTAAAACATAAGTATTTAATACATAAAATCTAAGTTATTTTGCCCTCCCAACATTAGATATGCACTGAATGAAGATAAAGCCATCTCGAACTTGACATGGTTAAAAGACAGGATCAAAAATAGATATAAAAAGCCTGTAACTACTTAATATTAATTTTTAGATAAAGGACTCAATGTTTGATTTGATTAATGTACTAGGAAATATGAATGAATAAGAAATACGTCAAATAAATTGTTTCTAATAGTTCTCAAGTTAAGGTTTTGATAATCTTGAGAAATAAGTACCAAAATCAATTAAAGAAGAGAAACCATTTTCTGAGATGATGTTTGAAATCTAAATTCTGATTGCTTAATTTTTATTGACAAAATTTTGAAATAATATATATTCTCTGAATTCAAGAGTCTCTTGAGTATTAAAATAGAAAATCACTCAATCTATATAATATAAAATTGTATGTATGTAAAATTTGTCTTATATTAAAAGAATAATTATTTTAAATAATTAAAAAATCTTAATGGCTGAGAACATCGTGTATTTTAAAATGAAACACGAGGCACAAACATATAAAATTCCAATATAAGGAGTGAATGTGCAATTAAAAGATTTACGACAAAAAATAAAGGATTTTCTAAGTAATCAATTTAAAAATCAAATCTAGAAATGCCTTAGCCTTAGAAAGGATAGTCCAACTAAAATTTTGAAGAGTTAGTTATCTATGGAGAATTGGAATAGAATGGTGGATAAGAAAAACCATTAGGATTAGCTGATAAAGTAGAATAATTAAAGTAATGGTTGTTTAGGTGAGAAATAAATAAACCGTGATAGTGGTGAGACAACCATACCAGTAGGGCCAATCGTTGTGTGAGTCATGCCTATCTGCGAGAAGTGCATCTTAGACCCCTTGTTGTTAGAGGAGGATATGCCAAGGATGTGAAGAACAATTTATCAAAGTTACGAAGTGTTTCTTTAATGAGCTACAATAATGTCCATTTAAATATGTCAATTATCAAGTTTAGACTATCAAGTAATAAACTGAGATTTCCAACACAGAGTTGGAATAATAAATTAAAAATGCTGTTTTCTTTATTGTTAAGAGTAACACCGAGCAGAATGTGATTTTGGCCAAAACTCACGATGTTTGGGCTACTACTCGTCGTAACTTTGGGACTCTTATGGATTAATTTAATAACAAAAAAGTCATTTTGATTTTTATTGCTAATCGTGTTGAAAAGTTTTTAGGTTGTGCTAAGATGAAGAATATACAAGTGCCTCGAGATCCCAAATGGTAATGGTGTGGTACATCCACTATTCAATTGGCTGATAATTTTTCAATTGAATGGTTAAGGAAGGGTACTGTAGATTTTGCCAAATTGTAAGACACCATTAATCCAAAAACTGGCGATCTAGTAATCAGGAGTAAAGATTGTTAAGAAGTTCCAGCTGTAATGATCCTATTATTAATTTTATTTATCAGGATATTGGTCAACGTATATGTCTATTGTTTGAATAAATCAAATAAAACGACGAAGAATAAGAACCGGTGCCCCAACCTTAATAAGAACCTACTCCAAAGAACGAAGAGATAGAATGGGATTACAATCAAATAATTTGTATATTCAATTAATTACAATTAATTAAAGCTCCTGTCAATGCAAGTCCAATCAAAGAACAACCAAAAAAATCACCCAGTCGTTCCCCTAGCAACCAGAACATCCCTTCCCAAAAGATTCAACTAAATTAGGCATAACATGCCTTATTAAATGAAACCATAGCATCATTGGTATAATAATAATAAATGGAAATGAATTGGAATAAGATGAATGTGGGTAAAATACCTGGATTGACAGGAAAGGTGTAGTATCCACATCCATTTCTATAGAAATATAGTTAAAAGCAGACCAAAATGGCGGAAGCCTTATTATAAATGGTTTAAAAAGGAACTGAAAAATAAGACAAAGAAAAGAAATCATCAAGTCGTTCTAAAAAGCATAAAAAGAAGAAGGATAGAGATCGAAGTTCCTCTGATGAAAAAAGAATATCAAGTATCATAATTCAAATTATAATAGGGAAAAAAAGTAAGGAACGAAAAGATAAAAAATCAAAGCTTAAAAAGAGAAGTCGAAGTAGAAGCAGATCAAGAGATCATAAGAAAAAAAAGTATTGATTATCAAATTCATATCATAATCAAAATATTTATTAAATTTTTTTTTATTATTATACTCCCCAATTCTCAACATCTATTTAGGTTTCCCATTTTAAAAAAAAGTATTCCCACTTGAAATTCATCAATATTTTATTAAAAATGAGTTTGAATTTGCATTAGTTGTAAAATTAGGAACTTTAATATTCAAATTTTTTTACAAGTGTGTTAAACTTAAAGAAAAGATATCAATTGCAGTATTAATTAACTCATAAAAATAGTTGCATTATGAGAATTTAGTATTCAATTTAACAGATGATTATATTATTTAATTCTATTACTATATAAATATCTCAATTTATCAAATTCTAGTATTCTTATAGTTCAATGCGCCTTAAGAGTGCATAAGTTTTAAATGAAAACTTTTTAAAGATTAATCCTGCAATAATGGATTCTCCAAGAAGCTGGAATGCTTTGAGAATTTGCCAGCTTGATTGTCTACTTATTCTACACCTCTCTCTCTTCTATATTATTTTAATTGCTATTTGAATGTGCTAGTAATGAATTAGTTATCATTAGTAAGTTCATTTAGTCCAGATTATGGTTAATTCTTGAAATTTTACTATCCAATGTTACTTACATAAACTTTCATTCTCTCGAAAACATCTAAATGATAATTATTCATTTTTACTTGAATTTGGTTGCTCAGAACTTATGGAAGGTCTTGAAATTGAGTCATTTCCTCCCAAACCCAATTTACCCATGTAGCTAGCTAATTCTTCTCTTCTTTTATTAGATTTATTTTTTTCCTTAATATCAATATTAATATTCATTTGTTAATGAACTTTCGAGTTGTATTAATTTTCATTCTTTAATGTTGTGGGATTAAATGCTGGAGAAGCACTTCCTTAAACAAATCCAAATTTTTAGGTTTGCTTATTACTACCTAAATATTGACCTGATCCTTATCCACTACCTGAATCAAATAAAATATCCGTTTTATTCGGTGTTTTAAATTGTTATAATAATTGATCCAAAGGTCTGTTACTACCTTTTTACCTAATGTCATAATTACTACTCTCTGAATATTCCTAGTGGTCTTAAAATGGAGATTTCTTATTGAATAAATCATTTAAATCACCCAAATTTGATGAGTTTTTAAATCTATCTATCATAATTGAACTTTTTTAACTTAAGTTTAAACCAGGTTCTACTTTTGCTTCTAAAGCATCTAAAATTTACATTTTTTGTTATGCAATTGCAACTTTATGTTACGTTTCTAACACTTATACATCAAGATTATTCCAACCCTAATTCCATTCTTGTTAATTAATTTTTCCATCATGATCAGCATCAAATCTTTTAAATATTTCTGATTTCTATTCCCCTCCTATTGTAAAGTGACTTTCATCTATTGTTCCACTCTAATCTGCCATAGCCTTAAATGCATCAAATTTATTTTAATGTGAATTTATTAATTCCTTTTATGATTTCTCCCATGCACTAGTAATCTTTTCATCCGAATTAGACTCTTCTGGTTATTTAGATGATGAGGATTATTATTAGGGTTCCTGTTGAACACTCTCTGACATCTGATAAAATTAAATTTTATTTATTTTTAATTTCGATAATATCAATTTGTTTAATAATAAATTTAATATCACACAGAAGAAGGCATTTATAGGAGCAATAACTATTACTAAATCATATAAAATTATAATAGTTGTTCTTACAATTTTTATTAAAAGAGCATTGAAACCTAAATAATTAAATTTATATACATTAGGATTAAAGCAATTATATTAGTTGGTATAATAATTAGATGCAATTTACAATTACTAATATGATTATTATTATTATTATTATTATTATTATTATTATTATTATTATTAATATTAATCTTTGTTATTCTCCTCTATCTTAATTATTTTTTGAATTTTTTCATATTTTTCCATTTCTCGAATATTATTTAACTTCTCTACTCTTTATTATTGTTCTGCCTTTTCTTCTTCGAAATTTTTGGTTGGCAATTTATCAAAGTCTTTGTATTTTTTAAAAGCGGATTTTCTTTCTAGATGATTTAAGGGCAATTTAATTTATTATTAAGATTAAGGTTCAATTTCAATAGCCTACTATTGTGTTTGATTTGGAATCTATGATTAAAATTCTGAAGGTTATTATTAATTAAGAGTAAACTGATTCATTAAAAGGGTCAATTAATTATAAGATCCTTAATAATCCTCTGCAGTGAATTCTAATTTACGGTGGGTGAATTCATTAAGATGCTTCTTTTCCACAACTTAGATTTTACTCTACCCAAATAGCTAATTCAAAGAATCCTCAATCTAAATTGATATATACAAAGTATACCTTTCTCTTAATTCTGTTATTATTTGATTAAAACACCAAAAGATATTGGGAAATTTGTGATTTGGACAAGAGTTGTTTCTATAGTTCAACAAGATGATTTTCGACTTCAGCATCGGGCATATAGTAAACGTTGAAACATCTTGAAAACTTTAAGGCCAGAAATAGTGGATGTTTAATCTTTATGAATAAATATTTTTACTTTGTTTCTGATATTTGGAGCTGTTAAATAATTATATAATCCATTTTCATTATTTTCAATTGGGGCATCAACAATGTCATTCTAATACTTCTCCTTCTTACAGAAGCTTCTTTCTAAGTATTTAGGTTCAAAAGGCGAGATAGATTGTATTTATCGATGTTCATCACGAGCACTTTTTCTACTGTCAACAAAAATAGGTGGTGACTGTAATGAAATAATTATGTTCTCTCTTTCTTTAATAATTAAAAGCAATTAAAATTTATGGCCTTGGTGATTGTAAGTGGTACTATTAAATTTTACACCCTAAAATCGTTTAAGGAAATTACTGTGAAAAATGCTCTTCCATCTACTAATTCATAATTAGTTGTTCCTTCTAATCCAACTTCTTCAAATAGATCTGCTTACAGTTCTTTGACTGCCTTGAGTTCAACCTAAAAATAGATTTCTTTTTATTTTACCTAACAATTTATCCATTAAGCACATTCATCGTTTTTTAGGCTCAATTTAACAGAAATATTTGGGATATTCCAACTTTTGTGCCAATTCCATCCTAAATCACAAGAGTGTTGAAATTCTCTCTCTGTATCGATCTTCAAACCAACAGGTCCTTGATTTGGAGTAACTGTTTAAACGAGGTTTTAGTAATTGCTTTTCATTTTCACAGTACAGGAAGTTTAAGTCCAAGTAAAAGCCTTAGGTGAATGACTCATATAATCGATATAAAACGTAATTTAAATAAAAAATTAGAATTTCTTTAAATGCCATTATTCGCTTATATATGCTCGCATATTCATCAAAAAATTCATAAAATCAAACTACTTATGTACAGAGATGATTAGAAAGAGAAAAAGCCAGAATATTAAAATATTTATAAAAAAAAAAAGATTTTATTTTGTTAAATATATAAAAAAGCATTATTAAAAAAGTATACATAATTTAAATTAAAAATAACTGGTCAACATAAATCTGGTTTTAGAGTTAATAGATGATTATCAATTAATCTTTTGGTTTTGTATAAAAACACAACGGATTTAAGTAATTTAGAAATGGTATTTATTATGTTTATTTAATATGAATAATCAAATCATTCATTATGAAGATCCTGATTTAGGTCCAGGGGCGGTCTCTGATTTACCAGATTTTGCTCCTTCTGATTGTTCTGTAACTCCTGACTTAGCTCCAGCTGTTCTTTCTACAACTCCTGAGTTAGCTCCTTTAACATCCAATTATCCTGATGCTGGTCCGGCTGATCTTTCCAATTTGATAGAACTCAATCCTTGATTACCAAGTAAGACTGAGAGAAGTTGATCAGCTGCTTATTGTTAAGGTTCATAGGGCCATGAAGTAATAGCTGATTTACCTTTGTTTGTGAAGGAACCATCACCGAAATTGAGATTCCAATTGAACATTGTACCTTCAAATTATTGATTGAATCCATCTCCTCCCAAGTAGAACCAGAACTTATTAGGAACAAAGTGTTTCAAATCATTATATTGATTTCCTAATTCTCTGTTCAAGAAGAGTGTGTAAGCAAAGGCTTTTCTGATTTTGGAATTGTAACCGAAGTACAAGAAGACCCACTCTCCTCCATTGGCTCCTATCTTGGATGGCCATTAGATATCATTTTCGTCATCCTCATTGTTATCTAATTCTCCGTAATCATAAGTAGAGAATGTTAATGCATCCTTGAATAAGAAACATGTAAGTGTTCTATCACCTGGCAATGATTTATCTTTTTGAATAGCTGGATCATTGATAGTCAACCTGAAGATCATTCTTGACAATTCATCAATTTATCCTCTTCTAGTTTGTACCCAACCGGAAACTGCATATTCAAGTACTCCCTAAAATTGAGTATAAGAGGTCTTAATGGGGATACCAGAATCACCTTTATTGACTACTCTCTCTTATTTCAAAACATTGATGTCTGTTCTAGCAGGAACTGTCAATTATGGTTTTGGTTAGACTGCTAAGACATCTTTCAAGAATTATTCTTTGGAACCAACAAATCCTTAAGCAAAGAAGATTCTTAAGCCAGTAATCATACCATTAAATCCTGGGTATCCGAATTCATTATTGGCAACCACCACTCGAGCATATCCATTTAATGGATTATGAGCAATATCAATTAATTCGATTCTAGAAACTGTTTATCCTGGTACATCTCCAAAGTGAACAAATCCAACTGCCCTAGGTGTGTCTTATGCAGTGAATGAATAATAGATGTAGTTCCAATGTCCTTCAAAGTAGTCATCGTAATTTGTATTGGCAGATATGGATGCCTTGTTAGTCTTCTTGTCATAAGTAGTGAAATGATAATATCCTTTACCAGCCCAAATAGCCAACACTCTATTTCCAAGAGCAACATTGTCTTCATATCTCTCAGTGTTGGTCAATCTGATTAACTGATGGAATGAAGATTTCTCAACAATTCTTTCTGGAGTTGTCATCAACCATCTTGTCCATAATCCATAACCGTATTCAGTAACACCACCTACTTCATCTCTGAATGTCAAATCATATCCTGGTCTATCTCTGATTGGAACAAAAATAATTTCTTCTCTGGAGGGTTTCCAATCTGCTTTCTTTGGTTACAATCCCAACAAGTTAGGTAACATATTCTCATAATTTCCTTTATTTGGATCAATGTAAGCACCTTTTCCAAAGATTGCTCCTACTTTTCTCATTGGTCCTTCCCATCCACCTAAGAATCCATCTGATCCTGCGAAAAAGGCCAAATATTTAGGTACCATGTGTAAGACATTCTCATATGGAACAATAACCTTGTCTTGTGGGAATTTCACAATACCCGAGGCAAGCCTCTTTGACCAACTATATCCGAACCAAACGTAAGTCCAAACTCCAAAGTTGTTTCCAAGTGGAGCTGGTTTTCTAATGTTAGCCACTTAACCATCATCAATAGTGCCAAGAGTGTATGTCGAGAAGACTACTTCATTTATCTAGTACATGATCAAGAGTGTTCTATCTCCTACGATTGCTGCTTCTTTTCTATAACCTGGTTCATTGTTTGTCAATCTCAAAAAGACATTATTTTCTCTCTACAATTTAGGTTAAGAATATCTGAACCATCCGAAGATAGAGTATTCAAGAGACTCTTGATATTGATATGGCCATTCATAGACTTGAGGATTAATCGCCAACTCTCTTTTAGACTTCATCTTCTTATATTTTTAGAACCTAAGGATCAGGAATATTGAGATCTGGTTATGGGAAAGTAGTCTTGATTAAGGTTTCTAATGTCTCTACATCAGGAGCATAACCTTGTCCACCAAAGAGCATTTAGAATTGTGAAATCTTACCGTTGAATCCTTGATAATTGAATTCTTTTCCAATAATTAATTTACCAAAACCTTCAATTGGTTTATGTGTGATTTCTGGGAAGTTAACTCTGCTGATATCTCCTGAGCTGCCGAACTTGACATAACCTATAGCTTATTGTTTTGAACTGGCGAAACAGAAATAAATGAAATTCCATTCTCCTTCTAATTTGTCATCATACTTGATATCTTAAGCAATAGTTGGAGTATTGGTAGCCAAATTATATGTTCTAAATCCATAAAATCCTTTTCCTAACCATAATGCAAGGGTTCTGTCTCCAACCTTAGATTAATCTTAATAGTCTCTATTGACTGTGAATCTAGCCATAGATACCCATGCTGGTTTGTCTAAGACTCTCTTTGGAATTGCAGTTAAGTATCTACTCCAGAATCCAATTGCATAGGCTGAATGTCCATCTACTGCTTCTGGATCAAATTCTTTTACAAGGTATCCATCAAATGACAAATCGAAATCATCCTTCTTCTCTGCCCATTTATATGGTTTAGATTAGACTCCTAATGCACCTGCAATATATGGATCAAAACTCAAGATATCCTTGTCTCTATAGGCACCATTTCCAGCCATCAAATACATTTATTGGTATTTGCCATTGTAAGGAGTGTGAATTCCATCCTTTCCAACATATAATCCTAAATATCTTGGCACTCTATGGAAAGCTATCAATTTCTTGTCACATTCAGTGGTTCTAGTCTTGTAGAAACTGTAAACAGTGTTAAGCTTTCTACTGTATGCATAATAAGCATAAACCCAAGCAATTTGATCAAGAGCTGGAGTTGGGCATTCTGTGAAGATTTATTAGAAAGCATCATCAACATCTGGAGTAGTGTAAGTACTGAAGAATTGTCTGTGATCAGCATATTAGAATAATGATAACACTCTGTCTCCTGGTCTTACGTGATTTCCTCTGATATTTTGTTCATTGTAGGAGAGAGTATAAACATTTTCCCAAGTTGCTCTTGAAATCGAAGACCATTTGAACCAAATTGACACTGAATACTCAGTTTATCCAGCAAACTTATCAGTAAATTCAACAGGTGCCACTTGACCCACTTCTCTCTTCATATCTCTTTAATCCTAAAAGATGACCTCTTTGATTGGTGCTAATTATGGGAATTTAGGCATTTCTGGCAATCTTTTCCTTAGATCATCTGGGTTCGAGAAGAAAGCGCCATTTCCCAACATCAACTCAACATTTGAGATATGTCCATTAAATGAATGATAATTTGTTCTCAATTTGGCACCTGAACTACCAACACAGAAGTATAAGTAGTCAGATAATGGAGTATGATTTACTATTTCAGGGAAAGTGGTTGATCTAACGGCTGAGCCTCCAAAGAGTACATGTCCTACTACATTTCCTCCCTTATCAAATTTCTTATATCCATAGTAAATGTAATTCCAAGATCCATCCAATAAATTATTGTAGTTTATATTGTTTACCACATTAGCATTTCCTGGTTGAGAAGTAGTGAAATGATAGAAACCAGATCCTACCCAAATAGCCAATAATCTATCTCCAATTTAAGCTGCATCTCCTTAATAGTTTTGTCTGTATGTCAATCTAGATAATGCCATCCAAGCTGGTTTGTCTACTAGTTTTCTTTCTCCATTCCAAATAAATCTAGTCCACATTCCATATCCATATTCAGTCAATCCATTAATGTAATCATCTGTTATTTCGACATCCTTTCCTAGTGATTGGTCAGAGGGTCCCCAATTGTTTTAGAACATATCTTTAGAATCCCAATTCTTTGGCTTTGGAATGGTTCTTCCACCAAATCCAAATGATAATAAATCTGATTCATCTTTATCATAATCTGCAGTCTTGTATGCTCCATTACCAGTATTGAAATACCAAGATTCAAGGTAACCATTCCATCCACCACTCCATTGATCTTTACCAAATTGAACATAAAATTGAGTTGGGACAAAGTGATTGACTGGTACATCAAAGTGAACATCTCTGGAGGGATATTTAAGGTAAATGTGAACATTCTACTTTGATCTTGAATATCCTTAATAGAAGTAAACCCAATTCTTGTGCATAACTTCATCATATGGATTTGTTCTCTCAATGTTCCATGCTCCACCATGACCTTAATCGACTGTATATGTAGCAAAATAGAAAAATCCTTGACCCTTCCAGCAGGATAATGTTCTATCTCCTGGTCTATCAGCATTCCTTAATCCCTCAGTATCTTTATTGAAAATCTATACTCTATAAAGTAAATGCCATGCTTAAATTGAAGCTGGATCTACCCATCTTGCCCATCCTGAAATTGCATATTCATCTTTTCCTCTGGCTACTTCTGGTTTGACAGTTACCCAAAATGGTTCAGCATCAGCCTTAAACTCCCTCTTTTCCTTCAAAATGCCCAAACTCGCTCTTGATTAGTCAATTTAAACTTAATCTGGTAATTTCCATGGTCCTTACAAAAATCTCAATAGGTCATCTTTAGTTGGTATATGGGATCCCTAACCTAATCTTAATCCAATATTTAATAAATGACCATTGAAGTTATTATATTTGAATATTTCAGTCTCTCCACCACATGTTAATCTCAAATACTCATTAACTAATTCATGTTTAACATCGAATTTTAATTCAGCAATATCTTTATCATCAAAGTAAACATAGGCCTTTACTTCTCCCTTCTTATAAGACATAGAGATGAATCTCCAGTAACCATCAACAATCTTAAATGGAGTTTGTTAGCCTACATCATAATTTCCTGTAGTGTAAGTAGCGAAATAATAAGTTGGGAAATACTACCATGCTACTAGTACTCTGTCTCCTGGTTATTGAGTATTTCTGTTGACTCTTTAAGTTGAAAGTCTAGCAATAGAGTGAGTATGGGGTCTAAATGGTAAGTTCTTTGGTTCAGTTCTGGATGATCTAACCCATGCGACCCAACCATATTCATCTAATCCTCTGATATTGTCCTTAGCATCTGTCAATTCAACATTATAGACTATATCATTACTATCAGAAATTGAGGGTATTTATTTATTCTTATCACTCCAGATTTCTACTAATGAGAATGGTTTTCTGTATTTCTTCTCTCCATCAGCAAATTAGAATAAGTCATTCTTCTTGGTGAATGGTTTCATGGTGAATGCACCATCTCCATAATTCAAATTAACCATACTAGCAGTACCAGTGAAACCCCTGTGTGATGGGTAGAATTTCTTGAAATCTTTACCAAATGACAAATAGTGTTTATTGACTATAAGATGCTTCTATTTATCAAATATTTTCTCGACATCAGATTCTTAGAAGGAAATAAAATGGTATTGAATTGCTTTGTCTCTTGAATATCCAGAATAGAAGAAGTGCCATGCCAAATGTTAATCGGCATGAGGAATCACATGTTCAAATGTCCACGGTTGTCCTGGGTTATAGTTATAAGTGTGATATTGATAGTAAGTATTATGTTTGTACAATGCCAAATCTCTATCACCAAATCTGTTTTCAGCATTCAAATCTGCGTTATACAAACTTAATCTGAATACATTGAACCATGGAGCACCTAGAGCTGGAGTATCCCACCTGAGCCATCCTGAAATTGAGTATTCTGTTGCAAATTTGCTGAAATCACTTGGTATTTCAACTATAACTTCATCTTAACTGTCTCCCTTGAATTGTTTCTAACCTTCCACTACTTTGAATTATCTGAATTTATTATCATCACCAGCAGGATGTGGGATTCTATTGAGTAAATACTTCTTCTTAGCATCATAATTTTTAACAAATGCACCTGGTCCTAGTTTGACTGCATAGTTAGCAAATTAACCATTGAATCTTGGGTAGAAATGAGGAGGTGCAGATCCCAAAGTGAATTTCAAATAATCAACTTTACCGTGATTGCATTTCATTGGAATATGGAATACTTCATCATTGTTATCGAATTTCAAAATACCTACTGCCAATTAATCTTCCCAATGAATAACTGAAGTATAAGAATGTCCATAATCCTTCTCTTTCAGCAACACTAATTCTACCTAACATATTTGGATCTCCTGGTAAATTGTTGGTAACAAACAAAATAGCTGCTTATTCTTACCAAGTAGCCAATAATCGATCTCCCATTCTAATATTTCCTTCATCCTTATTCCATGACAATCTTGACATCATGTACCATGGTTCCAATCTACCCTCTCTCATTTGTGCTGGATATTATTCCAAATGTCTATAATAGAATCCATAACCATATTCCTAAATACCAACTAGATCTTCCTTCTTGAATTCAGTCTAATAAACTGGTTTATCTTGATTCCATGCTGAATCTAATACTTCTTATGATCTAAGTGGATCTACTTCTGGTTCTTTCTCTTTGACGTTATCTTTTCCAATATTGTATCCGAAGATATCTTATTTGTTATCACCATAAGATTTAGGATCAAAAGCTCCATCACCTCCGTTTAATCTTAAATGTGCAATATTACCACTGTATGCTGCGTAGAATTTATCCTTGGCTGCACAAAGTGAGAATTTGTTTGGTAAGTATTGGAATGTATTTTTTGAATTGTACTTCAGCAACTCTGTCTTTAAATTCTACTTTAGCATGTGCTAATCTTTATAGTCTTGAATATCCGAAGTAAACATAATGCCATTTTGTATAATCTGTCTCATAATTGATATTCTAATTTTGATTTGGATATCCAGCAACTACGATATTGACAGCACTATAACAAGTGAAATGGAGATATCCTTATCCAACCCATGCACTCAAGACTCTGTCTCCTAAGAATTTCAAATCAGCAGAGTTTTGAAGACTTGACAATCTCACCATTAAATGCCATGGTTATTATACAGTTGGAGTCCATTTGAACCAACCTGACCATGAGTATTCTCCTGTCAAAGCAAATTCAGTGAAAACCTTTTCATCTACAGCAGTATCCTTTCCGAATTCTTTTGGTGCTTCAACAATGTTCTTGGTTACAAGATTTCTGTTGAATGGATCTGGTTACTTAAGGTCATTAAAGAATGCATTGAACTCAGCCTCATCCTTTTTGAAGATTCCATCACCTACTGAGAATAATACATTAGCAAATTGACCATTATATGCTGGATAATTGAGATTGACTCCTCCCAAATATAATTATAAGAAAGTTGGTGCAATGTGTTCAGCAGCAAAAACGACCTTATTCAATTTCTGTCCATTATGTAAGAAACCTATTGATTATTTTCTACCAAGACTGTGAGCAAAGTGTAAATAATACCAAACACCATCAATATCATCTGGATTGTTGATATTCTAAATCAAGTTGGGATTATTTTGATGATAAGTAGTAAAGTGATAGTAATTGCCGTTATATAACCAATTAGCCAAGACTCTGTCTCCGACTGTAATATCTTATAGTTATTGATTCTTAGTTAATCTGACAACAAATGACCAGGGCTTATCGTATAATCCTATTGGCAATTGAACTGGATAATGGGCCATATGTCTCAACCACATTGAATAACCATATTCATTAACATCATCCAAATCTGATCCAATCATTTTCTTTGACCATACTGGATCCTTTCCATCAACTGGTGAGTCAGAAACTCCCTTCTATTAGTCTCTATTGAAATCGAAGGTAGGAGATGGTTTAACATATGCTTATTTGCCTAGATTATAAGCAAAGATGTCATTCTTGGCTTTATCATACCCACTTATTCTGTAAGCACCTTCACCAACATTTAATCTGAAATAGGATGCGGTACCAGCAAATGGTTAGTAGAACTTGTCCCTAGCAACTTACAATGAGAATTTATTTGGGTAGTAGTGTTTGTGATCTTTGAAAGTGAATTCTTCCAATCTTCCCTTAAATTCTACTCTGTAATAAGCTGCTCTCTCAATCAAAGAATATCCAAAGTAAACATAATGCCATCTTACCAACTCTTATCCAGAGTTTATTCTATTCCAACTATCAGCATTTCCTCCTCCAACTAAATTAGCATATGTATATGTGGAGAATTGCATCATATTACCTGGTCCTGCCCATGCTGATAATGTTCTATCTCCCAAATAAGACAAATCTGTTGGTCCTTAGAATATACTCAATCTAGCATACAGGAAGAAGGCACCTGCTGGAAGATTATCCCATCTGAACCATCCTGACCAAGCATACTCTGGTCTCAAAGCAACGTCTTCCTCAAACATTTATTCCTTGACTTCTTACTTGCCATCAAAGGTTTACTCCTTTGGAATTACTTCGAAAGTCTTCAAGTCATAGTTGAATTAGGCTGGCATCTTGAATCCTGACAAATGCTTAATCAATGCAGCCTCATCTTCAATGAAGATACCCTCGCTGGCTGAAACCATAACATCACTGAACTGACCATTCCATGAATTATAGAAGTCTTTACCTCCCAAATAGAATTGTAGGAATGCTGGTGCTACATGAGCTGCAGCTTGTTAATATTTCACTGGTTTCTCATCACCATACTTCAATAAGGCAACACTTGATTTCTTCTCTAAATTATGACTGAAATGAATGTAGATCCAAATTCCTTCGAAATCTGGTCTTGCAGCTGCATTTACAATTGAGTTTGGATTACCAGCATTGTAAGTTGTAATGTGGAAAGCACTATTTCTATTCAAGAATATTGCCAAAGTTCTATCTCCTAAAGTGATATCCTACAATTTCGAGTTCTTTGTTAATCTTGAAACAAATGTCCATTCACCTTGCATTCCTGATTTCTATGGAGTTGGATATTAAGTCAAGTATCTTGCCCAGAAACCATAACCATACTCCTCGCAACTTGCTACTTCATCTTCTGGCAATACTTTTGTGAATGATGGTTTCTCTTAACTTGGGGCTGCACTTACTAAAATATCAGTTGTTCTCTCCTTGATGTCGAATGGTTTCACTTTAGTCTAAACGAATGGAGCACCAAATCCAAAGAAATGTTTATCGTGAGTGAAATCATCTCCCTTTCTGAATGAACCAGCTCCAATGTTGAAATTAATAGCTCCAATTTGACCATTGAATCCATTTATAGCATCCTTTCCTACATAAACATAAAATCTTGGAACGAAGTAATGGTTAACTTTATCCCATGATAATGATTCAGCTCCATTTTTGTATTATACATAGGCATATGATAATCGATCATTTCTTGAATATCCATGGTAGACAAAGAACCATCTCAGATGTCTATCTTTATGTTCTGTCTATTTCCAAATATTATTATTTCCTGCTCCATTCATATTTACATAAGTGTAAGTACTCTAATGAACATTACCAAATCCAATCCAACCAGCCAATGTTCTATCTCCCAATATTGCAGTATCTGTTGGCTCCTTCTTCAATAATACTCTGTATAAATTCTACCATTGATTTGCTGGAGTTCCTTCAACCCATTTATACCATCCACTGATTGAGTATTCAACTGGGAATCTTTAATTGTCTTCTCCGAATTCCCTCAAAAAGAAATCGTTTTCTGGTTTTCTAGTAATTGGATCCTTGATTAATAAATAATTCTATGGAGTAGTATCCAACTTGGGATATGGATTAGCATTAACATATTTATTCAAAGCATCAATGCTGTCAACATAAGCTCCTATTTAAGATGAGAATGTAATTGATGTGAATAAACCATTGAATCCTGGGTATCTCTTATCATCATTACCACCAACTATGAATCTCAAATATTTGGTCAATGGTTAGGTTGTTTAGTGTGTGATCTATTTGAAATTCTCCTCTCCGAACTTAATGAAACCTTGAGCTTTGTTCTCCTCTACACTGTATGAATAGTAAACATAAGTCCACAATCCTTCAATATCTTCTGGATAATTAACATTTTGAATCATATTTGGATTTCCAGTTAATATGTTGGATGCTGTGAAATGATAATATCCTTGTCCTTACCACATGGCCAACATTCTGTCTCCCATTCTAATGTTATCATATTTCTCTTAATTGGCCAATCTAGCAATGAAATACCAAGCCTCATTCTTACCATTATTTAATCTCTATGGAGTAGGCTGTCAAGAATCTCATCCAAAATCCATAACCATACTCATCAAATGGATTCTCTGAATTAGCATTCTTATCATGTATTGGTTTATCCTAATTGAATGCATTTTCTTTGACTGCAGGATCTGAATCAGCTGGTTTAAATCCAGTGTCTGGCTTTCTTAATTTATCAATACCAGCTCCAATACCGAAAGCATCATTGGGATGAGTGAAATCTTTAGCACTTCTGAATGCACCTTTACCCAAATTGAATTGAGCAAATGCAATCTTACCATTCCATCCTGTATAGAACTTATCTCTTCCGAAGAACACTTAGAAGTTTGGTGCATAATAATGGTTTGTATTATCGTAATTCAAGAAGTCATCATCTGCTTACCATTTGATGTATGAATATGCCTTAGCTTAAGCCTTTGAGTATCCAAAATAAACGAAGAACCATTTGGTGTGTCTATCTTTGTGTTAGATATTCTTCCAAACATTTGCATTGCCACCTCCATTCATGTTTGCGTAAGTGTAGGTTGGTAAATGAATGATACCTCCTTCAGATGTTCCAACCCAAGCAGCCATTGTTCTATCTCCTAAGTATTGATCTGATGGTTTCTCATTTAATGAAACTCTGAACATGTTTTACCAAGCATCTTATGGAGCTTATTACCATTTGAACCAACCACTGATTGAGTATTCCAATGGGAATCTCTCATTGTCTTTACCAATTGCATTAAAGAGTGGATCATTGGTCTTCTCTCTGTATTGTTCATTTGTAACCAATCTATAGGTTTGTAAATCAACTTATCCAATTGTTGGGTTTTCCAATTTGTTCATGTATCCTTTTAATTAATCAGCTGTGTCAATGAAAACTCCTTTAACAGCATCGAATGTAACTTAAGTGAAAATACCGTTGAAACCAGGGTATCTCTTAGCATCATTACCTCCTAGAATGAATCTGACATATTTTGTATCTGGATGAGTAACATCATGTCGGATGGCTTTGATTGTATCTTCAGATCCATATTTGATGAAACCTATAGCTCTTGATTTAGCTTCACTGTATGAATAGTAGATGTATGTCCAAAACACCTTCAATATCAGCTGGATAATCTATATTTTTAATCACATTTGCATTTTCATTAACTGCATTGCAAGTTGTATAGTGATAATATCCTTATCCTTACCAAATGGCTAATAATCTATCTCCCATTCTAATATTATCATAGTTCTCTTGATTGGCTATTCTAGCAACAAAGTACCATGGTTAGTTCTTACCACCAAGCATTCTTTCTGGGAAGGCAGTTAAATATCTCAACCAGAAACCATAACCATATTCTTCCAAGTTATTATCTGACTTAACATTCTAATCAATAACTGGTTTATCTTGACTTGTTGCACTTAGTAATTAATCTTTATTAACTTATCCTGGTTTAACTTCTTATTATTTTTCAAATAATTTAGCTTATCCAACATTGTATTTGAAGATGTCTTATGGATGATCGAATTTGCTGTTTTTGACATAAGCACCTTCACCTGCATTGAAATTAACATAAGCTATTCTACCATTTAATCCAACATATGCTTCATCTCTACCAACCCACACTTAGAATTCTGGTGTCAAATAATGATTTATTTTATCATAGGACATGCTATCTTCAGAATCAAACCATTTGACATAGATCTAAGCTGTGGCTTCAACTTTGGAATAACCATAGTAGATGAAGAACCATTCATTAATTCTATTCTTGTATTGAATGTTCTTATAGAAGTTGTTATTACCACCACCATTCATATTAGTGTAAGTGTATGTAGGGAAATGCAAGATACCTCCTTCAGCAGTACCAACCCAACAAGTGAGAGTTCTATCACCTAACCAACTATCAGTGAATGGAGTCTTCTTAATTTGGACTCTGAAAACATTATGCCATGGAGCTTATGCAGTAGGCTTCCATCTGAACCAGCCACTCAATGCATATTCCAATGGGAATTTGTTATTGCTTCCGATTGATTGAATAGTACTTGGTTTTTCATCCTTATCTCTTGAGATTTGATCTTTAATCAATTCAGTTGTTTACAATGGAACTGCAACACTTGGTGCTTGATTCTTGAGCAAGTAAGCATTCAATTTATCAGCATCTGAGACAAATGCTGATTCAGTAGAGAATGTAACTGAAGTGAATAGACCATTGAATCCTGGGTATCTCTTAGCATCATTACCACCAACTATGAATCTCAAATATTTGGTCAATGAATGAGTAGTTTCATGAACGATTCTTTAGAAGTCAGTATTGCCATATTTGATGAAACCAACAGCTTTATTTTATTCAGCATTGTATGAGTAATAAATATATGTCCACAATCCTTCAATATCATCAGGGAAATTGTTATTAATAATCATATTTGGATTATTGGTAGCTGAATTGCATGTAGTGAAGTGATAATATCCTTGTCCTTACCAGATGGCCAATACTCTATCTCCCATTCTGATATTATCATAATTCTATTGATTAGTCAATCTGGATACAAAGTACCATGGTTAGTTCTTTCCGTTTGGTAATTAATCTGGATATTTTGTTAGGTATCTCAACCAAAATCCATAACCATACTATTCAAGTGGTTTTTCAGCATTAACATCTTTATCTACAACTGGTTTATCTTAACTTGAAGCATTTTCAAGAATGTTCTTATTAGCATCAGCAGGCTTGAATTCATCACTTGGTTTTTTAATGAATTTATCTGTGCCACTCTTGAATCCGAAGATATCCTTATCATGTGAATAATCAGTTGGTTTACGGAAGGCACCTTTACCAATATTGAAATTAACCTCGCCCAATTTCCCATTGAATCCTGGGTAATGATCATCTCTTCCTGTGAACACATAGAATTAGGTTGCTAAATAATGATTTACCTTCTCATGTGATAATTGATCTTCTCCATCTGTCCATTTAATGTAAGCTTAGGCTAATTATTAATCTTTTGAATATCCGAAGTAGAGGAAGAACCAACTAGTGATTCTGTTCTTGTGTTAAATATTCTTCCAAACATTAGCATTACCTGCACCATTCATATTAACATAAGTGTATGTTGGTAAATGGATGATACCTCCTTCAGCTGTTCCAACCCATGCTGACAATGTTCTATCACCTAAGACACTGTCTGTAGAGGGTGTCTTGAGTTACACTCTGAAAATGTTATGCCATGGTTATTAGGCTAGTGGTTACCACTTGAACCATCCACTGAATGAGTATTCAGCTGGGAATCTTTCTGTTTCTTTTCCTATAATCTTTGTTAGTGGTTTATCATCTGAAGTTCTTGTCAAACTATCTTCGATCAATTTGTAATTGGCTAGATCATTGAATCCTTAAGAAGGCTTAGTTAATTTACTAATGAATCCTTTTAAGAGATCAGCAGTATCAATAAATGCTCCTTCTTTGGTGCTGAATGTTATTTATGAGAACACACCATTGAATCCTGGATATCTTCCCTCATCATTACCTCCCAATACGAATCTCACATATTTAGTTTCAGGATGATTGACATCATGTCTAATTGATTGTATGTCATCATTTCCATATTTGATATGACCAACTGCTCTGTTCTTGTCATCACTATATGAATAGTAGAGATATGTCCATAGACCTTCAATGTCTTCTGGATAATTGATATTCTTAATGTAATTTGGATTGTTGTCTACTTTGTTGCATGTAGTGAAATGATAGTATCCTTATCCTTACCAAACAGCCAACATTCTATCTCCCATTCTAATGTTATCATATTTCTCTTGATTAGCCAATCTGACAACGAAATACCATGGTTAATTCTTTCCACTTGGTAATCTGACTGGATAGTTGTGTAAGAATCTGAACCAAAATCCATAACCATATTCTTCAAGCTCTCTTTCAAGCTGGTGCAGCCTTATCAATAACTGGGGTCTTTTGTTCGAAGCCGTTGCTTAATTCTTCAGTAATTGGTGTGCCTGGTTCAATTGCAGCAGAAGGTTTCTTAACTAAATTATCAATTCCTGATTTGAATCCAAAAGCATCTTAAGGATGATCGAGATTTGGATCCTTTAAGAATGATCCATCCCCAAGATTGAATTTCACGTAACCCATCTTACCACTAAGTCCTGGATATTATTTATCTCTGCCAACAAACACATAGAATTCTGGAGTCAAATAATGTCTAACATTATCATAAGTAAGAGCATCATCTGATGATGCCCATTTCACGTAAACTTAAGCTTTAGAGATTGTTCTTGAGTAACCATAATAAACATAGAACCATTCAGTATGTCTTCCTTTGTGTTGAATGTTTTTGTAGAGATTTGTATTTCCTCCACCTACCATATTGTCATATGTGTAAGTTGGGAAATGGAGAATACCTCCTTCAGGAGTACCAACCCACATTGTTAATGTTCTATCTCCCAAGAAGTTATCAGTTGATGGTTTCTTAATTTAGACTCTGAAGATGTTATGCCATGATGCTTAGGCTGTTGGTTTCCATTTGAACCAACCACTAATTGCATACTCAGATGGGAATTTCTAATCACCTCCTCCAACAGTGGCTTCTTTTGTAATGTCTGCTTCAGAACTTCTGCTGACTTAATCAACCAAACCTACAGTTGTCAATTATCTCAATCCAACTTATGGAACTCCAATCTTTGTAACAAATGCCTTGAATTCATCAAGATGTACCAATATAAAGTTTAATCAATTGATACACTTGTGAATTGACCATTGAATCCTGGGTATCTACCCTCATCATTACCTCCCAAAATAAATCTGACATATTTAGTATCTTTGTGTTAGGTGGAATGAGTAATTGTTTATGGAGCATCGTTACCATATTGAATGAATGCAACAGCTTATTTACTGGCTCTGCTGTATGAATAATAGACATATGTCCATAATCCTTCGATGTCAGTTGGGAAATTGATATTTTAGATCATATTAGTATTTCCATTGGCAATGTTGCATGTGGTGAAGTGATAATATCCTGCTCCTTACCATATGGCCAGAGTTCTGTCTCCCATAGCAATGTTATCATATTTTTCATTCCATGTCAATCTTGAGACAAAGTACCATGGTTAATTCTTACCATTGATTTATCTTTCTGGATAAACTGTCAAATATCTCATCCAAAATCCATATCCATAAACTTGTTAATTCCTTGTCATCCTTCAACTCTTTGTTCACTACTGGTACTTTCTGTGTTTCAGAATTATCAAGCACTTTAGTATCTGGTTTTATTTCTGGTTATGGTTTTGGTTAGTCTTTATGGTAGGTATTAACTCCACTTCCAAATGAGAATGGATCTTTTGGTAAGTTGAAGTTCTTGTCTGGAACAAATGATCCTTCACCAATATTGAATTTGGCTTAAGCAATGTTTCCATTGAAACCAGGGTAATGTTTATCTCTTCCTGTGAAGATATAGAATTTAGATGCAAAGTAATGTCTGGTGTCGGGGTATTCAAGAGTATCTTCTGATTGAGTCCATTTAATATAAGCTTGAGCTTTGTTTTAATCCTTTGAATATCCAAAGTATAGGAAATGCCATTCAGTATTTCTTCCTTTATGTGGAATGGTTCTTATAAAGATTGGAATTACCACCTCCATTCATATTAGTGTATGTGTATGTAGGTAGATGGATGATACCTCCTTCTGCTGTTCCCAACCAAGCTGATAAGGTTCTGTCTCCCAAGACATTGTCTGTAGAAGGTGTCTTGAGTTATACTCTGAAAATATTATGCCAAGCTTCCTATGCTATAGCTCCCCATCTAAACCAACCACTGAATGCATATTGATGAGGTAACCTCTTTTCTTCCACCTCAGTTGTGATAGGCTCATCCTTTGGAGTTCTAGAACTTTCCTTATCAATCAAAATAGTAGTAGCCAAATCAACTAGTTTTATGCTTGGTTTTGGTCCTTAAGTATCTAGTAATTTGTTGAGATTTGGCAATGAATTGATGTATGCTCCAACTCTAGCATTAAAATAAACATTAGTGAATAGACCATTGAATGCAGGATATCTCTTTTCATCTGTGCCTCCCAAGATGAATCTAACTTATTTTGCAGCTGGATGAACGACTTAATGAGTCACTTATTAGAAATCACTATCTCCAAACTTAATAAAGGCAATTGCATTGTTTTCTTTTGAACTGTATGAATAGTAAATGTAAGTCCAAATACCTTCAATATCATTTGGATAATCGACATTCTTAATCACATTGGCATTGTTACTCTTTTAATCACATGTAGTGAAATGATAGTATCCTTATCCTTACCAAATTGCCAAAGCTCTATCTCCCATTCTAATATTATCATATTGAACATTTGTAGTTAATCTGGATATAAAGTACCATGGTTAATTCTTTCCATTTGGTAATTACTCTGGATACTTTGTTAAGAATCTCAACCAATATCCATAACCATATTCAACTAAATTTTAATCACCCGCAACAGTCTATTTGTCAACCTTTGCAGAATCTGCACTTGAAGCACTTGCAAATACTGATTTATCAGCTTCTGGAATTGCATCTGGTTTAGGTGGTTCAACGGGTTTAGCAATAGCTTTAGATCCATCTAAAAATCCAAATTTATCTTTATCATCTGGGAAATCGTTTCCTGTTTTGAAACTACCTTTACCAATGTTGAAATTAACAAATCCAATTTAACCATTGAATCCTTAGAAGTTAGGATCTTTGCCTAAATAAACAAAGAACTTAGGGGCTAAGTAGTGATTGATTTTCTAGAAAGTTAATGATTCCTCACTATCCTTGAATTTGACATAAGCATAAGCTTTTTGATCTTTCTTTGAATATCCATAATACAAAAAGAACCACTCTTAATGTCTATCTTTGTGTTATATATTTTGAATAATATTAGGATTTCCTGCTCCATTCATATTATTGTATGTATAAGTAGTGTGATGTAAAATACCTCCTGCGGTGGTACCAACCCAAACAGCTAATGTTCTATCTCCTAAAAATCTATCAGAGAATGGTGAATTAATTGTAACTCTGAAGATATTATGCCATACTTACTATCCTTATAATTTATCCCATCTAAACCATCCACTTAAAGCATATTCTTATGGTAATTTAGTTTATTCATCTCCAACAGTTTCACCAATATGAGCAACAGTTGGAACTCTTTCTATTTATCCTGCAACAATCTTCTTGTTAACAGCTGGAGTGTCAACATCTGGCACAATTCCTAATCTTGTTTTCAAAACATCTAAACTATCAATGAATGCTCCTTTCTCATGAGAATATGAGACTTTAGTGAAGATACCATTAAAGGCTGGATATCTATTGTTATCCATACCACCTAAAATGAATCTAACTTATCTGGTTTCTGGATGTGTTATTGAATGAGTGATTGATTTGACATCATCATTTCCATACTTAATGAATCCCACAGCTTTCTTCTTCTCTGCACTGTATGAATAGTAGATGTATGTCCAAACTCCTTCAATATCAGCTGGATAATTGATGTTTTAAATCACATTAACATTTCCGTCTTATTTATTGCATGTTGTATAATGGTAGAATCCTTGTCCTTACCAAATAGCTAAGGCTCTATCTCCCATTCTAATGTTATCATATTGGACATTGGTTGTTAATCTTGCTACAAAGTACCATGGTTGATTCTTTCCATTAATTAATCTTGCTGGATATGCAGTTAAGAATCTAGCCCAGAATCCATAACCATATTCAACCAAAAGATCGTTGGATGCCAAAGTTTTATCAACGTTGGGGGCATTATTATTGAATTTGCTTCCATATTCAGTCTTATCATCTACAACAGGTTTTGTTGGATCAACTTTTGGAATTAACTAGCTTCCTTTATCAAATTTGAATGCATCAGTTGGATGTTTGAAATCATTTCCTTTTCTAAATGATCCTTCTCCATGATTAAAGGCTGTAGATGCAATTCTTCCATTGAATCCTGGGAATTGAACATCTTTACCAACGAAAACAAAATATTTCTTAGCAAGGTAGTGATTGATGTCTTTGTATTCTAAATTATCTTCGCTATCTCTCCATTTGACATATGCATAAGCTGCTTTATCATTCTTTGAATATCCCATGTAAACAAAGAACCATTCAAAATGTCTATTTTTATGATTGATATTTTATGGTAGATTATTTGGACCAGCTCCATTCATATTCTTGTATGAGTATGTTGTCAAATGAATGATACCTCCTGCTCCACTTCCAACCCATCCTGCTAAAGTTCTATCACCAAGACTGTTGTCTGTTGATGGCTAACTGATTTGGACTCTGAATAGATTGTGCCATGCCTATTAGGGTGTTGGTTATTCCCATTTGTACCAACCTGAGAACGCGTATTCTTTAGGGAATGGAGCTTCAACAGTTTATGTATTTCCTGGAGTTCCTGGATTTCTTGTGATTTAACTATCAACTAGTGGGGTTGTGGTCAAAGGAACTTTAGATCCTAAAGGATTTGGTTGTTTATCAAGGAAAGCCTTGAATTAATCAAGGGATCCAATATAGGCTCCAGGAGAAGCAGAGTGAACAACTGATTAGAATTAACCATTGAATGCAGGATATCTATTATTGTCTTTACCTCCCAAAATGAATTTAACATAATTATTATCTGGATGAGTAACTTAGTGAACAACATCAATTGGATCTGTTGCACCAAATTTAATGAATGCAACTGCCTTCTTCTCTTATCTACTATATGAATAGTAGACATATGTCCACAATCCTTCAATATCAGCTGGGTAATTGACATTCTTAATTACATTGACTTGTCCTGGTAAATTGCATGTGGTGAAGTGATAATATCCTTGTCCTTACCAAATAGCCAAAGTTCTATCTCCCATAGCAATATTATCATAATTAGGTCTGTTGGCTAATCTTGAAATGAAATACCAAGGTGCATTCTTTCCATTCGGCAATTTGACTGGATAAGCAGTTAAGAATCTCATCCAAAATCCGTAACCATATTCAGCAAGAGGTTATTCTGATTTGAATTCCTTAGTAACTTTGGGTGTATTATCAGATACTGCATTTGGAATTTAAGTTTCTCCAGTTTCCTTATCAACTTCTGGTTGTACTTTCTTTTAATCTGGCTTTTTGAGGATGTTGATTTCACCCTTTTGTAATCCAAAGATGTCATCTGGATGTTTGAAATCTGGAGTCTTTCTGAATGTTCCATCTCCTAAGTTAAAGTTCACATATGCCAATTTGCCATTCAATCCTGGGAAGTGCAAGTCTTTGCCAGCGAATGTGTAGAATTTAGGTGCATAATAATGATTGACATTGTTATACTCTAAGGTTTCAAGTCCTGATGCAAATCTAACTCCGACAAATGCCTTTTATTAATTTTTTGAATATCCAAAGTAAACAAAGAACCAATCGAAAATTCTATTCTTGTGTTGGATATTGCTGACCATATTTGGATTACCTGCTCCATTCATATTTGTGTATGTGTATGTTGGGAAATGTAAGATACCTCCTTAAGCAGTACCAATCCAACAAGATAATGTTCTATCTCCCAAGAATCTGTCAGTGGATGGCTTCTTTATTTGAACTCTGAAAACATTGTGCCAAACCTATTATTAAGTTTGTTCCCATTTGAACCATCCTGAAATGGCATATTCATGTGGGAACATTTCTTGTCCACCACCAATTTCATCATAGTCTGGAATGTCATTTGGTTTTCTAGAAATGATATCAGAAACTAATTCATGATTGTAGAATTAATCCAAATCTTACTTTGGTATTATTGTTCTTTTTAATTAATCTGAAAAGTCTTCAATTGTATCCAAAAATACTCCTGGTCTAGCTGAAAATGTGACTTAACTAAATAAACCATTGAATCCAGGATATTATTTATTATCCATACCACCCAAAATGAATTTGACTTTCTTGGCAGCGGGATGTTGAACTGAGTGTAAGATTGTTCTTGGTTCTTGATCTGCATATTTGATGAAGGCAATAGCTTTTTTAGCTTCTGAACTGTATGAATAGTAAACGTATGTCCACAATCCTTCAATGTCATTTGGATAATTGATATTTTGAATTACATTGGCTTGGTTCTTTGGTTAATCACAAGTAGTGAAATGGTAATATCCTTAACCTTACCAAATGGCTAGTAATCTGTCACCCATATCAATATTTTTGTAATTCATATTTGAAGTTAATCTAGAAACAAAGTACCATGGAGCATTCTTTCCATTCAATAATCTATCAGGGTAAGCAGTTAAGAATCTCATCCAAAATCCATAACCATATTCGACTAATTCGTTTTCATCTTCTTAATTTTCTTCAATGACTGGTTTATTTTCTTCGCTTGAACTTGGTCTAGTCAAACCATCAGTCTCTACATCATCAACTGCTTTATATGGTTTCTTTTATTTTTCAGGATCTTCTTCAGTGTCTATTTCTGGTTGAACTCCAATCAATTTCTTTTTACCAGTCACAAAACTAAAGGGATCACCTTTTCCTGTAAAGTCATTGCTAGGTTTGAATGATCCTTCTCCAACGTTGAAAGCAACTAATGCAACTTTACCATTGAATCCTGGGAATTATTTGTCTTTTCCTACATAAATGTAGAACTTAGGAACTTGGAAGTGTCTGATGTTTTCATATTCTTATTTTTCAGTTGATTGTTTCCATTGAATTGTAGCAACAGCCTTCTTCTAAGGTCTTGAATATCCAAAATAAACAAAGAACCATTCAGTGTGTCTATTTTAGTGTGGGATATTCCTAATCACATTTGGATTACCACCACCTTCCAAATTAGAAAATGTATAGGTTGGTAAATGAATGATACCTCCATCTTGTTTTCCTACCCAGGCAGATAATGTTCTATCTCCCAAGAATTTATCAGTTGATGGTTGTTGTATTTGAACTCTGAAGATATTATGCCAATCTTATTGTTATTTTGGTGCTTCCCATTTGAACCAACCACTGAAAGCATATTCATGTGGAAACTTTGGATTTTTTGTTGTTCCAACAATAGAAAGAATTTCTTTGGTATCGGGATCTCTTTATTATGGATTTGAGACCACCTTATAAGTAATTAATTCAGGTAAGAAATCCTTTGGTTGTTTCTTTTATGCTTACAATTTACCAATAACATCATCTTCAGAATCAAGGAAGACACCTGGTTTAGTACTGAAATAAATTTATTAGATTAAACCATTGAAGCCAGGATATCTATTTTAATCTTTACCTCCAATAGTGAATCTAACCCATTTTGTTGATGGATTCAAAACATCATGAGTAACCTTTTTAAGATCATCATTTCCAAATTTGATAAAAGCAACAGCTCTCTTTTTCTCAACACTGTATGAATAGTAAATATAAGTCCAAACACCATCAAAATCTTCAGGATAATTAACATTTTGAGCAACATTTGGTTGATTCTTTGGTTAATCACAAGTTGTGAAATGATAATATCCTTTACCCAACCAAACAGCCAACAATCTATCTCCCATATTGATATTTTCATCTTTCTTATTTGCACTCAATCTAGAGACAAAATACCAAGGAGCATCTTTTCCATTCGGTAAGAACTTAGGATAAGCCAATAAAAATTTAGCCCAATATCCGTAACCATATTCAGTCAATGGTTCTTGACTTTCTCTTTCCTTCTATACCACAGGATCTGGATTGGTAAAGTCAGCTGGTTTCTTTTTATTTGTGGAATCCTCATCATCCTCTTCATCTGTTGTACTACTTGGTTCAGAAACACTTTATTCCTATTAATCATCTCCTTCTGGAACTCTATCAGCTGGACCTGGTCGGACTGGTTATGTTGGTTAGATTGGTTAGATAGGTTGGACAGGTTTCTTAGTTTCTTCATTTCCTTGTTATTGACCATCAGGTTTTCCTGGGACTACTTGTTTATCATCTTCAAGCGGTTTAATTCTTATAATAGTTCCTTAACCATCTGAACATTCTTTTGTAACTTCTCTCACTTGGTCTGCTTTAGAATTTATAATGTTGATTGTAATCTAATAATATTCAAATTAATCTTACCTAGGGTCCCTTTTAACATTGCTTTCTCACTTATTCTCTCTCTGACATTAATCTATTAATCAATTATTCTATTCTATCGCAGCACATTTGTAATTCTTTATCATTCTCAGCAGTATCTAATAAACTTACTACTCCTTGTAATTCCATGGCACTATCCTTTCTCCATCTTTGATAAGGGGTAATTTGTAGATGGTGTGCGCTTATTTGACTCAAGATATCTGAAAATGAATTTCTGAATTGCAACAATACTAAAATTTAAATTAATTTATTTACTTGGTTCGACATCTTCGTAACCGTCTCCTCGAAAATCTTGCAATGCCACCTTTAATTATTAAAGATTATGCGAATCTGCATTGAGTTGGTCTTGATTTTCTAAGATTTCAGACCATGTATCCATTGATTTGCTTACTTCACCCAATGTCGGACTACATTCCAGGGAATTAGTCTCCAATTGATGCAATTCACTTAAACTATGCAATTTTAAATTGCTACCCAATTAAATGAATTATTAAGCTATATTTAACGATCAACTCATACCTCCTAAAGTGCAAGCTAGTAATAACACTATAAGCAGCGTTTTATTATTCATAAAATAAAAATAATAATGAATATTGTATTATCATATTCCTTAAAATAACTAGAAAATTCGTTTTTTCCACTCATCATTAGGATTATAATTTATAAACATTTATAATTTTCTGTTAAAATGATGAATAGTCATTCTATTTCAATTGCTACAAAATCCCTTCTGAACTTTTAAGTTTAAATATTTCAATCAGTCTTCAGATCTCATCCATAATTCAATTAGAAAATAGTTTTCCCTCAAAATAGCGTTGGAATTTCCTATTTTTCAAATTTTTTTTAAGCCTAGTAAACAAATGAAATGAACATATTTCAACAAATGAAAATAGCCCCCTTAGAACTCTCGTTTTTTAAATCTCTCTAACTTCGATCATATCATAGTCACACAAGAACTCTATTTTTTTTGCTATACTTAAATAATATTTAATTTTTAAAACTATTGTTTCAAAAACAATCATTTTCGCAAAATTAATTAAGTGAGATTAAAAAACTTTGACTTTTTATCTACTTATTCAAAATACAATACAAATACCCTTACTTCTTTAAGTGGACAAAGAGATGAGGCAAACATAATTTCTGTTTGTTCATTTAATTCTTGAAATCAAAAAATTAATTTATCACTTTAATAACAAGTTTCTTTATTTTTAGTATAATAATTTCTGATGCTATAATACGCTTTTGTGTACTACACATAACAGTGAAAATTTATAGATTAAATTAAACTGTATTTGTATTTGAGCTCTTACGAATCGATATTTTAAAGAAAAGGCTATAAATTCTAAAGATTTTAATTATGATATTTGTTTATGTTTATATAATAAATCTCAAAGAGATTCTGCGGTTGAATCCTAAATTTTTGAGGTCGTTTCAAGATAGGCAGCATTCAATTTACTTGCCAAATCACTTCCTGTCTCAGATTCAAGAATATTTCCATTGATGTCGGTTGCTGTGTAGGAAATAACTCCAGCATTGTTTGAAAGATCGAGTACTTCTCCAACAACTCCTGGAACATATTCAGCATGAGTTTCTGTGAATGAGGTGTGCTTTTTGGTTTAAGTCTCTACGTCTGATGTAATTTGAGCCCAATGTTCTAATAAGAATATAGAGAATTAAGTAATTACATGCTTCTTTTGCGCTCAAATGGTAATCTTTATCTCCCAAATTTTCAAATTCAATGAATGCACTATTAAAGGTCCTTGCTTTTTTATTATGGACTGCTTTGTGACTTTTTCTTACATGTCCTGCAGTTACTGATAATAATAAGACACAGATGAGAATTGCCTTAATCATAATTTATATTATTATTAAAAATCGTTTTTGCTTCTTTTTGGTTTTAAAATTATTATTCAATAAATCTATCATTCATTTTCCATTGCCTTCCATACTAATACCAATATCCAAGTTATCAATAGGAAGATAAACATCGGCCAAAATACAATGCAGCTATAATTGAGTAGCCATATGATGGTCAATATAATTAAACCCCATTTGCATGTCTAAAAATTGATAAGGTTGTTGAGATCGTGGAATCTTAAAGATAAATGAAAGCAACTAGTATTTTTGCAAGGTATTAAAATGCAAAAGCCATCTATAAATCTGCAAAAAGCAGACAATGAAAACACAATCAAAAGTATTGATATAATTAATCCAATGAAATCGCAGCCCTCAGGTGTTTCATCTACTTTTTTTTAGAAGAGTTGTCTAAACACAAATCCTAATAAGATAAATAACCAATATGCAAAACAGCATTCAAAGCAATCAGGTTGTTTTCTAGATTCTTTTACTCGTTTTTACAAATCCTATAAATATTATTTTCTCTATTCCTCATCGTTATTATTAGCTCTTACTTAAATTAAATATTTACGTATCGTCTCCTTATTGGGTCTGTTTCTCCTCTTCTCGATTATTCATAAAATTAAATATTGCAAAATTGCAATGTAAAAATATTATATTTATCTATATAATGTTTAACTATATTCAAAAATTTTTGGCATATTTATCAACCTAAATAAAAAGTTCATTATTATATACTTTACAATTTTCCTTAGTCTTTCAACTCCCAATTTATTATCCCCTGAGATATTATCTATGAGTAAAATCACTAATAATATTACCTGATTTATAAGGCGGTGAAATCCTTATCGAAATAGATGGAATAATGATCTCCTAATCTTTCCAATCAACATCTCTATACAATTTTTATAGATGATCGAATAATTGTTAATGAGGTTCTTTCATCTCCTTTTTTATCATCTCTTATGCCATAGCTGCCAAATCGATTGCCAATAAATTTGATAACGTTTACTACGCTTATTGGAACGTATACTTTAGGATCTTGAATATCAATAGTTTGCAAATCTTATATTTATTGTTGATTGATTAAAAAGAAGTCCTCTTCATTTTCTATTATATTCCTATTTCAATCATACTTAAAATAATGATTGATTCATCGCAATAATATATGAGGCCTTGAAATACATCACCATAATTTGTTGTGACTTTGGCTTGCATACCAAATAATTATAGTTTTTAAGTGTCTGTAGTCAATAGTGTCCATTACTATTTCGACATAAATTAATAATTTATTTAATATTATATATTTTAAGCGCAATATTAGAAGAATCTATACTCAAAGACAGTGAATCAAATTGACCTTCAAAAAATTGCCAGGCATTTCAAGTTGACCATCCAAAATTCTACAAGAAGGCTTATAATTATGAAATTCCCATTTTTCCATCATTTCTATTTTAATAGCTGACAAAAAACTAAAGGAAAATTGTATAATTATCACAAGAACCACCAAACAGATTGCTATAAATATTGAGATAGTTGATAAAGAATTGATTCCAAATCTTTAGATAATTGTAATTTAAGCGTAAATGCATAATGCCATAATGATAAACTGAATGACCCAGCACAGTTTTGTTGCCAATTTTTAATTTCTGAATTGAAAAAAGTCAAATCGATTAACAAATTTTACTCTGTATTCTAATTTATATTTACAAATTTCACAGTATAACTAAAAATATATTTATTAAAATACTACTTCTCGATTTAATATCTTATTCACACCGAATTATTATAAAATCCACATTTTTAAGCATTCTTCATGTACAAATTCTGTTGAACCTTTACATTTACATGGTGAAATGAATTGAGAGGATTAATCATCTTAGATACATATTCTGCAAATTTTATCTAATTAATTAAATTCATACTTATTTCTTATGGAAATAGTCCATTTAACTCATTTGTATATATTCTACAACCAACTGTTTTTTTCCTAATCAAATCCTCTAGACTAATTCACTATTTTACTTTCAAATAAATAGTCTTTAATATTTTTTTTCTGAATTTCTAATTTTCAACATTTTCGTTAATTCCCTACTCAGAAGTATTCAAAAAGATGAAATTATTATTCTAAGAAGTTGCATCATTCCTATCATCAGCCATTAATCAAAATTCAAAAGTATTGTGCAATTTAATAATATAAATAAATCATTATTCAGAGATATTTGTACTAGTCATGAGTTAGTTGACTTAAATGACTTATAAGTTATTTAGTCCATTCGGATGAACCGATGCTGTCTTTTTCCGAACTATAGGACTACCAGTTACACTTTATCCCATTTAAGATTATAATTAAAAAAAGCTACCCTATTTCGTATCTCTTCTTGGTCGATAATTACTTATTGTCCAATTCTCAATCATTTCTACTTAATGAAATGCAATAACACTTGCAGCAAGATATACTATTAAAATTAAACACAGCACTATCAACAAAGTCATGACAGCATCTACTCCTATGTTAGATAGCCCAAAATTAGTAAATAATACTACATAGTATATATTTCGTACCAGCAATAGAACTAATTATAGCAAAAATAAAGAAAAGTTAAATAAGCCAACATATCTTTTAGTGTTTTGGTACTTCCCAAAATCGAGATTTCTCAAAGTGATTGTGTAATTGCATTCGCATACGAAATTTTTGTGAACATAATTCACATTTAATCTAATTCGTTAATTTTAATAAGTACTCTGTCTTTAAATACATCTTCTATGCCATTTTTCTAAAGGATCCAAAGTTTTAAACACTCTTCATGTATATATTACAGGCTTCCTTTGCATGCACAAGGCATAATAAATCTTGAAGTTTCTTCCTCATTCATGCATATCCTGCAAGTCACTTTAGTTATTGTAATAAAATATACATCCTCTTTTAGATAATTATAATTACTATTCATTCATTTCATTCACATATATATTACATCCAATCAGCTTTCTTCTTTTCACATCCTACATCTATATATCATAATACCTAATAATAAAAAGTCTTCAAAATTCCTTTCTTGATTATTTCCTTTCTAGGAGAAATTTAGTCATCAGGTTAGTTGTCAAGATTAAGATCTGGTATGAATTGCATAGAGGAATTCATAGGATTAAAGTTTCTATTGGGAGATTAATTAGTTAATCTTATTTCACTCACATTGGGGTGGAATGACATAAGAGATTTAATATTTTTATTATAATTTCAACAAATATCCCAATATTATTTATAATTATAGGATTGTAAGAGTCCTAGAGAAGTGCAGAACAAACAAATAATGAGCTAAATTATTTTCATTTTTATTTTTAAATTATTTGATAACAACTAATAAAATATAATAATCTCATTATTAAAATAAGAATATTATTACTCGAAACATACTCAAAAAAAATATATATATGTATGCCATAGATTTATAATTTCTGTTAAAAATCTTTAGTATAAATAATATTCTCATTAAATAGATTATAATTTCAACACTTATTGAATTCAATTTTTTATTCTAATACAATCCAATATAATAACATTGTACAATTATTTTAACTTTTCATTTCAGAGCTAAATATAAAAATTTTATTTTCGAATACTCCTATTATCAGCTTCATCTAGCTTAGGTAATAAGACATAAGGCTATTATGAATTGATTTAGAAGAATTATTTATAGTGAAATGTTAAAAAGTCTTTACCAAAAAAATATTGATATTCCAATGCAAATCAGTTTTTTATATTATAAAAATGATCATTCAATCTAATTATTTATTATTACTCTGATTTAAATCTTCCTTTAAATTGTTGATATACTTAATAGTAACACGAAGTTTCATATAATCCATAAAAAATCTAATACATTTGAATTTTTACATATGACCATTAATAATTAGAATTTTTCGATAAGAATATATTTAATTTTTCATATCATTTTACACCGTTGATTGTATACTATCTGATCTTGAATTTATTTTTATTGCTAACAAATTACTTAAGAATTTTTGGATTTGTAAACGAAAGTATCATAAAAGGATCTAATTATAAATTTAAATTACTATCTCCTAGGTTATCAAAATGTTTTCATTTTTATCTAAATAGGTATTGCATCGGTCTTAGATATCTAAGACTTTAATAATTCTAGCAAAAATATTCAGTAAAACAAAAACGAAAAATACTCAATTATTTAAGATGCATTTATTATTTTTGGATTCCAATGTATTTCGAAATTCATACTATATAAAGTTTCAGTCTGATATAAATTGAATAAAATTGAAAATTATTATTCCTAATATATTTCGAAAACATTATGTGTGTATAATCTTTATTTTACTTAATATAACATAATATAGATTAATCAAGAAATATTAGCGATTTCTAAAATAATATTTCATATTTAAAAAATGATCAAATATGATAAATACTTCTTATAAAATTAAAATTGTTTTTTTGATAGTTATCCAAAAAAGGATTTGAATTAAAAGGAGAAATAATTTATTGGATTCAAGATTTTAAATCCAAACAATTGCATTTTTGAGCCATATTTCAATGAAGCTTTGAGAAATTATGGGAGAAATTTCAAAATGAGATTAACAGAAATTTAACAGACCTAAAATTAAAAATCGTTAAAAGTCAGTCAGATAGGATAATAATAATAAGAGTTTCAATAATGGTATACTTAAGCGATAATGGAGAAAGAATGCAGTTTTTTAATTTAAATGTAAAAATATTAAATTGAATCATCTTTTTCGATATTTCCTTATTGAGATGTGTTAAGTTTATCAGTATAAGTGTAATACAATGCTAAGTATTTGATTTGGTAAAATAAAATATTAATTAATTGCTTTCAATTTAATTTTCTTTATGCATCTAACTTTAGAAACAGAATTAGGAGTTAATAACTTCATCATAAATGATTTTCCAAAAGATGAATATGTCGATTTCCTGAGTCAAAAGTCTTTATCAGAGCACGGCTTTCCAGTGCCCGAATTAAAAAGACAATATGAGGATGCAATGCCTCCACCTAATTCTAAAGATAAACAAATTAGTTTTAATATGAGTCCAATAATGTCACCAAGTTTTGAAGGTTGCAACACCAATGAAATATTGATTGCTAAGGCTAATCCAAGCGGTGGTACTCAAACCTCGTTTTAAACTAATTTTTCAAAATTGAGAAATTCATAATCAACGGTGGGGGAAGACATGATGAGATATCTATAGATAAGAAGATTCTTTAATAGGTTTATGCGTTCCATGCATCTTTTTAGTAGATTACAGAAACATCATTTAGATATTCTAAATGACTCTGCTTCTAATTATGATCCAAAAATATTTGGTCAGAGATAATTTAATTTCAGGCCTTTGGGAATGATTAAAAATATGAATCTACCAAAGGTGCCCTCAATTAGTTAGAATGTTGAAAAAGTGATAAATAGAATAGGTTAAACAATTAAATAAAAAGTTGAATATTGGGATTAAAATATCAGAATATTTTAGCCTGAAGAGAGAAAAAAGATTTTATGGGACAGTTGTTTATCATTCTCTCGTATATATTTCATCATTTTGATTCCTATGGATATATCTTTTGAGCAAGAATTTTTATACTCAAATGAATTGTTCATCCTAACAGTCATCATGACAATACTGTTGATGCTGGATATTCTACTCAATTTGAACACTGCCTATTACTAATTTGGACTTATTGTAAATGAAAGATCTAAGATCTTTAATCACGTCATAAGTAAAGCATATGGTTGTGATGCCATATCAGTCATATACTTATTTGTGTTAATGTTTTTAGATTGGGATGAATATAGAAATGAAAAGCAATATATTTTGGTTGGTTTATTAACATTTGTTGGTTAGTACCAAAACATTACTAAATTAATTAGATTGAGTGAGGAAGTATTAAATTTGACAAAGGTTACTGCCTCAATTTTAGAGTTAGTAAAATTGATAATATTTTTAATCTTTATTTTACATGTTGCAACTTGCATTTGGTATGGAGTATGATATCAAATATATACTTAGGTAGGCAATTACGGTCTATAATATCTAGGATCAAGTTGGATAGACAAATATCACTTAGAAGATAATAATTGGGCTGAAAGATATTTAAGATCCTTCTACTTTTGTACTGTTACCATGTTTACTGTTGGATATGGCGATTTAACCCCTTAATGTAATAATTCATCTAATTTCAGCCAACCTAGAATATACTATTTGCATTATCTTTATAATGATATTTAGTATTCAGTTGCCTTATAGTGTTAATACTGTGGGAGCCATTATTGATGAGATTTCCAAATATAGCGAATAGAAGCTCTAGAAATTAAGAATTATTAACACTTATATGACTAAAAAGAAAATCAGTTTCTAATTACAATCTTAAATTAGAGAATACTTAAATTATTACTGGGAAATGGAAAATACTCAATAATCCAATGAAGAATAAGCGATTATTGACTAATTGTCAGAATAATTAAGAGAAGAATTAATGGTTGAAGCCAATTCTGTTGTTCTCAATAACTGCTCTCTCTTTAAGAAAAACTTTTCTCATGAATTCAAAAAGGCTCTAGTTAAGAAGATCAGAACTGTTTCCATCCAACCAGAAAACATAATTGATTACTCCTTAGAACCTGACTCCTATTAGAATAATTATGCCTACATTTATTGAATCAGGTGAAGTTGAAGTTCAGTTATCTGATCAGATATTTTCTCCTGGCACAACATTCCACAAACTGACTCCTGGATGTATCTTTGGATTATATGAATTTATTACTGGTTAAGAGTAAAAAGAAGTGTATAAGAGTGTTGGCTTCACTAAATTACTCATTTTACCCAGATTAGCGTTCTTAAAGATCCTAAAAGAGTTCCAAGAAGACAGGGAAAAGTTTTGTTAGATTAGAGATAATCTATTATACAATTTCTCCAAGCTATCCCTAAAAAGTTTAGATATTTCATGTTATGTTTGCTAGTCGAGAGAGCATCGTTCGAAAGATTGCCCCTTACTTCACTTTTGTCCAGATAAAGAGAGAATTATTAAATCTTATAACTTTGTTAAAGAATAAGTTCGAGAATGGACTGTTCGAAAACATGCAAACAAAAATGAAAATCGTTACATATATAATAATGCTTTATTGGATTACAAATTGCTCAAAGAAACAGCTGAATACATCTAGGATGATTTTTGGCAAGAAACTTAGCTATATGATTTAGATATCGAAAATAATGCAACTAGTCCAAATTTCAATAGTGGTGCTTAAGGATCTCCTTAACATTCATCTAGTTCTGATGACGAAAAGGATGAGATTGTTTAGGAATTATAGAGACCATCACTGATATCCTCATCAAAGGGTCCTAGATAAACAAGAACTACCAGACTATTAGAAATGAATCAAATGAAAAAACTGTCAGCAAGAAAATCCAGTATTTCTCCTATGATTCCCAGAAAATCTTCTTCTTCGTATTTAATCGAACACTAATAATAACCTAAATTATCAATTACTAGTTTGTCTAATTCACCTAAAACAAATGCATAAAATTCTAACGAAAAGGCATAATCTTAAGATTCAGAAATTATTAAGGAAACTGCACTTTAAGTAACAAATTAATAATCTGATCCTTTAAAATCAGCGATTAGTCCTATGAAATAGAACTTTATGAAATCAGCATTAAAAAAATTAAATGATAATAACAATAATGATAGCAATAACAATAACAATAACAATAATACTATTGATAATCATGAATAAGAGGATAAGGCTAAAAAGGTAAAAGTGAAATTTTAACAAGCTTTTTCTTTTATAAAAAGATTAAAACAACTGAAGTTTTCCAAAGAAGTTGAAAAACCACGAATTCAACCGAAGTTTCAGACCATGGTAGTTCAAAAATAAAATCTTAATTTAATTTAATAAAGAATACAAAGAAAAAGTAATGTCTTAACTTTTTAGGATTAAACTAAATTAGATTTATTAGTTTTAGAACTTAATAATTAATTAAACAACAATTTTTAAGAAGTAGAAAATTTCGAAAACAAGAAAAATTTTAAATTCTATTAACCTCATAACAATTTAGCCAATTTATAAATATCAACTAAGTACCATCCTAAATTTTTAAGCAATATGACTCTTTACATTAAATATTTTCTCTATCCTGCAGAATTTATCAAGAAATATAAGAATAAAGATCCAACAATATTGGAAGTTAAACCTGTGTCTTTTGCTACTTAAATGAATGCATATAAAGATATATTGAAATTTAGGAAGTAAGCCAGGAAAAAAATAAACAAAAAATAGATAGCCCCAGAATGATGATTATTGATTTTATTATGATTTAATAAAGAATCACTCTAGATCATTAAATGGAGTAATTCCTTCTTATCCAAAGTAATTAAATCTGCCTGTAGCAACATTCATAATTGCTGTGTAAAAGGTACCTTCATTATGAATTGGATATGTGTTTATAACACTATAAACTCCCAATTCATTTTGCATAGTGCTAGTTAAATTAGCCAATAAATTTTATGCAATTGTTCTTCTTTAATCACCTTTAGGGTCTTTGTGCCAATGGTCATAATTAGTCTAAACCATATATTAGAATTGATCGTTTCCTAATCCAGTGTTATTGAAGAATAAGGTTGGAAAAGTTGAGATTGGATCTCTAGAAATAATAGCGCCTTAATTGAATTTGGTACCGGCAACAATATTGTATTGTGAGCATGCTACAATCACATTTTCTAAATATGTAACTGCTTAATCGAAATTATTAATGTCAGAATCAAGGATCTAAATATATTTTAAAAATATTTACATGTCTAAATGTCCATCCTAGTGATGTTGTTCCTGCTGAGATTTTCTTCAATAACATAAATAATGGCAAATAGTGTCCATATCTCCAGTTTTCTTACAAGGAAACAACTCCATATTTGAACATGGTAACAAAACCTGTCTTGAACCAATATTAATCAACAGATTCACCAATATATTGACCATTTTTTATAAATTTGAAATGAATGACGAGTAATCTACCGGCATCTGGAGACTGGTCCATGTTTCTTCCATGAATAATACCATCTTTAGTCTATAATAATATGGCGGTGCATTCTTTAATATTGACTGATAAGGAGTGACCGATTTCATGGAAATAAGCCCAAGCAGCCATATACTCAAATGTGACATCAGATCTATTGAAAGCTTCCACGATTCCTTCAAGTTCTTAAGCATATTAAGGCCAATAAGTTCTTACGGAAGTAGCTAATATAGCATAGTCCTTAGATGTTAAATGTTTGAAGGTAGTTTCATTGTGATAAGAAAAGAAAGCACCAAAAGAAGCATCATATCCATAGGTGTTCAAGACTAATTGAACAGCTGGTTAGAATCTCTATTTTGCTGGGCCATCTAGGTCTATATCTAGTGTTGGAACTATTGTGTAAGCGTATGTTGTCGCTAATATCAACAGGATTACTGCAAGCTTCATATTATTAGTTATAAATAACATATTTAAATATAAGTAATTTTATATTATTATCGATGATGACTTCATCACTTTTATATTATTATCTCATTCATCAGTTAATGTGATACTTGGTTATCCAAAAGCTATTAATCTATTGTATTTGGCATTCATGACCACTGTATAGAATGTTCCTTCATTGTGGATAGGATAAGTGTCCATAACAGAGTAGACTCCAAATTCATTGAATAGATTATTTTGCATATTTGCTAACAAATTTTCTGCAATGGTTCTTCTTTGATCATCTTAAGGATCTGGTAACCAATGGTCATAATTTGTCTAAACCAAGTACTTGTATCCGTTCTAACCTTAAGGTATATTACTTAATGATATTGTTGGATAAGTCTCAAATGGATCTCTTGAAATAATCACTCCTTAATCTTTTGCAGTTCCTCCAATAATGTTGTAAAGAGCACATGCAACTTTGTTTTATTCAAGATGTGATACAACAGAATCGAAAGTATTTAGTTTATCATTCACCAATACTTCTCTATATGCCCATGCCAATGAAGGTACACCTTGTTGGATGAAAGTCAAGAGTTGATCTTTGCTCAAGGGATCACCAAATCTCCAATTCTCCTCAAGAGAGGCGACATTATATTTCAACAATGTAACAAATCCAACTTTGAACCAATACCAATCAACTGATTCTCCTATATACTTTCCGTCTTTCTTAATTTTCAAATGTAATACGATATTTCTTGCTTAACCTGGATATTAATCCATATTTCTCCCATGAAATATTTGATCTCCATAGGATAATAACACTCCATGTGCATTCAGTAGTACCTGCTTGTAATGTGACCGATTTCATGGAAGTATGCCCAAGCAGCCAAATACTCAAATGTAACTTCTGGTCTATTGAATTCTTCGACGATTCCTTCTAATTCTATTGAATATTCTGGGAAATTCCTTCTTATTGCTTTTGCTATAGTAGTATAATCTTCAGGAGCCAAGATATTGAAAGTATTTTCGTTGTGAAACTGGAACACTGGTCCAAAGGAATTTTCATATCCATATAACGTCAATACTGTTCTGACTGACTCCTTCCATCTTTGTCTAGGAGGGGCGCTCAAATCTATTTCTACTTCAGGAAGGTAATTGAAGCAACTGGCGGTTGCCAATAACACTAATAGTATTTTGTATTGCATGGAATAAGTTTATAATAATTGATGAGCTTATTAATAAATTTATATTATATTATGATGACTTCACTTAAATAAATTAATGACTTCACTACCTGGTCATTCCTTCTTACTTTTTCTTGTTTCCTCCCAACTTATTTTACTCATGGATATATTTACTATCTATCTTCAGGATGTTGGCACAATAATCAGGCAATTAGTCAAATACATTTTTCTGTAAAAGTATTTCCTTTTATTATTATATAAATTGTACTTTTCCGGCATTTTTACCCGCTCCATCATGGATGCTAATACCACAATGGAATGTTTCCTGCATTTGCTTAACCACATATGCAAAACTATACATATCTTCATTCTTTCCTTAATGATCAAATCCGAAATATTCCAAACCTACTACTCTATTTATTTATTGATTATGTTATTTCTCAGCTATTAATTGCAACCCCTTGAATTCGCCTTATTTAACTTCACTTTAGTTTAATCTCAAATTTTTAATTCTGTAACTCCTCTACATAAGTTCCTCAATCCTCTTGTATAATCTTTCTAAAGTAATCTAATTTTATGGTTATTTTTTTTTCTATTCCTTCTCTTTTTCTTTTTCTTTCTCTTTTTCCTTATCTTATTCTTCTTATTATTCATCTTCACTATCAGATTAATGTTCTTTTATTCCTAGTTCATTAACCAAATCTTCTGTTAACACTATCATTTTCTTCTCCTACTTCAAATTCTTCTTTATGTATTAATTCAATAATGAAATATATTATTCTCTTGTTAATGGTTCAACTTTTTAATTGTCATCCCCTTCCTTAGCGAATAATTTCACCAAAGGACCAACCGGCAGAAAGAGATCAGTGACCTCGATATTCTATTTATATTAAGCAACTTGATTCTTTTCTTCCTTCTCTTCATCACCTTTCTTTGCTGCCTTTAATACGGTTGGCTCCCAATCAGTAATTTATTCATGTTATCTATCAATTTTAGTTATTGAAGGTTATCCTCCCTTTTTGACTTCCTTGTATTCAATCAAACCATCCTTTTACATAGTCTACAAAAATCTATCAAAATATATATATAAGCATTTACTTTCCGATCTTTTAATATCATTAATTCTTTAGATCTAATTCAATTCCTAGTTTCTTAAATGCAAGCATATACTTCTCATAGAATACTTAACCTTCTAAAGGTAATTATTTATCATTAATTCCAATCTTACAAGCATTTAAAAGGGATTCCTTTATGTATTCATCCATTACTTTTGTTGGAACACCTCCAACTTATTATTATTATTGTTATTGTTTCTATTATTATTACTTATTTTAAGCGCCTTTTTTGTGTTTATTGTCATCATCACTATCATCTGAGAATTATTGTTTAACTTATTATTGCTATTACTGTTATTGTTATTATTAAACTGGTTTGGCTTTGGTTGCTTTTTTCTATTCTTTTTTTGCTGCTGGTTTCTTAGCTCCAGGTGCAATCATATTCAAATCAATATCATCATCTGAGTATTCCTCATAGTTTTATGTTTTCATTTCTTAGACTTCATCAAAGTTTTCTGGTTCAATTGGTTGACACAATTCCTTTGGACCATGCTCCCATAATTTATCCCCTTGTTTATGCAAAATATATCCAGCTATTCCCTTCTCCTATTCTTTCTTTAAATCTATAGAATCACAACCAATAGCTATAATTGCCAATAATCTAGATATTCTATTGTAATTACTTCTTTTCATGATTTATCAACTTCTTAATAGCATCCTTCTTGAATTCACCCAATTTCTCTTAATTTACTTATTTAAGTCCATAAGACTTTTCCTGCCTTAAGTACTGCTGCTTCATCAATTCCGTCTTTTAATATCAATGTACCAATTAATCTAGGATACTCAGCAACAACAAACACTAATCAAACATCTCGATAAATATTTACATGATGGAACATAATCCTCCTTTCCTGTGCCATCAACAAAGGCAGGATATTCATCTGTATGATAAATGACCATCTTTGATCCAACTAGTTTCTCTTACATACATTATTCAGAATCCTCAAAGATCTTTTTGACTGTTAGTGCATCAAATTATTTCCTTAGTGTAGTCTCAAAGTTATCTTTATCCTTTCCTTTTAAATAAACAGATCCTTAAATTTTTATTGTTTTGCCAAACATTAAATTTCTTTAATTAAAACAATTGAAGTTTATCTATTTAAATAAAAGAACTATCCTAAAAGAAGATGTTTATTTTAAAACAGCTACATTAAAACATATGATGCTTTAAGCTATTTTCATACAAAAAATATGATCATTTGAGATTTTAAGAGGAATATATATCCAGGTATCCAGTATTTTTCTATTTTCATTGTGAAATAATTTATTTATGAATTATATGTTATTCATTTTTAAAGTTTAAGACTATTTAATATAAATCGAGTTGAGAAATATCTTTGATTATGAATCAGTATAAAAATAACAATTTTATAAAATCTTAAATTTGAAGATATTTTCAATCAAAAATTTTTAGAAATGTTCAACACTTTATAAATTTTAAATTAATAGATACTTTTATTCATCTATTAAATAATAACTAGATAACGTAAACTAAATTTAAGTATAATATGTTATTAACTTAAATCATATCATCAATCTCTGCAGTTCTCTTCTATTTTGTTTTAAGAGTTATATTCAATTCATAACTATTATAATCGTATTATTATTAGTAATTATCTTAAATAGACTTATTTGAAGATAGGAACATATTACATATCATGTATTATTTAAATTAAATAATACATGTTTTGTAGTTTACTAATCAACAATATATTTTACATTATTACTTATAAAATTACTTTTTGTTTTCCAAAAATGGAAATTATTTTTAATGGATATGAAAGTTTACTGTAGAGAATAGTTGTCAATAATTTATTTGAAAAGAGAGGGAATCTATTTCACAATAAATAATTACTTGTTTTGTTATTTTCACTATTTGATATATTCATTTCGTCTCTCTGGCCTATAGCAATTGTATATTAAGGTTAAATTAAGTTTATAAATACAACAGATTGGAATGATATAAGTTAAGCTTTAGAAATGAAATTGAAATTTATGACCTTCTGCTTATACTTTGGTTAGAATAAGAATTTAATTTATATAATAAATTCGTTATTCATTATGTTTTATGTGTAATATCATAAATAAATTTTGCTGGTTAGAAAATGGGTACGTGAAATTTTGATATTGGAGTTGCGGGACTAACGACTGTGACTGATTCTTTTCTATTTTGCAATCTATCAGATTCATTTGATATTTGTTAGGGAAACTGTTTTAGTTGTTGAATTTCATGATTATTTAGTTTTTCCTTTGACAATAGCTTTTTATGTGCAGCCTTTTATTGGAATCTATTGTTTTTAATACCAAAGGCATTCATTTATTTTAGTAGTTTATTTAATTTAAATATTAAAAATGTAATAGGGTCCTTCAATAGGAAGAGACCCGTTCGAGTATTATAATAGGAGAGAATGGGGATGTTGCTTTTTGGATTGGCGGGAGTGATTCACGAATGATTCGATATGCAAATTGTAATATTTATGAAACACAAATTTTCCTCCAAAACATTTGGATTATAACCAATATATGAAAAAGTATATAAATAATATTAAAAATTTTAAATATGAAAACTAAGAAGAAGAATGAATCGTAAAGAGTTACTGAGTTGGGGGAACACATTTTGAAAACTTAAAATACTATGTTGGCTGCTAAAATTGATCAATTAAAGAAGGAAATATAAAATATGAAATCTGTATACAACAACCCAATATATCTAGTTTCTAGTTGCCAGAATAGACAGAGATAGAGCTGATTTAATCGGAGGAATTATTACATTACAAAAAACTGAGTAATTAACTTTCAAGGAGAATACGGATCATTATGGCTTACAATGAGGAGGCCATCCAAAAAAAAGTAGCCTAAGAGGATATCCAAGATGAGAAATTTGAATGTCTTTGTGGTGCTAATTAGATTGATTCTATTAAATATTTCCTTGTAAATGGTCATCCATAAATATTGTAATAATAATAACAAGAGATCCAACAGCCAGAAGAAAATAACTAATAAACTCAATCGAATCAGAAGTAAAACATACCTAGATAATTAGAGATTATATAAAGAAATTGATTTAGGAATCCTCAGAGGAGAAGGCCCAATTACTGCATTAGATCGAAGAGTTGAAGTTGCAATAGAAGTTGCCTGAGGAACAATTCTTTTAGACTCAGTTATTTGCAGAATTGGTATAATAGAATAACTACTTGACCACAACTCTGTTCAACATTGAAGAATAATTGATACAGGTAATTTCCATTGTAAATCTAGGTCTAATTGGCCAATAAAGATTTATTAGAGAAAAGTCAACAGCAGATCTAATAGTGTCAACTGGAATGCGAGTAGAAAATAAGAGAATTGTTTTCTTAGCAAGATATAATAAAAATAGAAGTTAAATAGAATGATGATTAGACACAGAATACTTTGATTGAAGAATTGAAATCCTAAGTAGAACATTCATCCAAAATGATTGAGGATCTAAAGATTGAATTGTAATAATGCAGAGAACGTAATAAAGAAGCACATAATCAGTTGGGTGAGATAATAAATTAAAAACAAACATTATTGAATTAAAATAACGAATTGAAATAATATATTAGTGTTCATAAGATACTATCTAAGGATGAGAAGATCGAGCAAGTGACTCTCAGATACGAGAAACACAAATAATTGTTGTATGAAATTGAGCAAGAGTATGCAAATACGAAGTCTAATGAATTCATTTAAAGATTTAGAGAATTTGTTGGGTATGTCAAGATGAGAGATGAAAAGGTCAAGGGATTAGAACAGTAATTGGAAGCAAAGATCAATGATTGCAACAATATCAAGAAAGTAAATAAATATTATTATAAAATTCAGTAAATACAATAATTAATTGACGAATTGGATTATAATTCAAATTCATTTAATTCGATCAATGAAACCAATAAGAATCTAAGTAAACTTGTAAATGAAACCTAAAAGAATCTGAGCAGAGCTATGCAAGAGAAGGTGGATGAACGCATAAAATTCGAAACAGAAAGACAAGTATGATGTACCACTTAAAACATAGTAATTTTAATAAAAAATACAAACGGCTGACGAGACTATTAAATAATTATAATCACAGAATGATTAATAAAAGAAATTACTAAATCTGTTTGATAATGAAAGAATGATTTATAAGGAATCTATTAGAAATTTGTAAAAGTCTGATGGGGAAAGTTAATAAAAATTGTTATAAAAAGAATGGGATGTTGGTAAAATTTTAGAGGAAAATAAGATTATATAAGAAAGAGAAAAACTGAGTGAGTCGATTAATCTTAAATTTATTAAAAAAGCAGAAAAATCTAAGAGTAAATTAAAGTATTTGAAGTTACAAATGAAATTGTATTAATATTATCTCATTTTTATAGAGAATCAAAAGATACTGATAATGAATTATTGACATCCTTAAAAATGATGGTAGATTGCCAATAATGTAAAAAAAGAGTAAAATAAGTTATTTTGATGAAATGCTTGCATATGTTCTGTAAACCTTGCATTGACGACAATTAAAAAAATCGAAATAGAGCTTGTCCTGTCTGTAGAGCTAAGTATGGAATTGAGGAGGTGAAAGCTATAATATTAAATTGAGATAATTATATATCATAAATCATACATATAGAATTATAATCATGAGATTATCTATTACCTAATCATAAAACTAATTTAAATTAAATTATTGCTAAAATTAAATAAAAATATTATAATTAAGAATTTATGCAAAGATAAATCCAAACAGGGATTAAACATTAAAACAATAGAGACAATAACATATTTTAATTAATTTTAAAAATAAAAAGTAATGGAAGACCATTTTCTAGCTGTTTGTAATGAATTTAAATTTATCTGAATCATCTTTTTTTAAGAATATGATTAAATTATGAAATTCCATTGGGTTTATCAAATTATTAATATCAATATCAACATAAGACAAGAAATTAGTTCTCCTTGAATATCTTGGACATTAATTTTCACACTCAGATCAGGTATTACAGCCACACCTTATTCACATTTATATTGATATGAATTCCAATGACATTCATAATCTAATGCTTCACAATCTTATTACAAAATAAGCTGTTTACAAAATTTCCTACAAGCCTTATCCTAAGAGCTCCAATAACATTTATTACTCTCCGTGCATGTGGTTTCTGTTAAGAATTATTCACATAAGATTGAATTACATTTTCCATTTGAATATAAGCAAGCTCCATTACTATTTCTACAAGTACATTCATCTTTAATTGCTTCACAAATTCTGCATTATAAAAATTAATCCATGATGCAGGAATAATTATTTATTTCATTGCCATTACAAAGAGTCGGGGATGCGTTGTATAAATGGCAGTAGGTATTTGTGCAATGATAGGTGTTCTCATAGACTCCGTACATTTCCCAAGAGCATTTGAATTAGTTTATAGTAGTTTAGACACAAGTTGAAGAATCAGTTATTGTTGAACAAGCTGAGATCTCTTGACATTTACCATCCAAATATATACAATTAGAGAAATTGAAACAATCCTCTTCACTTCTGTCTACACATTCTAAAGGACGGCATTAAAAGTTGTCGAATTTGCAGGCAGTATTTGAGCAATCACTATTGGGACATAGTTCTTTAAGGTTTGAAGCACTTATGCAATGATTCAAAATTTAAATACAATTAGATGAGTTAAATAGGAAATCACTGCATTTCTATTGATTATTTAAGTTAACTATGTCTTCACATGTTGAAGCATTTAAACATTATGATTAAGCATCCTTATAACACATTTTACCATTAATAGATCCAGTACAATCAGTCAGATCATTACAATTCTTGAGTCTACAAGAGTAGATATCATAATCATAAACACAATTTATGTTTGATTTGCAATTGGCTTCACTCAATTGGCATTATGTTTTAGGTTGTTGAACAGAACAAATGCATTAAGTGACATCATAGGACCATTTGCAATTTGTTTAATGGATGCAATTATTATAATTTAGACCATAATAGCTACAAGGCAATGATTGCAATGTAAAATAGCAATTATTAGAAATTGGATCATAGGCGCAGTTATCTAAGGTGTTCATTTTACAAGCCATTTCGTTAACATCTGATAATTCCAAACAACTTTTCTTAAGATTAGTTACTTTTTGACATTTGCTATCCACATATTGACATGACTCTAAAATCAGAGAGACACATGCCATTTTATTCAATCCAGGATATGAGCAATTAAAATATTTATTGACCCTTTCTTAACAAGTTCTATTTTATACATTATAAGAGCAAACATTATTATGATAATTTAATTATGAGCAACTTAAACTATTTACTTATGTGGAATTGTCACATTGATTAATATCTTTCTAAACCACAAAGCTTTAACAACTCTTTGAAGTACTATTCCAGTAACATGCTTCTGTTTTAATATTTGTACAACCAATCAAAGATAACCCAATAGTAGCACAGGTGTCTGAGCTAGTATTGATATCTTTGCAAGCATTGGTTTTTGCATCATACTTACAACTCAGATGAGGTATCAATTGACAAACTGATTGAGTTACATCTTTGTAATCAGAACAATTAGATTTGATCAATTGTTGATAAACAGAACATCCATTATTTTAGTAGATGCAGGCAGCACTGGTTAATTTAAGACAGGCCTAATGAAATCATTGTTATTCATACATATTTTGATAGTCCTTTGGAGTTACAATTGTCTGAAGAAAGATCCAAAGGTACACAAGATGAGAGTAATTGGTCATACTTAATAGCCATATTCAAAGTTGTGCAACAAATCTCTGTCACTAAGGATAATTAAGTTTAACTAACATTTTCAGCTGATTACCAATCAACACATTAGTCATTTCTCCATGCACATGACACATTAGAAATTACTAAACATTATTTAATACTTTTATCAATGCAATCATTAGTATTACACTGACTACTTGTTGAACAATCAATACATAAGTTATTTTACCATGAACAATAGCCTATTCGACTGCCTATGCAATCCTCTTTTTGTTGAAAGAAAGTACATTCTTTGATTAATCTTATTTAAACGAAGTTACTTTAATCAGTTTCCATAGAGTTGGTATATTCACTGGTTAATTTGATGTTGCACTTCTAAGTAACCTCATCATATTTACAAGGCTGCATTGAATACTTGGAACAAGAGACTTTGTTAAACTAAGAAGGATATAATTATTTCTTACTCCAGAGGGAATATCTTAGCAAGAGACTTTTTAAAATTCTTTGCCTATGTTCTCACATCGACCATTCCATTTACAAAACATGGATGTGTTTAAGCAACCCCATTGATTCACCACGTTCTCACATGAGTATTTACTTCTATACCATTTCTGGCACGTATTGTTAATCCAAGAACAGTACTAATTGGTTACCTATTGACATGCCGAATAACTCAATGTATCTGAACAAGATTAATCCACCTCAGTTAATGAATCACAAGTGTTGGCACCTAAATTGAATGAGCATGGAACCAAAGCCTATTTACAATAGGTCAAAGTAATGTAATCATTGCAATTTTAAGAGTTATACTTATTGACACAAGTACCACTATCCCATTTACAAATCTGCTTATATGTTAATATTTATTCGCATGTGTTATAGGAGACATCATCTGTGCAATTGATTGTTTTTAAATTAGCCTCTTAGCAGGTTAAACCATCCCAAAAACATGTTAATTCTGCTGTGTTTTCAAGACAGAGACTCCTTGATAAACCTAATTTGCTGCATCTTAAGAGTGAATAGGGTAAATTGAACAAATAGTCAAAACATGTTTCACCATTCCACAATTTAGATATAGATTTGCAATAGTTTTCACTATATTCACATTTTAAATAGGTTCCATCATCACATTGATTACCAACATTATCACTAATATCACATTCTGAATTGTCACCTATCCAAATACAAGAGGATTTAATCGAATTTAGACAAGCCAATCTATTTTTGAATTCGCAATCTACTGTTTCATAAGATTACTTGTACTCTTAGCATTTCTCATCCACCCACACACATTTTAAGTCATTGATTATTTCAACACAAGATTTTTGATTTAATTGATTACAAATATAAATGCTTTCATATTTGGATTCTTGATAGATCAAACAAGTCTGGGAATTCAAATCAAAGTAATACAAACTACCTGTTAAGGAAATACAACCGAAATAATTCAAATTGATATTATAAGTGTCATTTTGTGATTAATTGCATTACTAAAATACTCCAGTTAAATCTAACACAATTAAACAACTCTCTTCCACAAATGTACACTAATATAACTCAGTATATTAAGTACAATCACTGATCTCAATAGTATTCCTTAATTTACATTTACTTGTGGATTCTTGATAATAACATTCCTCAGTGTTTAATTCATTTTGCATAATAGATAAGCACAATTGACGATTCACTTAATATGAAGCTACTGCTGAACATGTCAAATCTCCAGTGTATGTTAAGCAAGTATCATTATCAAGATAGCAATTGATCCCTGGAATATCCTTAACGCAAAAAGGAGTTATTGTTTCACATTGTAATGGAATTGTGTGACAGAATATTTCCCCTTTCACTGTCATCTTAAATCCACAGTTCTATATAGATTCACAAGCCAAGAACGATCTAACCTAAACTGTATCGAAGTAATCACAAGTGTCTAATTCAAAAGATTGAACTTCTGAACATGCTTGATACCAGATTCGATCTTCGAATCGACATTTGATGGCCCTTTACAATGCACATCCATATTGAGAATTTGTTAAACTGGAACATTGATACTGAGAGAAATCTTCATCTGTCATATCGCTCTTGGCATTATAATTAATCATTTGACAAGTGTCATCCTTGTAAACACATAAAGGGTAATAATTCCAACAGAAATTTAAAGTAGTGTATTAAAAATCATTGCAATCATGAATTCCGAAATTATCTATCTCAAAGCATTTACCATTATCGTAAACACAAGCCTTAGATTTATGGTAGATACATTCTTGAACTGTCTTAGAATCCTCACAATCATACTCTTTATCTGTGCATCTATCATCTACCCATTAACAAAAGCCAGGTTAGGACATACACAAATCATATCTCAAAGATAACCAACAAGGTACTGTTACTTCGACATTTGAACAACCTTTACGGCCTGCAAAACAAACACCACTACTTATTCCACAAACTCTCCATGACTTCACATTGTCATAAGCTTGTGGACATAATTCTGTTGATAATTTACACTAAGTGTTGGTTTGATCCCAAATACAATTCAATGCTCCATAGGTACAAGCCATCTTATTTCTATAATCACAAGAAATGGATAAGTCAGTTAATTTAGAACACTTATTGTTAATGAATACACAAGGTCCTCTGGTGTGCAATAAACACAATATTTATGAAGCTCCAATTTAATCACAATGAAAAACATCATTGGCTTAAGGAGCCTTACACTAGTTAGTTTACTTATCAAAATAACATGCATCTGTACTACGTATACATAATTAGGGGTTGTATATACTCATATCATAAGCACCTAAATTCGAGCAGCTGTCTCCAAAGGATAGATACATTGAAATGCATTTATGTGCATTTTATTTATAACATACCTAACCAGGTGTTGTAATTGAAGTACAAATGTGCATGTTACTATTTTGACATAAAAGCTAATTTAAGATTAGTTCTTTGTATTCCTGAGGTCCATCTAAAATTATACATTTTTGGTTCTTGAAATAACAATATTGAGTAGTGTATCCCATACAACGATAGACATTCATCTACCTTGTGTAACCACAATCAGCATCGTTAATATCACTTACCTGGCTTGAGCATACTGAATTAATAACTTCACAATATTATTGATCAGACAGATTGAGTGCTATGTTGGTGGTTAGGTTAACACATATGTTTGCATTTGATGAGCCATCGAAGGAACTGCAATTGGAGTAAAAGCCTTATTCATGATTCCTGCATCTGACAGTTGCATCACTATTGACTGATCCCCAGAAACAATATTGTCCAGCCTTCGTGATTCCTAAGCATGTTGACTGACTTATGAATTCAGTATTACAATTAAATCGATCTAAGAAAGGAGTTGAATCTTAGCACTGATTGCTCACATTGTTGAAATAGCATAGAGATGATGACATTCTACAGGCATACCTATTGGCATATTGATCACAATCAGAAAGGTTAAGATAGACAACGAAACAGCTCTGGGAATCTTAGTCATACTTACATTAAAGTGATTAATTAACAGACATCCTGCAGACACTTGGACTGACCTTTTGCAATTCGTAGCAATTATAGTAATTAATTTTGGAAGGTTGCAAATATCCACACTAGTTATCGACCCATGAACAGTACTCATTTGTTATACTCAAACATTAGTCTTAATTGATGCCCTTAGTATCACAATGTAAAACAGAAGCATCCTTGGAGTAGCAACTAGAACTCTAGGAATCATAGAGACATTATTTGTGAGTTGCAACTTGAGCTCCTTTACATAAATTTGAATTGACCAATTTCATTTGATCACAAGATTTATGAATATTGGTCACATGCAAACATTTTGATTTGAAGTAATCCCATCTGGTATTGGAATTAATTAGATTCAGACAATATTCTTTGTTGATTCTGCTATTCACTCCATTATTGCATTCAAAGTCATCCACATCATAATTTTCGTCATCAAAATCAACACATGGTGAATATAAATTAACCGTTGAACTTTCACATCTTTGTTTGGCTATGTTGTAATAGAAGTACTTTCCTGATTGCGAGGTACATAAATTATAGTTCATAAGTGTAGCTTCTGGAAATGACAAGTAATGTGAATATAACTTTTGATCTTTAACATTCAAACAACTATTTTGATGCCAGATGCAGAATTGATCAAACATTATAATGGAAGTACAACAATAAATTGTATTGCATCTTTCGCATTTCATTTATTCAATAGTTGTGATTGTTGTACATTTTCCCACATTGGCATCCCAATAACAAGGTGTTGCCATTTATTGACAATAATCTTAATTTAAACCCAACTAGTCACATTTATTTGTAGGAGCACAAACTATGAATATGGAACCTGATGAATCAGTGATGTCAAAGAGATTGCTCCCCAACCAAACACAGCGAGTATCATTTTCGCAGTTCACTTATGACTTATATTAAACACAGGCCTAACTACATTCTGCCTTCGAGGTTGAGGAATCCAAATAGCAAGCAGTCCCTTTCACCTATGCACAATCAAAATGCGTTGCCAAACCTGTCTTAGAATTACACTACTATTACACTTAGATAGCTGCTATGTTGAAGCATTCGTATTCTTTAGAATAATTGATCTGACATTTCTGTTTGATATTCAAATACCTCTAACATACCAAACCACTCATACTCGAACATACTATTTAGTTCTGATCGATGTATTATTAATCTTGCAATTGACTCTCTGTTATTGGCTAGCATTCATAACTCGTAAACACTGTCTTTACTGGATTTGTAGGATGTTTGCTTAAGTAATTGCAATAAATGTGATTGACTCCTCTTATTATACCACTCAGACTTAAAAGAGTAAGGAGTCTACTCTCGTTTAAAATCTCCTATGCTATACACCCATATCTTGAATAATCATTTATTTTAACTAATATTATCAATATCTTATACGATTCGTAATGCTCAATTAAGTTGGCAATAAATACCATTTGTAATCCCCATTGTTGTCGACATAATTGTCTCCCAACTTCTCATCATCATATGTTTTAGTCGTGTCCACTGATATCCCAGCCTCCACTTTCACCAAGTTCTGTGCCTCTGTGAAGAGATCAGGCTTATAAGACAATAAATCCCAAAGGAGAGTGCTGTGGATAATTAAATATCCTGAAATTCGACTGCATACTGAAGCACTCAATTCCAAATCCTAAAATATCTGATTAATATTGTTGATCTCCTCAACACTCAAGTTCTAGCATTGACCATTCTCCCATTTACAAAGTTCATCAGGATTAGTAATTGCTAAGCAACCAGATTTTGATAATTTGCTGCTGCATCTCGTTATGTGCTTATCATAAATAGTGTGGCAAAACGTATCGAATATGCATTCAGATGTTGTTCCATCCATATTTCCAAATTACTTCACACAAAGTCTCTAACTCAAATTAGGATCACATCCCATCAAATAATTGTTTGACTTCTGACAATACTACCCCTTCCATTCGCATTACTAATCTGTTAAATTTATACATCCATCGTATGTTGTCTATTACACACATACATCAATACTACTAACAACAATTATCAAAATTACTATTATCACTACTTTCATTATTTTAAATTAAATATATAAATTACACTTAAAACTTGAATATTCTTTCAAGATATCCCTGAATGAATCATTTTAACATTCAAACAACGAATTTCTTTTTAATGAACTTCATTAAATTTCAAAATTACTACTTTAAATTATTTTATTAGATTTCAATCCTATATATAATGACCTGATAAGACTCTCAAATTAGACAATTCTAATAATGCTCTATATTTTTAGAGATACAAAAATTTGATCAAATTTTACAGAAAATGAAATATTTATAATTGAATATTTAAGTTTTTGGAAACGGATTCCTATTAAAAATAAAATGAAAATATTTGTAATTTTAATATTAATAAAACTTGCATTTGCTGGTACTTCACTACCCCCCTTCTATCATACGACTGATGAAGTTGAAGCTGAAGTCAAAAACATCCTAAAGAATTGTTAAATGAAGGCCACCCAAAAGAAATACGGCATTGTCGATTCTATAACATTAAAGCCTAAATTGGATCATGAAAATAAAAATAAAGCCTTTCTTATCTTTGGAGAACATGCAAGAGAATTAATTAGTGTTGAAACTGGATTGCACCTTCTCAACTAAATATGTCATACTCCTCTGGATTTCAAATTGAAAATCATCATTAATATGAATCCAACTTCAAGGAGGTATGTGGAAAGAGGACATTATTGTCTTAGGGAAAATCTCAATGGTGTTGATCTGAATAGAAATTATGGTTTTGAGTGGAAATTCAAAGAAAATCATTTCGTTTAAGATTCTTCTGGCCCAGAACCTTTCTCAGAGGTTGAAACATAAACTGTCAGAGATATCCTCTCCTCATTCAAACCAAAAACCTTTATAACTGTGCATTCAGGTACATTAGCAATCCTTCATCCTTGGGCTTTTAAGAAGGAAGATGTCGTTTTTTCTCATCATCATAATCTGAGAGGAGTAAAAAATGAATGTGTAGATTGTTTAATAGGAGGTGCTGCTACATAGATAGGATATACAGCCTCAGGCAATTCAATGGATTATGCCTATGGAATGGCGAAAGTCAAGAGGTCTTATACTCTTGAGATTTTTGAGTATGAAAAGCAAAATTAAAGGAAGGAACCAGATAGTAATTTTGCTGAATTCCTACAACACAAAGAAAAAGAGAAATCAGAAATCAGCAACAAAGAACTATTTTGTTTTGATTATTTTAATCCAAGAAGTGAAGATCAATATAATGAATTAGTCGCCAAATGGTCTAACATTATTTTATAACTGATCTAATGATGAAGAATTATTTAAATATATTTAATTATTAAGAAACATCCTAATATATTGATCAAAGAATATATTTGATTAGAATTCTCGATCTTGTGCATTTGATTTGTAATTGGGATATAATATGAAATGCGACTTATCTTTTGTTGCCAACTTCTTTTAAAACCAAACTCATTAAAATGTTTATAAAAGTTTATAATGAATAATAAATTATGTATGAATAAAAAATTACAATTAATCACAATTCACAATTACTCGTTGATAAACTACCTCAAAGTTTTTTAAAAGAAATTGGGTCTAGAAAACACAGTGATTCAGCCCTAAATCAATTAGCAAGGTGGAAAATTGGAATAGTTTGGAGATGATATATAGGTATATTCTCATTATGATTCTTCCAATTTATTTTTTGTGACACTCGATCAAGATGGCATTAACATATTATTAAATAGTGACTCAAATACTAATGGATGCACACAATGGTTTAATTTTTAGATTTAAGCATTAAAACCTGTTGTAACTATAAAATTTAAAATATTAAATAATAGAAGAAGCAATCAGTTGCTAACGTCGTGTAATTTATTCACTTCAAAAAACAGATGTTTCGATATTCACTATTACAAAACCAATGTTAATCATCCTTTTTATGCAAACGAGGACGTTAACATAGCTTAATATTAAAAAGCCACCTCCTTCTACACTTTGGAATTTAAATACACTTTCACTGATAAAGAATTCATCACCTTCGCTTATGCTGAACCTTATCCATTGAGTCGAGCTCTTTAGTTGAGAGATTACACAGTAATTGGATATACGCAGTTAAACAATCCAATTATCAGAATTAAAAAGGGAAAGGCCAAAAAATACGTAGTAATCCTAGCAAGATAGCATCCCTGTGAAACAAGTGGATCGTTTATAGCAGAAGAACTGATAAAGATAATAAATTCCCAGAAATATCGATACATAATTTATCCTATGGTAAATCCTGATGGTGTATTTCTTGGGAATAGTAGATGTAATAAAAATGGGATTGATTTAAATAGAAGGTGGATTAATCCATCTCTGCAAGAGGAACCAGAAATCTTTTATATTAAATAATCGTTGACGAAATATTAATCAAGGATTAAATTTATGATTGATTTACATGGGCATTCCACAAAGTAAAATTACTTTATTTACGGATGTTCAACTAACTCAAATTGTAATATAAAAATGAAGCATTTTGTAAAGTAATTTCAAAATTGCAAGCATTTCAGTTTAAAGGATTGCTCTTTTGCAACTCAGAGTGATCGAAAATGCACTGCCAGATAGACATTCTGGCTTGACTATAATATCTAATATTCGATGACTATTGAGGTCAGTTTGTTTGGATCCTAATAAGGATTACATAAAGGAAAGTTTAATAATCAGGACTTTTCAGAGATAGCCGAATAAATATATAATTAAATAGAGCAATTTAATGAGGATGACTTCGATTTAATCTAAATGCCTATTATAGAATGTCTAAATGAGAGTTGCGAATCAGAAAGTGAATGTGAGTAAGACATTGTAAAGGGTGTAATTGTGAAAAAGAAATCTCAGCAATATCGATTTTTAGATTAATAAAATCAGAAACCTTCAACTATTAGGTAGGACGAGGATGTTAAATAAAAACAATAGATTTTACCTAAGTTAAGAATATCAAAGGTAATGAGTAAATCAGAACATAGAGCATCATCTATTTTTGAAATAGACAATTCATTTGTGTTTAGATTAGAATAGTTTAACAATAATTTTAATGTTATAAAGTATTTTCCACAAAGGAATATCTAACCAAAAAGAATGAGCTCTATTAAGAAATATTCAAAGAATACTAATGCAACCATAAATGTAGAATAATTGAAAAAATATTTAATATTATGAACTTATATATATTAATTTGCAATTCGAACTGAATTATATTATGCAATAGAATATATAGCAATTCTCAATGTATAATAAGTATCATTTAGGTTTGTGATAAATTAATTTAGATTTACGACAATCCAAGCAGTACCAATTCTTTTCAGGTATGAAAAACTCTAAAAACCCTGGATCACAAAATGTGTGGCACATTTAATCATTGCATTTATCACACACCAACATTAAATACTAGGAGTGAGAACATCCGCAAAGTTAACACTTTTGATTTTCCTCCTGTTAATCTTGGGAATTATAAAATTGATCTTGTTCTGGTTTCCATTTTTGTTACTTCAGATTTAATTTGATTGGCGTCTTCCTTCTTTTACCATTTTCTATAGGGTATATTTTCTTGAATGTGGCTCTGCAATAAGGACATTAAGTCTTATATTTCTCTGCCCATTCCTTTATGCAAGTCAGACATATCTAATGTTAGCAGACATCAATTTCACAGACATTTTATAGTTCATCCAAGTTCATCATGCAAATAGGACATTCTTCCTGCAATTATTATTTTAATCTAATTTTTCTAGCCTACTCCTTTGTTTGATTTGTTTATTATACCTTTGATAATGGTAAGTTCTAATAATTATGAGACTTAATAATACTTCTTTATCCGATACTTAGTCTGGTGGGTCTAATATTAATTTTTTTGTTCTTAACTTATTGTTCTGTTCATAGCGTTCCATCCAACGATGCTCAAATGCTTCCAAAATTCTTCGATATTGCATGTCACTTTGAATTTAGTTTCGAACTAAATTTTTATTTTTATAAAATTATAAATGGCAAATGCATTAGCAAATGATGCTTTGTTATAATAAGAAATTGATTAATAAGTCATTCAAAATCCCCATCTATCATTTGCTCAAAAGAAATCATTAAGGAAATCAATCTTAAAAGCTAGTGTAGCAAATGCTCCAAAAAATAGCTCATTCTAAACAGTTTTAAGTGTAAGTAATACAATGGTGGGATCCTCATTGTTAGTGATACCTGTGTTGTTTTAGCAATCAGGCATACTCAGTTCATTGATTGTGGCATTAGTATTTTGTTTAATATCTTGCAAAACGTGTCAATTATAAGTGGTACACAATAAACCTGAAGAATTAGATTTACCGCAAACTATTGTGAGAATACTTGGGTAGAAGTATAATTTAATTTTTAATATTACGAATATCATAATTTTATACTTTGCTGGTGTAGTCTTTTTTATTTTGTAATGCAGTATGTTATACTCACTAGTTTAATTATTATGTAAGGAATTAGAGATGGATTATGCTCCTAAAACAGATTTTGTGTTAAGTAAATTATCATATTAATGGTGTGGTATCTTTTATATGTGTTTGCTATTCCTTATTATGTTGTAAAAGAATCTTACTCTAATTATCAAGTTAGTTCAATACGGCGTCATTTCAATCGTAGCATTGATTTTCTATATTGTAATTTATGGCAGTATAAATATGCCAGAAATAGAGAATGTCAACCTTTTGACTTTAGATGTGGTAACTCTAAGTGGAGTATTCTCAGTTGCTTTCATGGTACATTCTTGCATAGTGCCAATTATGAAAAATAATTTACAATAAGAAAATAATTTGAGAGACATTGCAATAAGTTTTGGTTGGACTTGGATTCTTTATGCTTTGGTAGGTACGTTTGGAGCCATTGCAATACAAGGAAAAGCTATAAATCCCTCAGGTGATGGGTCTACCGTCTTAGACTATTTAGATTAGAACATATATTCCTATGGAATTTAAGTTCTATAATTGTTTCAACTTACTACTGTATTCCCGTTGTTAGCATTTATCACCAGATCCCAATTTTTCGCATTAATATATAAATTGGAATAACCTCCTTAGAAGTGGTTTGTGTTTTACACATCAATAGTTGCCTTCACTACTCTGCTATTTTAATGTCTCAATATAAGTGTGTCGTTGATTTTGAGTTTATCAGGAGCTGTGGTTGGATTTTTCTAAATTTATTTGATTCCAATATAATTACATATGACCTGTCTTTATGCTAAAAAGAAAGTCAATGACAATAGGATTGGGTTGATTAATGATTCAAAAGAGTACCTTGAGAATCCAGATGAATCGATATTTGAGGAACTGGATTTAAAGTGCTTAGACCATTTAGCGCTTAAGAAGAAATTAAATAAGCAAACTAGATTCATTTTCTATTATATGATAATGCTCATAGGTGCAATGATGGGATTTCTAAATATAATTGCTCCATTCTTCAAATGAGTATTAGCTTTTATTTAAAATTGCCCATTAGAATTATATATTATTATTATTAAATAATCAATCAGCATCTTCACAATCCTTTTCATTCATCTCTAATTCTCTGAGATCAACTTCTATAATGTCTTCCTCCTCCTATTAGTCCTTCTATTCTTTTACTACTTCCTTCTAAGCATCCTTCTATGTGTCCTTCTATTCTACTTTCACAGGCTTCTTCTTTTTCTTTTGTCCTTTAGCCATAAACTTGTTAGCCACAGTCTCATCCATTTCTTATTCTCCAAACAGTAGTTCAAATACCTAATAAACAAATTAGATACTTCTTAAGGTTTGAACTTATCCCCTTGAAATCCACCAGAATAAACAGTTGATTGAACATTCTATTTTTATTGTGCTCTCTTGACAATTCTCTCCTCTATAGTGCCTTTGGTGATCAATCGATAAACATAGACATCTTTGGTTCTACCTATTCTATGAGCTCTATCAGTAGCTTAAGCATCCATAGTTGGATTCCAATCATTGTCATAAAATATAACAGCATCAGCTTATGTTAATGTAATTCCTAAACCACCTGCTCTTGTAGATAGAAGAAATGCAAAAATCTTATCATTTTATTAGAACTCATTAACCATCTAAATATAATACTATATAATACATCTCTTCTATCATTGATTTAGCATTGTCCATCCATTCTAAAGTAAGTGTACCCTTTATGTAACATATATTCTTCCAGTATATCCAACATTCTTGTCATCTAACAGAAAATCAACACTCGCCATTATTTCTATTTGAGTTCTTTAAGTAATTTATCCAATTGTAACAATTTAGAGGAAGAGGCTATCAAAGATTCAGGACTATTAGGTAGAATGAAAGAGGCAGGGGATTCTTTGATAAATGAAAGTGCCTATCTATTATATAAACTCTGTTGAATTTAATAATAAAATGATTGTGATCTGCATTCAAATGACACAATCTAACTTTGAACTGGAGGAATGTAAAATTGTAATTACTTTGAAAAAGAATAATTCACTAAACTCGATGAATCCTACTTATGACATAAGAGGTCAATTAAATCAAACACATTCTTCTCAAACAAACTCAAAGGTAGATGTTTGAATAATAAATATGAAAATGTAGACTCTCCATTCTTTAATGAGTTGTATATGTAATGTGCTGTGAATAAGCATTTCGTATTTTTAATTAGATTATCATACACCAATTTAGGAATAATGAAGCTAATTGGATTTCTTTTGGTCACCTAGACAATTGGGTTCTTCTAATAAACCTCAACATTCTATCTATCCTAAAATACGCAAGGACTTTTGTAAGGTTTTCTTTCAAATAATTCAGGATGATTACATATCTTACGAAACTACATAACCAAGTTCATTAAATTATCCACCTTCTATTTTGAATCCAACATCCTAAAGAACTCTTTTATTGATAATTTAGATTTCACATTCCTGTACAATACAGCCTATCGACTGGTCATCTCACAAACAATCTAGACTTCCTTCTTCTATCCTATCTCATTCTCCACATCTTTCTTTAACCTTCTTAACATGAATGGCTTCAAAATTGCATGTAATCTTTATAATTGATGCTAATTCAAAGTCTTTTAATCTTAGGAATGTGCTTCTATGTCTTTTGAAAACCATTCCTAGAATTAATCAAAACTATCGAAGAATCTTGGCATTATGAAATGCAATAATGCCCATAATTCTCCCATTGTATTTTATATTGGTGTTCCTGTCAATAATAATCTATTTCTTGCATTAAATGATAACAGGATCTACCATCTTTAAGAATTAATATTTTTGATTGCCTAAGCTTCAATCCAAAATCATATATTGCCATCTTACTCGATTAAATATTTTATTATCTGAAACTACTAAATTATATGAGGTAACTACTATGTGAAAGAGAGATTCTCTTTAACCAAAATTTTTTTATTAAAAATATTTTCTTATTGTTTTTCTTTATTAAGCTTACCCCCAATATGGTAAGACTTTTAAAGTAGGACAAAATTTTTTAATTTCCTATTACCAATTATGTAAAGTTGAGGAAGGAGCAATCACTAGAAAGGGACCCCATATTGATTTAAAGGAACTTATATGGGACAACAATGCTATAGCTTATATAGTCTTTCCCAATCCCATTTCATCTGCCAATATGCCATTAATACCCTAATCATATAGGTTATCCAACCATCTGAGCCCTTTTAATTAATACTCTTTTAAGTCTCCTTTAAAAGTTGAAGGAGGTGCTATCAATGAGAAATCTCTATCTTAATCATTGTGATCTAATTTTAATTCTTATATTTAAACGTTTTCTTATTTTTTTCCATCAAATTATTGCAATTATTTTCTATTATCATTGATTACTTTCTAGACATTTTCAAGTGCTTATTCTTCATCAATCTCATCTGTATTTAATGAAATTTGATTATCTAAAGTGATTCCTAGTTTCTTAGCCATAAAGTGTGCATAAATATCTGATTACTTCATTAAAAATTCTAATCTTTTTTATTGTAATAATTATTCTCTCTCTTCTTCCTCCTTTTTCTTTCTCTCTTATTCTAATTTTTCTTTTCTTTTCTTGATTTCAATCAATTCCTTATCTCTCTTTCTCCAATATGATTGAGCCTCCCTATGATAATTTCTTGGCTCTTAACATAAATTCTTTTTAATATTTTTAACATTTTTAATTCCTTCTTCTTGCCTCTTTGGCAGCAAAATAGGCTATTCTTTTAAAAAATTCTCTTAAATCTTATCTGAATTTGGCTTTGAATTTACTAATTTTGACTGCATTCCTCACAACGATGGCCCAACTTTTCTTCCAATCTCCAATTTCGATAGGATCTTCATATAATTCTTATTGGATAATTGTGTTAAAATAGTCATTCTAAGTTGAAGCCTGGCAATCGTTTTTAAGCTAAGATTGATGATAAGTTTTACTTTTCTTTACTTTTTTATATTTGCTTTTCCCATTCTGGAATCTGTATACTAAATTTTGAATGCATCTTCAAAATTGTACCCAAGCTAAGGCAATTTATTTGATTGAAAAGCTGGCTCAAATTATTGCGATGACTAAATAAGTGATTATAATTACGATTCCAATGTGTATTTACTATTCCAATATTGTTTCTTATTTGTGGCTGTATTTATCATACAAAAATTTTTCAACCATGTTTGGTTGATCTCGGAATACTTTGGAAAAGAACATTAGTAATTTATTTTATATCTTGCTCTGATTGTTCGCTGCATAGGCATATTTCTTGTCTTTCACCTCATTAGTCTTCCTCTGGAAAACTAATTTTATTATATTGAGACAACTAACCTTGCTACCTCTTGTTTTCCAAATAGCAGAGTTGAGCCTCTTCCAATGACAAGTCTTCTACTGGAGGACGTTTGAGATTAAAAACCAGATTAAATTCTGGCTCTTGGACTTTTCTGAATTGCGGATTGACTTATCGAGTGCTCTCAATCTTAAGGATAAAATAAATAATACTTATGTAATCTAAAGAAGGAGTTAATCGATATTATATTGTTTATCTTCCTCTTCTTCTGAACTCATATAAAAATTAAATAAAGATTTTTGTTTATTTAAGGGTTATTGCATGAGTTCATTAATTTTTATTTTAAAAAATGTATATATATATATTATCTTAACCCATATAGTATGGAGGAGAAGGGAACCATCAACATCACACAAGCATACGAACCAACTGATATCTTCAAAGAGAGCTCGAGAAAATGCATTAAATCAATCAAATAGGAATTTTTAAGATATAGAATTTATATAAAATGAAGAATTTAAAAATTAAACATGATTCTTGAGCAACAGAAGGAAGGATTGAAGAAAAATGGAATGACCAATTGACTATTCTAATTTTTATGAGTCTATTTGAAACTATTATAAAAGAGCAGTGAACAAAGTATGAAGAGTACAGAGTAATTGATGTTGGATTGATAAAAGGGTGGAATAGCCGTGGATGAAATGGAGTTGGAATTGGAGGGAAAAGAATTATTCTATGTAAAAAAAAAATGATTAAATTAAAAACGTATTATAAATATGCTAGTGTATAGTATTATGAAAAACGGGTAATAAGTGTAAATCGCTTGAGAATGGTTGAGTTGTTGATTAATAATAATAAAAATGGCTAGATCATTAACAATATTGGCTATTGTGTTTGCAGTTGCCACAGCTAGAGTGACAAAGAGCGAAAGTCCAAAAGAGATTTTGGCTTAAGTTAATAAGGATTCCTTTGGTAATTCAATCCTTTCAGTTCTCCAACTTCAATTGGCCACAGGAGGACCAGTCGGTGAGATCTAAATCCTTTTGAACAACATTGCCTCATAATTGAATGGAGATTAAAAGAAAGCTGACAAAGTTCATGAAAGTGACACAGTTGCATTTGAGAAAATCATTGCTGACTTAGAATAAGAAATTGCTTATCACTAAACCCAAATTGTTGCCTTGTCCAACTTGAGAGATTCCACCACCGAAGCTTTGGGTGAAGCTGAAGTTGAAGTCAGAGTCGTAACATCAGATATTGCCAATAACGAAAAGAGCTTCGCTGACGAATCAGCCACCAGACAATCCCAACACGATACATGGGTTAGAAAGGATGCTGAACATGTTGATTAAATGGAAGCCATCGATGAAGCATCAAAGATCGTTCAACATTTATAAGCTGGTGTTGCATTTGCTCAATTAAAGAGTAGATTCGAAAAAGTCTAAGCTAAATTGATGGAAAGCAAACACGCACTTTTCAAGGTATTTTCTATTTACTATTAATAACTAGCCACTCATCAATGCCTTGACTTAATTAGCCTCCAAGGTTGATAACAAGAGCATCATCAAGATCTTAGAACTCTTAGCTTAAATCAGATAATAATTGGTTGCCAGCAGAGCTTCCCTCCTTGCCACCGAAGAAAGATAAGCTGCTAACTGGGAAGTCCAAAGTTCTCATTTGTCAGAAGAACACAAGAGATTAGTCGAAAGAAAGGCTTTCTTAGAAAACTCTATTGTTCAATTCAAAGTGACCATCCAAGAGGCCGTTGAAGATTTGGAAGACTAAACTGTATTCAGTCACCATTATGTTAGTTATTCCTTGAAGATGCTGAAGACTCATTGGCTATCCAAGAAAGATGGGCTGCTGAATAAGAATCATAATATGAAGCATAAACCTTCGAAAGAGAATAATAATTGGAAGTCGTTGAGAGATTATAAGAAGTCTTAACCTAAAAATTAAGTGCTGCTTCCGAATTCCTCCAAGTCAGAGAAGAAGTATTTTGATTTATCAATAATAATAATGATGATAATCAAGATAAGAGATCTTCATTATCTGCTTCATCTACTTGATCCTTATCTTCATTCCTAATAAACTTAATGAAATGACTGGAACGATGAACTTCATGATAGAAATCTTTTGGATTCGATAAAATCAATCCATATTTCATCTATTAGACTAATCCTAATCCAATAAAGTTGTAATTCCACATGTGATTATCAGGGACCTAAAATTGTATTAGATTTTAATATATACCATAAAAAATCCTCTGAATTTATCTGACAATAAAATCTAAACTTTTTCAAAATGTTAAGTTGATGATGGATGAACTGCATTCAAATCCTTATTGTTTTTACCCCACTCAAATCCTTAATGGGTTCTTGGAATATAAGAATAATAATATACAATTTGTAAGCAGTGATTGAACATGAACCAGGAGTGAATGAAACAGTTTGAACTATACATCTTTCTGCATCCCAACTTTAGTTCTCCTATATCAATCTAGCATGTAATGTGATATCATAAGTTGATAAATGCATAGTTTCTAGAATATATCTTAAAGTTTACCTGTAGATTAAGTATGTAACCATCCTAATGGTTCTAAATTTCTCAGATATTCTGAATCTGGCATTTGATGAGGCATTGTCACATTATCTCTTGATCCAATTTGAGGAATCATAACAATAGCTCTAATTTCTTTGACTTATAAATTATCTGGAGGTGAGATACCATATAGATAGGCAGCTATTTATGTTTTCAAATCAGCAATTGAAATGAATTTCTTAAGAATATTCTTAGGTAAGACATAAGTGAATCCTGTTTACTTGATATCATCTGAATTCACAAATATGTGATTTGTACGTAAGTATAGAGATGTTGCAGCAATTGCTCTGACTCTCCAATCGGAATGACTGGAGAATGATTGATTCTCATAAGGTTTAGTAACTTAGACTGCTAATTCTTCTCCAAAGACATTAGATGTCTTGACTGTTGTTGCAGTTTATTAGGCTGCCTCCTTGGCTTACTTCTCAATATCTTAGATGGTTTCTTTCTATAAATTTGGAGCAGACATCTCCATACCCAAAATGATGTCCCTGATTTCCATTTGAGTTAATGATTACACATTCACATTATTCTTTTTAGCATAATCCTGTAAGATTAAATTCTTAAGCTCAACTTCCATTTTGACCCATTCATCATCTGTTAAAGTAGGCCATATGTGATTTGGTTAAGTGATTACATTCTTATTTGGTTTCAATATAATTCTTGCTTTTTCATGAGCCACATGTAATGCTCTCAAAATTAAGATTAATCTTGAGAATGCTGTGAATGATGAAACACTCTTCAACCAATCATCATATAAATTAAAAAGAACCATTGATGGCTCAGTAGCTTTTAAGATTAAATCTCCAAACTTTTCAATTTTCAGTATAGCTTAGAATGGCAATGAAAGTTCAGATCCTTTTATAACAATGTTAGGGAAATCTAATAGATGAACTTCCAATGGATCCAATAATCCTTTTCTTGTAACAATGATTTGTCTGGGTTATTCTTCAACTGGTAGAGCTCTAATTAGAGCAGCAACTTCTTCAGCTGTTTTCCATTTAGCCAACTATCCAAGTCTTTTTTAACCTGCCCAAACAGAAGTATGGATGACTTTTAAAAACAATTATCCTGTTTTTGGATATAAAAATAATAATAGCACCATTAATAGGTTTTGTTGTAAGATTACCTTCGAATGTTTTATGGATTGTAACTCTGTACACATTTGTATCATCAACAAACCAGATGATTTAATTACTGAATAATTCAGCATAGTTTTGAGTATTGAGATATGGTTCAGTTGGTTCAGATGAATACAACTACAAGCCCTTACGAATACGTTCTCTTAACACATACAATGCTGGATTAGCCTTCATTATTTTATTCATAGCTTGAAGAATAAGATTCTTAGAATTAGGGAACCAATTACCATATCCTGAATGTAAATTATAAGCTAAATCTATAGCCACTAGCATTCCTGTGGGAGATGGATAAATACTGATGTTATCAGTAGTGTAATCTAAGAATTTGGCTCTGGCATACCTTTCAATATCATGAGAATCGTAATCTCCCCATCTTAATTGGACATCTAACCAATATTTGGATGTGGTAGTTCCATCATAAGTATCTTTGGTATCGTGAATCAAAGAGGGTTTGCTGATTGGCCATTTGAATGCAGCAAATAATAGTATGTCTGCACAAGATGAATTCATTTTATAAGACTTTCTTGGATGAATAGTTTCTTTTTAAACTGTTTCTATTTCCAATGTCTCCATTTCCATATCAAACACTTAACATAAATCCATCACAACACTTTCATGAATCTTTTACCATAAATGTGCTCTGAATATTTGAATTAATGAAATCTTTAATGTGGGAATCTTTCCATGCATAAATATACCTGTTAAATCCAATTAGACTTAAAATCCAATATACACATTTGCTCTATTTACAGTAGGTGACCACCACAGAGTGAATCTTCTATTTGGAATCTAATTCAAACCTGAACGTTAAGCATGAGTCAATTTCTTAAATCTCATACTCTCTTCAAATCCACTAGCCTTCTCCCAAAACAATCCTTCCCAAGTTGGGAAATAGGTTCCCTTGAATAAAGTGTGTTCCAAAATACCTTCTACTCCTCCCAATGCTTAGATCATATCAGTTCTATAATTATTAAGATTCCACAATTTGCCATCATGTCTTTAATGAGTCCACCAGAATGGATTCTATTTCAACATCTAAAATTGTTTAAAATCTTATCTGACTCTCCAACCCTTATCATATGCCAATGTCAATCTATCCTTTTAGAATAATGTATTAATTCTAGGAATACCGTGATCCCAACTATCTTCCAAATCATCCAAAGTCAATCTCCTATTTTATACTTATGCTTCTTATCTTTTCAAAGCATATTCAGCCCAAACTCTTTGACTGTCTATAAATTCACTCTCCCAAGTTTAGATATATCTGTATAAATTAGGAATCAATTAATCTTCGTCATGACTCATACCTGCTCTGTAATGAGTGATGCCTGTATCGGTTTATTTTGAAAATCTCAAATCTGATTATGGAATCAAAATATGTCCCATTGATAACATACCCAAACCACCCAATTCTTTAGGAGTATAAAATACAACTGGTGGGAAACGAGAAGGCATCTTAGAATTCAAACCTATCTTAATTCTAGTTTATATCTTATTTTCACATTTGACTAATAGATCTAATAATTATTCAGTATGAACTGCTGATTCTCTATAATATGTCATTAATCCGATTAATGTTGTATTCCATTTATTAGCTATCTTTGTAAATGTTGTACTACCACTGGCCATCAATATTTATCTAATTCTGTTTTCATATTTCTTCATGCTCTCTTCATCCACTCTTAAAAATGCAACTGCAGTTATTTCCTTACTTGATTCATTTTGTAATTTCCAAACACCATCCTTTTCTGAGAATTCTTCTTAAGTTCCTCTTATCTTTGGTAGGATTCTCACTTCGAATCCACACATATTAAATAAGAAATTGGGATTGTCCTTTGAGTACACTGAAACAAAAGAGTGTTCCCATGCTAATGTTGTCAAACATCTTGGCAATCTATTTTTAATATCCCAAAAGACAGCTCTTCCTAAATTTACATCATGTTTCATTAATCTCATTCTGCAATCCTTTGGCCAGCATTTCTTATTATTATATCCAACAATGTTTTCATTATTAGGATCTGGATTCTCTGTCAAATATCTTTGTATTAATTCTCTTGCTTCTTCTTATGTAAATCTGAATACCATGAAAATCTTATCAATATATCTACAATACAATCTAATTGGATGTCTAATTTCTTATTAAATATTGGAATAAGTCATAAATTCATGAGGATTATTATATGGACCAGCCAAATCTTATGCTCTGTTTAAACCCAAAATCAATAAATCCAAAACCATACCATAAAATTGCATAATAAAACTAGTAAATTGAATTCCATGTAAAACACCATGAACATTCGTATGATTCATATCTTTGTAAGTGATGACAACATTATTCTTGGCAGTCATATAATCTGCTATGTTATGATCAACAATCAATCTCAATAATCTATTTAATAATGTCTGATCGATCTTTTCATACACCTTCTCAAATTTGCTTTCCAACAATACTACACATTAACCATCAGATACATCCCATATTCCATGAAGATTGTTAATTCCTTAACACCACTTATATACTAATAAAGGAGGGGGTTCACTATCACTTGGTTTAATCCAATTTGGGAAAAGTCTTCGTTTATCTGCTTCATAAAACAAATACTAATCTAGATATGCATCTGTGATCTTCTCTAAAGGTTCGACATCATAAACAGGCACTAAATGAGAATATAGATCCATAAACTCTAATCTCACTTCTTTGAACACTCTTTAAGTCAAAAGATGTCTCTTAACTCTGCTCAATGCCTCATGTGGATTGTCATATGCCTATTCAATCAATGCTAATTCTTCTCTTTAACTTTGATTCAATCTACTCTTGACTGAATAAGCTTCCTTTAATCTTTCTAAAGCCAACAAGAATAACTTAGTGTCGTGTTTGTAATTCACAGGTGGATAAGGAATATGAATGAACTTTCTGCTTTCTAACCATCTCACTAAGGCTGTGTAAATAGCAACTGCATCCTCGGTTGTTAAATAAGGACCATCCTTCATAAAGTTATGCTATCTTTCTTATTCTTACTTCAAAAATAGACGTGTTAATCTTCCCAAATTCTTTTTACATACTGTTTTATCAACTGTAGCTCCTCTTCTTATACGTTCCCTATTATAATATGCTGAATTTGTATAATAGTCAGCCTTGTATTTGACATATCTCAATATAATATTCTCTATTGGAGCAGGTAACCCTGGAACTTTCCATGGAATATTGGCTTTCCAACATCTCCAAGCTTCACTCAAGTGTTAAAGTATTGTCTTAGCTTTGTTGGCTCTCACTCCTTCAGGCATCATATCTATGATATCAGACATCACAGCTGCTCTTAATTCCAAATCAAATTGAGATTCAACTCTTTATTTAGTGACAGTCTTTGATATTCCTTTAGAATGTCTGCCCTCGAATGTACGAGCCAATAAGTTTCCTAACCATCTCTCTAACAATGGGATAATTCCCCTCAAAAAGAATAACCATACTCGCCACATAGGTGTCCAAAATCCTACTCCTGGTCCCTTACCAACTGGACCTGTATTGAAACGATAATAAATGACATGTTTCAAATCCTTACACATTCTAATCTATCTCATCAATCTGTATTTGTAACGATACATACCTGTCACCAAACCAACATGTGAGAATACATATTATAATCCATCAGCCAATTAAAAGGCATCGATATTACCTAATCTGTATTATACATGACTATCACATGCCAACTTCATTAATCTTAAAATTTCTCTGCACAAATGAAATGCATTACCAAATCTTGACTTCTTTCTTTCCTTTGTTGTCAATGTCTTTACTGGTTTCAATTAGAAATTGTAATCTAAATGCAAATAATTTAAGTTTTTTCTATGAATCAATAAATTCAACATATTATATCCCTAACGTGCTATCTATAGACCACATTCAACCCAATCTATCTCGGTTAATTAAAAGAACTTTGTTGCTTGAAAGGCCTTCAATAAATTTCGTTTATTTTAACACTTTGGTTTTCTTTTGTGAAGACTATTTAAAACCCAACATTTCAATAGTTTTTAATATGAAACTCTAACCTTAACTGGATATTAAGGATTGCATCTTTCCTTAAACCAAGGTGCAACTAGAGGTATATCAAAAGCTCTTCTAGTCTTACCTGTTCTTTGATTAAATGGAGTTGGAGCCCATAAGAGAGCAATAGAGGCAGTTGTTTATTCATCAGATAATTCTGTCTCACCTAATAGTGGTACAAATCCATCTCCTATTTCAATATCCAATTCACTATCATCTATCTGAACATCAATCTTTCTACTCTAAGTTCTGTATGCAGAAATAGGATTTATCACAGGGTCAAAATTATATGTTGGTATTTCAGGATTGTCTTATTTAATAAATACATTCGCTGGGTAATGATATGGGGCAATAGCAACACTTCTTGGTCTTGAATTATATAAAAATGGGAAGGCAATTTTGTATTCACTTCTAATTTATTGTCTAATAATAATCTTGTTAATGTCATTGAATTCATTCCAATCTTCATCCTCCTCAAATATGTCTCTATAGAGGGGTTCAAATTTGGGTCCTCCAGGAATAGCCATATTCAATGCTTTAGCAGTGTAAAGGGATTGAAGTTAAAACAAATAGAAGTAATTCTGATCAACTATATCTGACAATAATTGATTAGCCAATCTAAATAGATTCTGTTGAACTTCTAATGTTAATTACCAAGATCGATAACTTGGACCATTCAATAGCTTGGTATATCTCAAAGGTTAATGATCATAAAACCAATCAAAAACAGCATTGTCTTCTCTTTCATCCAATTCCATTTGAATGGGTTCCAAAGGTTCGACATCCAAGATATTATCTCCATAATCCAATGGGATTTCTTCGTCGTCAAATGGGGGGAATCGCATTCTTTTGAAATTCCTTCTGTCTCGCTTTTCTCTTCTCATCATCACCCACATTGTACCCCATTGAGCTGTATACACAGGTTCAATCACCTTCGGTATCTCATAACAAAATGTGATGCTCCCTGTAATGTGATAAAGAACCTTCACAGTTCTTACTTATTCCCATGGCATAGGCATATTCTCCAATAATTTATAAATTGCATGTGGCATATACTTTAATGCACCCAAATATACTCTCTTATCTTGTCTGTATTTCTTAGATTCTAAATTTCCATGATCCTTAAAAATTTTCCTATATTCATAAATAAAATCTTCTACCTTAAAATTTCAGGAGGTTGAGGCTCTTTCTGTCCTTCAACAAACCCAAACTTTCTTTTTTCGGCATACTTCTTTTTTTGAACCTATTGCCACTTTTTGAGTTTGTCCTCAATAGTGTCACTCTATCGAATCAGATTCATATCTATTTATTTAAAAATTAATATTAAATGAGCACATTAATTAATTCCTTGTAATATTATGATAAGTAGTAACAAGAAAGGAAGAATGACCATATGAACATGATCAAAGAGAGGGAGAGAATCAAGTGTTTAATTTTGAGCATACATTATTTAATTTTAAAATCAATATTATTTCCATTTAATGATTATTCTGTAAATTTGAGAATAATCAGAATGCTAATTTCCATTTAATTCACTAAAGAGTTGTATTCTCCATCTCTATTCCTATTATTAATATATATACTCAATGGATTTATTGTTTTTCCTTATTTCCTCTATGCTAATGATATAAATTCTGAGTTAAATTAGGAGGGTTCCTTATTAACATATCAGTAAGGAAAATTAAAATTTTTGATAAAAATTAATAATTTGTAATTTTTATATGTGTATTTTAAGCAATAGTTCTTAATCAGTCTTTTGATTATATAAGGATATTGAAACCTAAGATAAATTTATAAGTAAAATAATAGTTTCTAATGAGTTTTTACATTTACCGTGCTCCTGAAGCTTAGAAGGTGCAATCATTTCCCATCACATTGTTGGATGGGACTGGGTCTATGCATAAAGAATATCCTCGTGCTATAAATGCATATAAGACAGTCTTCAATGAATTGGGAAAGAAAAAATTAGAATATTAATGGGCCAAGGATCTGTACCCTCTGGAGCCTTTCAAATAGGCAGGATCAGGAAATATTACAAATACTTTGACAAACATGTTTCAAATGCTGCTGAGTGAGAAGGCAAAAATTCCAAAAAATATAACATTAGTTTTCATTAGTGACGGGAAGGAAGAATTTGATTTGGATAAATTGTTGGTGCTTATAGAAAGGATGAGACACAAATACTTAATCTAATTTATCAGTGTGGCTGTTGGAGACTAATTTCCGAATTCAATTAGCAATACCTTAAGAAGCATGATCCACAATCACGATCCAACTTGTCCACCTTTATTCTAAATCACAAGATCGAATACCAAAAGTTTTTAGTAAATTCAATAGGAATTTGAACACATCTTTTGGGAAATTCGAAAACGACTACTTGTAAGTGGAGAAATGATTTTAATAAATCTTCCTGTCTTCTATACTATAACATCCAAAAAACCATAAAACAGTGTTATTGCGAATAGTCTCTTCTTGGTGGAGAAAGGTAAAACTGTTGTTATGGAGAACCGTCAAATTTAACCAACTCATAATGCACAAGATATTTATTAGATGATCATCAACTCTGTTCAATAAGCATTTATTAGTTAAGCCTAGGTGAAATTTCAAGATGCACAACACGAATTTGGCTAAATCTAGCTTATAAGTCAAGACTTGTTGAAACAAATAGATAAATCTCAATAACATGATTTGACGGAAGAGCAAAAGAGTGAAGAGATCAAAGTGCATGCCACTCTTAATGTTGCCAAACAAATAGCTTAAGGTTAATTAGATCTTACAAATGCAAAAGAATCTGATTTGACTTCCTTGTAAGATTATTTAGTGAACAATGTACATAAGTTTACTGAGTTGGCCTCTAAACTTAAGTCTACTACTGCTAAAATAGTTAAAGGCATCAAAAGTATAAAGGGATTTGCTCAAGTAGTCTCAAATGCATAACATATAAATGAACTAAAGAAATCTCATGCGTAGGATCATTCTGAAGATGGAGCAAAACATGAAGACAGTAATTAATTATCAGAATAAGATTAAGAATCCGAATAAGATAAAATGAGTTCAACTTAAGAAATTCAATCAGCATAAGAAATTAAATCCGCCTAAATTATAGGTTCAAATTCAGATGTTTTAAATTAAAATGATTCATCAAAAAATGACTTTGAAGCATCTCCTTAAATTATAGAATAAATCGAAGAACCATAAGATGTAGACGATCTTAAAAACTAGTAGATTGAAGTTCCTTAAAATCAAGAGGATGAAGATGAGTAGATACAGGAAGTATAAGAAGAGTAAGTACCTAAAAACAATGCGCATGAAGAATAACCAAACTAAGAACAATAAAATGATAAATAGGATGAAGCTTAACCAAAGCATATTAGTTTAGGATAAATGACAAATATTTTAGCTGACATTACAAAAGAGGCTTAAGAAAATACAGACTAAGTAGAAAAAAATCAATAAGAAGAATAATTATAAGGAAACTAAATAAATTAAGATGATGATCAAGTAGATTAACTCTGCACTACAAATTAATAGGAAGAACAACAGATTGTTGAAAATTTGGAATAGGAAAATTAAATAGAATAAGATAATTCCAATAAGTAAGAAGAGATTTAGGAAATTTAAGAAGTTGAAAATGTTCCTGTATAATTTGAATCTTAACTTGAATAAATACAAGAAGCAAGCTAGGCTGATAATACAGATTTACCTCAAGCATAAATAGAATAAAAGCCTGAGTTGCAAAATTCCGATGAGCCAGAAATAATCTAGTAGAATGAAAACAAAGAAGAGGATTTAAATAACCAACCTGAATAACTTAACCAAATACACTCATATCCAGTAATTGATGATGAAGAAGTTATTTAAAAGATGCCGATAGATAATGAAGAATTAGTTTTATTTAAATAACCTAAATTAGATGAATTTCATAGTTAATCCTAGAACATTATTTTAGATGAACCAGTTGAAATTGAGAAAATAGAATCAACTGTTTAGATTGAAAACTTAAGAGAAGAAATTGAAGATAATAAATAAGTTTAAAATCTAAAAGAACAAGAGTAACAAAAATAATTAGTGGAATAAGATCCTGTACCTTAACAGGAAAAGGAATAAAGTATTGAAGACCTATCATAAATCGAATAAAAGGTAAATTAAAATAATGAGAACTTTGTTGAAGAAAATAAGCCATTCTTAGTGGAAAAAGTAGAGTAACCACAGAAATAGGATAAAGAAAATCAAAAATAACAAGAAATCAATGAAGAAATAGTGAAATAAAAAGAAGTGGATTCCGTAGAAGCAGCTAACGATAATGAACAAGACAAATTCCCTTAAGGAGAAGGAGGAATGGAGGATGCTGATCTAGAATTAAGAGGATAGAACTTTGAGAATTAAGAAAATGTTCCTGAAGTTTAATAGTAGCCTGAAGAATTAACTTAGCAAAGTAAGACTGGCAAGAAGAGTTATCTATGGTTGATGCTTTTAGCTGTAGTAGTTGGATACACAGTAAGAAGATTTAGAAAAAAATGAGTTGATTTTATTTCTAATATCAATAAATGAACAATTATCATAATCTTGGCAATCCAAGATCGTAGGCATTACCTGGAGCCATTTATCTACTGAAGCAAGCCTTAATGGCATCTCTGTGCATTTCTTCCTTTATTTTTGTAAAGTTTTCTTTATCCTATCCATATTTAGCTACAGCCAGGGCTTTTTAGATTGAGGCTTCAACAATTTTATCTTCTGTTGCTAACCCATCCACCATTTAATACTGTAAACCTTCAGATCCAAGATCATATCTTCTGGCTAATAAGCATAAATCTCTATGGACACTAGGTGTTAGCTTGCATTGACAAACTGCATTCATTCCTGGAGGTAGATACATACCTAAGAATAGTGATACAATTAAAACCGATCTCTATTTCTGGCAATGAACAATGTGCTTTTTTAGGCTCTGCTCTTGCTATTCTCCAATCATGAGCGAACATGAACATGCATCCGCCAGCCACTGCGTGACCATTTACTAAAGCTATAGTTGGGACTGGATATCTTAATAATCTCCCCAATAACCTTATAAATTCAAGAACAAAATTATTTCTATCGAATATATTCATATTCTATATTATGTATAGATATTTACTCCTGTAACATTGAGATCTAAGCCTCCACTAAACACTGTGGGATGGAAGGATGTCGTAATTAAAGCTGTGTGTCCTTCATGCTATTCAATTGAAGTCAATGCCTCGTGAATTTCTCTCACAAACTTATGTGTAAAGGTATTGGCTTTTTGATTTAAAATCATGAAGAAGATTTGTTCATACTAAGGATGTTGTTTGACAATCACAGTCTTTTTGAGATCCTCTTCTGTTAATTTTAGAAGGTCAATTAATTATGTTTTTATCATAATGTAATTTATATTAATTGATTTATTTACCATCATTATTAAATTCATTGGTTTTAGTGATAAAAAATATTGAATAATATATAAAAATATTAATGGAGTTCCGTATCTCTCGGAAGTGATAATTTATTAATAAATTTATTATTGCAATTACATTTAAATAATTATTCCACTTAAATGCATATTAGTATTGTCTGTCTATGTATGAAAATATAGTTAATTACAGAGAAAATAAGGGAATCCTATTTAGTCTCCATTTCAGAGTATGTATAACTCAATAATTGCACTAAATTCTTATTGAAAATGATAATGCATAATTATTACTCTTGAATCCCTGAGTGTACATGTGAAAGAACATATAAGGAATTGATAATAATAATATTATTAAAATAAATTAAATGTTTAGACAATTGAAATAGTTTATTATAATAATATGAAGCTTAAATAATTTACAGAAGTAATAACAGTCGTCAAAATGATAATATTTGAAGATATTTTATTCTAGTAGCAAGCATTGGATATGAAATTCTCATCGTATCATTTAAGATATAAATTGATTTATTTATTATTTGCAAGTATTAAGATTACTCAAAATGAGATATAAAAGGGTATATGGTTAAGAGAATGTGTGGATATTAATAAAACAAAACCATAATTAAACAATATTTTTATTAATATAATATGTATTAAATATTCAGAACAATCAAGATGATGAGACATATCATTCGACCCATAAGATTTAGTGCACCTATTGTGGCTACCAATAACTACTTAAATTTATACAATCTGAATCAGTTTTATCTGTCTCTCCTAATTGAGACTAATGAGGAGGATGAAGAATTTATGTAAGTAAAACTAGAACCGAATATTCATAGGTCAATTAAGAAAGAGAAATGTGTTGTCCAAAATTGATCATTTGAATTATTAATATATAATTTATGCAACATCTCTTACATCCTAATCCAAATCGTTAATAGGAATTAAATCTAATTGTTTGCATTTTTTATTATTATATAGGACTTCCAATAAAGCCAATTTTACATTTGGAACTTCATTCTTTAATTACCTCAACAAATTATATGTATGTTCTCCCAAAAAGAATGCATTCCCCAATCCCAATACAAAGTTCACTCTAACCAAATAGTTTGGATGTTTTAGTAAATCACTTAATTAATCTATTACTCTCTTTCCTTTTTCAAACATATCGTTCTCCTTTAATTATCTAAACAATTGCAACAGAGTCTAGATAATTCATATATTCATACTTTGCTTGCTTCTTCTCGAACTGCAGAAATTCTATCTTATACTAGTCTTTTAATTAATTGAACTTCTAGATCATCTGATTGGAAAGTCTTGAAAATTTAAAATTATTATAGGTTTGTCAGGAACTATTGTATAGGATTATAAGATTACCATTTACAATGACATCAAACATTATTGTCTCATTCTCCAATTCTTACATTATTCAATATTGATTATGACTTGTAGTAAATTCTTAACTATTTGTATTGATTCATTTTAAGCAAAAGCATTATCCGAAATGAACTACAAAATGATGTTAAAGGATTTCTGTTTAGATACAAATTTAAATTTGAGATCTGTGTCACCACTCATCAATTGATTCATTAGAAATCTTAAGAAGTACTAGATTTCTTCTTATTGGTAATATATTCTTCTATCAGTTGCTTGGTTCAATATCAGGATGACAGACTCTACCAAATTCTATTTTATCATGAAATTCTTTTCCTATTCTAACTATGTCATATATTACTGAATTTGGACAAGATACTAAGATTAATTATTAAAATTACTCCTTTGTAAATCGTCTTTGAATCTTTAATAAAGACCACTAGTTTTCCACAATATACTGATAACTTTTATTTCAACTCTAATTCTGTTTTAGAAAATAGTTTAATAAAATTTTCAATAAATATTTTGCTATCAGCAGTATTTTATAATACTTATAGAGACTCAATGCATATTTCTAAAAAGCAATTATAAGCATTAATATTATCCATCTTAAATAATTTGCCTAAGTAATCTTGATAACCTTGAAATTTGATTAAAGCTGGGACACTATAGAATAAATTTGATTTAAAATCCTTCCCATTTGTAAAGACATTATCAGCTAATTCAATACAAAACTTATGCTCTTCAGGATTACTTGCCCATTATGCAAATTCTTTTATACTTAGAACTACTCTCTTTCTGACATTTTATTCATTACTCAACATTAAAGTGTTAAAGTACTCCATCCATTCTTATAATATCTACTAAGAAACTAGATTATAGAGATTAGCAATTAATGTAACAGCAGCACATTATTCATCTATATCACCATCCTTCGCTTCTATTATTCTCTAAGTAACACATTCCTCAAATAAGTGTTATTATTTCAATAATCTCTTTCCAATATCCCTCATGATTTTAATGTACATGTTTTTTGTTTCTTCCTTTGTTCTATCTCCGATGGTTTCGAGTAATGGTTTTAACAACACTAAACTGTTTTCTGGACCTCCAATCAGATTTATTAATTTTGGCATGGATTCTAGTAATGTAAGCATTACTTATAATTCTTCTGGAACATCCTCGACTAAAATATTAAGTTAATTTTTAAACCAGCCTTTTCTTGATCCTTAAGTAAATTTGAAATAAATCCGCCCAACAAGCCTTTTGCTCTGGCAGGACCCAATACCAAGGCAATGGTTGAGAGGTTCTGCAAACAGTATGTTCTTGTGCTTGAATGATCGCTCTTCATCTCTTCCAATAAGATTGAAATGGGTAGCAAAGTTTTCATATCTGTATTTTCATCATCTAAACTAGATAAGGACACTGGGTACCCATGTCTTGGAAAGCATTTTGTAAGAGCTAATGAATTCCTAACTCCTATGCATATTTAGATCTGGTGGTATCTATGGAAGAGAGTGATTTGCCTTTTTAAGTTGATGAATTCGATGATTGATCTGTACTCATTATAATTAATATTATGTAATTCTCAAAAATATTAAAGCATTGTTTCAGCTTTGAAACTAGAAGTATCGCTAATATACATATTCACCATAGAAATTAATTGTGAAAAACCTGTGATCTTAAAAGCATTCACTGTGTGGAATGAAAATTTAATGTTTTCGATGACTCCGATCAAAGCTACCTATGTTGAGAAAAATAATTACTTTGCAATTCAAAAACCTGGTTGGATCCTCTTTGAGTTGGTCCCAGTGATTCGTTAAAAGGAAGGTAATCATCACTTGGAATGGGACAAAAAGAAACATTATAGTTTAGGTGTTAAATAGATCGGATAATTGTTGGTCACAAAAAATAAAGCATATGATGAAGCTTCGAATTTCCTTATCAGTATTCCTTAAATTATTACAAATAAGCATATCAAGCACAAGCAAATGATAAGAAACTTTTAAAGATCAATAAAACTGCATAAGACATCTACCTTTCAATTTCTTAAGAGGACGAATAAGAAAAACAATTCAATCCATTTAAGATTAATTTGACTCAAGCAGAATATGTAACAGCATTAGAATTAATCAATGTAAAATTTATATAATGATGAAATTCTAGTTTTCTTTGCCTTTTTTATTAGGATGGGATGCATTGTACACTCCTCAATATTCTGATAACGATGCTTAAGATTGATATAATTTATATAAAATATTAATATTTCAAATGTTTTATTCCAATATTACAGTCCTAATATAATTATTTATAGTTCTAATTTTAGCTATTTCATCGATGGGGATGAAGGTCAGCAAGCACTTGGTTGACCAAATCTACCTTATGGATAAGAAATTACTTCTCTGTTTAATTTTCTTAGGAAGGGGTTCCAACAAAACAGCAAAGCCAGTATCAATGTTAACAAGAAGAAAATCATTAATATTAGCTGCTGAACAATGTAATTTTCTTGATCAGACGTTGTGATATCCAAGTACTTGTTCTTTAACAATGTAAATGCATCTTTAATTACATAGAATTACATATTGTCTAGAGTACAAATATTAAATTACTTATTTCATAACTTTCTGGAGTGTTGAGCAAATTGAGTAGTTTATTTCTCTTTGGATCAGCAGACAGATCTAAAAGAGTAAAGTTCGACCAAGGAAAATCTAAGGTTGCGTTTTGGTTGAGATTCTAATAGGAGTTGTATAGTTTTCGGATATTTTGAAAATGCCTAGACACTGCTGTCATTAATCCATGATCTAAAATTCCATTAGCAAAGGTTTCACATGTGATCTCTTGTAATGTAATTGTTGTACATAGATTATCAAACATAATAGAGTTGTAATAATCAATATAAGAAATATCATTGTGTTCCACATTGACAGCATGTAATTTCTGATAGAGAGTATCAATCTCATAGACATTATTAATCAGCTAAACCATAGTAGTGTTGCTATCTTAATTCAATAAATTGAGCTTGTCATTGTAAATGTATTATTTGAGTGTATTGACCAGAATAGAATAATAACTGGAACTTAAGGATGTTTGGTTGAATTCGTTTAAGATATTTAATTTTTGATCAGCATTGTTCTAATCTAAGAAATAGATCATGATAAAGTAAGACTCTATAACAGAAGCTAATAATATCATCTTAACAAAAAATCCCATATGCTTATTCTCATTATTCTTGAACCTCTTCCTCTTTCTACCCAAAAGAGACACAGGTTCATCATTCCCTTTTTCCTCAACGATATCAATTTCACTTAATACTTCATCATCTTCATTTGAAGATATTTAGGATAGAAAGTTTTCACATTTCGAATAAAATAATTTAGCTGTCTTTTCTGGGATATCCAAAAAAATGCTTAAGATTTCTTACCTTTTATCTAGAGTGCTTGTTAGAATGCAAGTCAAGATAATAGAAGAAATGAATGTTAAACAGGCGGATAATACGAGAATCACTAAAATGTCACTATATAATTTGTTGGTTTGATCGTAGGATAAATCTATGGTATTCATATACATGTCTAATAAAGCACGAATGAAATCATTTAATGAATTGTAGATCACATAGTAATAGTCGATTTAATTTTCATTTAATTGTGAGTATACTTATTGAATGTTAAGGGATTTACTTACAATTTGCTGACTGGCCTATTCTAAAGTACTTGTTTCTTCACCTGATTGAGTATTCATCATTACATCAGAATTGAAGGAAATCTTCATAAAGATGTCCTTACTCATAGAATCAAATTGCTAAATACTTTTATTCAAATTAGATAGTAGTTTGTCTTCTTTGTAATTAGAGAATCCAATATTCAATAACATTAATTCTCTTGAATATAATACGATTTCATTGAGATATATTATCATATCAGATTGTTTGATAATCATGTTCCAATCAGAATTCTAATTGTTGATTTCTTCTCTCTCAAAGACATTGTTCAATATGCATAAGATACTCAGTAGAACAGTAAGTAGAAATGATATGTAATATAACCATCTGATTGTTCTACTCTCACTTTATGCATTTAAAGTCTCCTATAATTCTTTAGATGATCTAAAATATCCAGATTCATTTGGCTCATCACTCTCTTGATTCAGTTATTCCTCCTTCTTGATTTGAATTTCCTCGAAACTTTCCATATCTGCATCCGATTAAAACTTTTCTATATCATAGATCACACCCTCAAACAATCTCATTACCCTGATACCTTAAGAGTAATCAACGACATCCTCATTCTTCTCAACTTCTTTACTTTTCAGATCATACTCTTAATTAGTGAACATACTCTAATCTTGGATATGAGTGATCATTTCACTGTAATTAGCATCAGTAAATTCTCCATAGAAATGCATTCCAGTTTGTTGAAATTATAATCTAAATGAAAAATTTTGATTCTTAAAAGTTTTCTACTGAAATTATTTGATATTTGAAGTCGACAAATCAATTTGTCTTTCGACCCTTACTTAATATCCAGCCAAACCTTATTCATTTTCTGAATTTTTCATTATTAGAAAGTTAATATCCAAAATGGACACACTTAATTTAATAGATGTATCTGATGCTCCAAATGCAATATGATCATCTAAGATTTTTGGCAATATGAAATCAACCGATTTTCCTTATTTCAATTTAAAATCACCATAACATTCCTTAATCTCTGGAAACAAATCAAAAAGATGGATTTCTTAAATTTGTAAAGACTTTATATCCAACCCCAATAAATTTATACAACCTCCTGAAATATCTTCTACCACGTACTCCTTATTACAAACTAAATATGCTACATCCTTGATTCTCTTTTCCTTTTTGAATGTACCTACAAACTCTACTCCTTCTTTTAAAACATGATAAACAGGTCTCAATAACACATTTATCCCTTACAAATATCCGTTCTTATGCTTCCCTAGTAACAACCTTTCTTTATTCAATAGAGTGGCTTCATTTGTATCCAAGAATCTTCTTAAAAAGTCATCGTGATGCTTTGCGTATAATGAAGGCATAATATTATTGACTTTCTTATTCATAAGTTCATTTTTATCAAATCCCAATAATGAAGCAGCAGCCATATTAATAGCATAGATTTAACCAAACTTCTCCTCTTCCAATGAAATAAAAACACAACCATCTTCTTGTCCATCAACATTCAAATTTGAAGTCATTCCTAATTTAAAAGCTTTTCTTTGAGCAAACGAACTCTCTATTTTTCTAGCTTATTCAAGTAAATCAAATCCTGATATCCGATCATTGAATATTTCAATTAAATATTTAGAATATAATCTCAATGCTTATGGTAGTTATTGATTTTAGATTCTTTAAAGTCTTTTCCAAGTCGTATCAACATACATCCTAATCGGAAACAATTTTGATCCAATCTCATACAGCTTAACCAAATCAGGTTTCTCATCAGCAAATTAAGACCAGAACTCCATCAGTAAACTTACACTTCTTTCCATAGCTTATTTAAAGGATCCAAACTTCTCATCAAAGTCTCTTTATTCCGTGAAATCCTATCCTTCCCCACTTAACTCGGATATCTCAGCCTCAATCACACTTTTAATATAGAAAACTATATATTTTTCATCAAAAGATGTCTTTAGTTTTTCAATATTGCTTAATTCTTCCAAAGCTTAAGGTTTGGATTTCAATATCCTCAATGTAAACAGTGAGTATTCTATTCGAATGAATACATCAGTTGGAAATTTCCCGATTCCCATAATGAACAGCCTTGTCATAGTATCATAGATTAATTAATGTCTTTTGTCTGTTTTACTGACTATTTCATTTTTTACTTTGAACATATTCAAAGAGAATTTCACCTTTTTTAATGGACATAAAGGATTTGGACAAGTTTAATTGTGAAATTCAATGTAACCATTTAACAACTACCCTTATGGCAATCTTTTTTTATCATATTCTACTAATTTGATGACTTCATGTACATGATTCACCAATTAAACAGGATTATCAAACTTATTCACATAAATCATCAAACACTATTCCCTCTTCTATTATTGCAACAGCTATATCATGAATACAAAAGGCAGGCAAAATAACCAAGTATATAAAGATCCAACCATTATTCTCTTCTCCACTAAATTAGATATACACAACATAAGAGATGCCCACATTTCTAAAGTAAGAAATGTCAAACACAGCTTCTACATTAACCTGTTATTATATGCATCATTTCTCTTTGCATATAAAAAGCAAACCACTGATCCAATTAATTAATAGACTTCAAAAAACACTTATGAATTACTATTGTGTGGTAACATAGATAGCAACACAACAATGCCGAAATGAGTTGAGGTTAAGGTTGTACACCTTCCATTTCTCTTTGATAATGCCTTCTCCTGATCAAAAGAACCATCAAAAAATAAATAATTAACTGCTGAGCACATGATGGATAGAATTATTAATCCAATAATTGATATTATTTGATCTATGACTAACAATCCTTACCAACATTTTTGATTTGAAAAGTCATCCATATACCCATTTGTACAACTGATTGAAAACTACATAATCTTAATAAAGTATTACTGTGAATAGGAATAACATAGGTATATACAGTATAGTACTAAACACAAAGGTCAGGTATTTTAATACGTTGATTAATAATTATACTGGATCTTTCTAGTTGACTATAAATATGATTGATATTAAAAATAAGAACACCCAAAAACATAATAATGCAATAGAAACATAAATTAATATTTATACTGCACTATAATCCTAGTTTAACAAATAATGGGTAAAATTAAAATATCCAAAGATTTAAGTCAATGTGTCTGCATTACTGTCCTACCATACTGATACAATCTCTATACAATAATGATTATACCATATGATGGAATTTGAAATAATGAATTTACATCAGAGTGATTAACATGGCTAAGCTGTGCACTATAATCGATTAATTTGAATCCCGAACCATCAAATATATCAATCGATATAGAGAATTTTAATTGTTGGATTCCAATGACTTGTCTGTCAGATTCTTCCCTTCCTCTGACATTAAAATAAAATAAATAAATAATCAATTGTTATAAAAAATAACCAAAAATTTCATTAAAAGGATATTGATCTTTCAGGCACTATATTTTATGAAACTACCTGATCAGGCAATGTCTTTAATATTCGTTCCCTTATTTTCCTCAATGGCACCTTTGGATAGACATATTTGTCTTAAAATAGCATTTTATTTTAAGGTCTATAATACTTCTCAATATTCTAAAGCAACTCTATCATTGAGAGATCCATCTTTTTTGTATGAATCAATATTTATAAAAAATTACTTAATTGACTATGATTATTTTTAGTAAACTCCCTCAAATATTCATACACTGGTATCTATATAACTTCAGGTCTTTGAAGTTGCGTTAATTTCATTTCCTTGATTAATTCGCATTAATGATCTATTTCTTCTTGTTAGAATTTTAGTGTAATCTTTAGTTTTTGGTATTTCGTTAAAAGTTACATGTACTTGTAACAAACCTCATCATATTTTACTTATAGTTATTTCACATGATGTTACAATTCTTTATATTCATGAGCTCTTGAAATCATCTTATAAATACATTGCTGTATTAGGTTTTTCAATAATTATAGTATTATTAATTGGTGCTACATTCATTGCTCTATATATCTACTTGTCTAAATATTAGAAGCAACTTTAGATATTGTTATGTAACTGTTTGATATCAAAATCTCTCAGATCAGTCATTTCCTTCTATTTATATATTCGATGATATTATTATAATAATAGAATGAGATGAAACAAATTAATATCGGTTATATTGTAATGAATTCATTCCATTTATTCTACTTCTTATTAACTCTCTTGGATTTTGAATCTAATTTGTTTACTTTAGTTTTACTTCATCTTGTACCTTCTAATTACAAAAAGTAGAATCATCACAAATATAAGTGCACCGAATACTCCAACATAAATTAAGGTATGTTATTCTTCTGAGTTACCATTTGTAGTTGTATCAATAGGATCATCATCTTCGTTGTCGTCTTCTGATTAAGTAGAATTTTAAGATACTTTATTTTTATAGTCTTCTTATCTTTTAAATCTGATGAACTCATTTGAAATCATTGATTGAATCTATTCTTTTTAATTTTAATTGAGGTTCTAGAAGCCTTTTTAATTCAGAAATTCTTGAATTGTTTCCTTGATTTCATCTTCTGATTTCCCTTCTCTAAGTGAGTCTCTTATAATTTATCTTATTTCTTGTCTAATGTTTCTGAATGTTTCAGTAGAATTCTTTTATTTCTCTTGTTGAGACATATCTTTGATAATCTAATCTATATTTTTTATATCACCTGGCAGGTTTTGAGTTCCATTAAAGTATTGATTAATAAATAAAGTAATATTCTTTTTTACTTCTTCATCAGATAAGCCTTAATCTAAGAACTCTTAAATTTGATATTCAATCTCTTCTAATTCTTATTCCTCTTTCTTTTACTTTTAAATAGAACTTGTTGTATCCCATGTTGATAAAATTGATCTATCAGGTTTAGCCTTAAAATCTTCAATTTGTTTTTGGATAATGTTCAAAACCTACTTGCTAGTGAACTGTTTTGTAGTATCATTTAAATTTCTTTCTAATTCTTTGGAAATCTTGGTTAATACGATATCTTTATCTGTATTATTGAGAGAACTAAAATATTCAATATCATTTTCAATTCTCTTATTTTCTTATTCTGTTTATTTATCTAATTCTTCGGCCATACCTAAGAAGGCAACCAGAATTTTTTCTTTTCTTTCTTGATTTTATTTCATGTAATATTGATATCCTTAATCAAATATATAGCTGTTGATAAATGATAATTCATCCTTTTAATCCTAATCTAGGTTCTTAGCTAAATTCTCAAATAATTCATTGATTGTGCTATTGTGCTATCTCCTATTATCGTCATTCCTAGGAGGGGGTCCTCTTTGGAGTAATCGGGCATATGTGATGGTAAATATTGTGAATAGAACCAACATTAATACTTATAATTTTAATAATTCAAATTCCTTTTTTGAGATTAATACCATAAACATAATATTAAATATAGTCATTAATGAAATTATCAACTATTTTGAGAAGATTAGACATATTCGGAGTTCCGATAACATTAATTGGATTTAATCGTCTAAAATATTAAACAAAACTAGGAGGATTGGTAAGTTTGGCTTTGGTCGGTTGGCTCACTTACAACATCATCCTACAATTTGTTTCGTTAATATCTAAAAACAAATTGCTAGTAACTACAAATACTATATTTAGTGATACTCCATCATTAATTGAGTTAAATTCATAAAATTTCATGTTTGCATTATAAATTAGATAATCTGACTATATTAATGTATCAAATTAATCATTATTAAAAGAAACCTTACTTTACATTTAAATTAGAACACATCTCTGTAACAGATGGATTCAATAAAACCACTTAAACTGTTCCTTTTACAAAATGCACTATTAAAGATTTTGAAAATCTATATTTTTATAATGTGGATATGTTTGAATAGTTGGTTTTCAACAACTATACAGATTGGGTATGTCCCTAATTCGGAAACATAACGTATGCCTTACAAGGCAAATTTGGATCCAAATTGTTTCAATATTTGAAAATTTCTGCCATTCCTTGTAAGCCTGGACAATATGATTATGATTATTAATGTCCAAGTACTGAAGAGACTATAGATTACATCAACTCTATTGACGGAGAACTTAACATCAATTTGATGATCACTAACGTAAATGTCAACACAGCTTAAACTAATAGTTATACTGGATTCCTAGATAGAGATTATTACATGTTATTGAATCCATTAAAATAATTCGGATCTGTGGACATGTTCCTTCGTAATTGGGATGTTTACACCAATCCATCAATTATTGATGATGGAACTGATTATGATTATTAAAACTATGTAGTGTTGGAGAAATAAGAGACTTCAGAAAAATAGAATTATCATGAGTATGATATATCTAAAAATTAAGAAATAGCCAAGTTATTCTTTAGAACTAGTTAGTATTCCTTGTATACAAAACGTAATTATGTAAGTATCGGGGACTTCTTGGCTTATGTAGGGGGAATATTTGGATCCCTGTATACCATAGGAGCATTGTTTATGTCAATTTATGCATATGAGTAATTGTGGTTGAAGTTGTTTAAGGTTCATTATAATTTTGTTGCTTATGACAGAAATTGTAAATCTCTCAATGAAATTATTAAGAATAAATTCTCTTAGGAAAATATTCTAATTCCTAATATGAAATCCTTCCTACTATTCTTCACAAAACAAGGCATTTAGAATATTAAGACCTATATACAGTCTTAGACTATTATAATGGAAGATTTAAGTGTTGTTAATTACCTGAAAACTGTGAAAGATTTATAAAAAATTAAAAAGATTCTTTTTAATGAAAAGTAAACCTAAATTTTAGATCTCTACAACAAAGAAACAATTGCAATTACTAAGTATCAAGCATAACATTCCCATAAATTAGAGAAGGGGAAGAAGTTTTTATATGGATAACATTTCTAGGATCACACTCTTTAAACGCTAAGGAAAATTATAGATCAATATTAGAGTCTCCTTTATGATAAGGATAAGTTTCAACTTAAGATTACTCAGAGATTAATTAATATTTTTGATAACGACTTCTAAGAAGTTATCAACAATTGGGAAAATGGGTATTATCAGTTGAAGACTCTCAATACTACTAATTATGATAATGTCTAATAAAATAGGATGCCTCAATTATCACAGCAGTTCGCAATCTCCAAAGATATTACAAAGATTATTAATTTCAGAAATTAGTATAATCTGACCAACCCAGAAATAGAGAGCTTGTTGAAAACATTATTCTTTAAAAAACAAACCCTGTATCTTGATGAAAACTTCAATATCCAGTATGAAGTCTCTATCAATCAAGAAGAAGAAAAGATCAATTATGTATTGACAATCCATAATAAATTTTAATAATATTAATTGGATATCAAGTAATCTGACATCCTAGTTTAACATTAATTTACAGCTCGTAAGCATAAAATAGAGTGCAATTTAATGAGGAATAAATCCATTTCTCTTTTAGATTTGATTAGTTGCTCTCTAGAAGTCACCATTAATTCGAATTATACTATTTATTTAAATTGTTCTTTGAATGCGAATATTCAATATCAACTGAAAGTTATTAATATTCCTAAAGATTTTAGAACTCATTATTACATTTACTTAGATGATTACAACAAAGAAAGGTTTTAGTTACTTTTTGCACTTTTGCAACAACAAAAATTTATGATATCCAACATCGAGAATTTTGAATGTATGTTCTAATTTGATTCTAATGGACAGAGTGCATAATATATCGAAATATTTATGAATTGGCCAAATAATGAAATAATTTTAAATGAGCTAATTATATCAAATAAGCCTTACATATAATTCTTACAGGTGCTCTATGATATAATTATACTTTATTTGTAAAATTTATGAAAAGAAAAATAATAATAATACTATGTTTTATAAATCTCTATTATAATTATTAATCAAAAATAAATTATCGTATTTAAGATAGCATTCAAATGTATATATTATTTATTTAATATTATATTTATGTTGATTTCTGTCAGTTACCAACCAGAAAAAAGATATATTTCAGTCTCTTTAAATAAGATACTTTTTCTCATGATGACCATAATTCTTCATATTTTATTTCTTGTTCTCACTCTAATATATCATAAATTAATAAACTACTATGATTACAATAATTTTATTTAATTAAATATTTAAAATATCTTTATATAGATTTAAATCCATTATCATCTCGTTCCTTTCTAAATTTATGTCCTTTCTTAATTTAAGAGGTTATCAAGAAGGAAATTTAATTCTGCTCAAACCAAAGGTCAATTTTTATGGATTTATTTATAAAATATCTAAATATTGGTTTATAACATTATCATGATAATATTCCCAGGCCTTTGCCTTCCTTACTTTTATAATAAAGAAAGGCTGAAATGGTTGTTGAAAATAAGGCGGCAAATTCAAAGAATAATGGAAGCCAACTTACATCCCAAATTCTACTTCCTGCTGTCAAATACAAAATAGGAATAATCAACAATAATGCCCAACAAAAGAAGAGTGATATCATTTGGATTAACCAAATATGAAATTGTTTAAGTACTCTACTAATGAGGGATTCCCCTAATGAAAACAAGAGAACTAATCCGGCAAATCCCAATGCAAATCCACCTAAATAAGGCGTTGTTTTGACGGTTTTGCATAAAGCATCGCCATTGCAGTCAGGTATATTCATATAACAATCCATAGAGTTTATTGATGAATGAGTTTTTCCTGAGAAGGTGAGGTAATACGATCCGCTTCCTGTTGACAATAATTCAGCCACATTAAAAAAGAAGCAAAACACAATAAGCACTACTCCTATTACTAAAAAAAGTGCTTTGTATAATCCTAAATTACGAGTTATTTCGCTTATCATGTGTTTATGATAATTATATAAAACAAATTAATTTATTATAGAAGATATCAACTGCCTTTCATTCCATATGATATTTGCTGTATGCATGTTATCAAAATTGCCATTCTAATTATTACAAATATACTAATCTAATTTAAAAAAAATATACATGATTTTTCAAATGTATCACATGAAATAGTGCAAATCTCTTACAAGTATTCGAAGAAATGTGTATTCTATTAGATTAGATTGTTTGGTAATATAGGAAGTATAAAGTAATCTAAAAAAATATTTTTTTCAATTATTAAGTAATTTTATAATTTTGTTAAAATATGCTTTGTAGATTATATTTGGTTTCTAAGTGCTTTAAGTTCGTGACTACAAGCGGTTTATATATTGAGAGTATATAAATTTATTAAAAATGGTGTAAATAATAGATATAATAGTTTATATTGAAAAAACATACCTTGTCTATTAATTTTAACAAAAAATCTATCTAAACAGGAATAATTTCAACTTTTACTAGTAGGAATCAGGAGTATCTGTTTAGTGTAAATCTTAGTTATAGGATAGAATTTTTCAAAACATATTTTGAAATAACTCTAATCAAATCAAAGTGAAATGTAGCAATTACAGAAAAACGTTAGCGACAATAATTGATTTTTTCAAATTTATTCTCCAATAATTGAGAGTTGAAACATATAAATTATTTGTTCTTCATTATTTTTAGGATTTTATTTTATATATGTATTATATGATAGAATTTTAGTGATAAATGACTTGGAAATATTAAAAGAAATGTTTAATAATTTGTCTCAAAATAATTGTAAATTAATAATGATATTTTTTAAAGAATATAAAAATTAATGAAAGGAAAATCTAAAGATTAATTAGCAGCAAATATGTAACCAGTCCTTCTATAATAGAGAACATATTAATCAAATGAAATAGCAAAATCAAACATTGCAAGAAGATTTATAATAAGACTCGAAAAATAATGATTTTGAAAAGATGAATTCATTACAAGAAGAATGTGCATCATATGCAAAAAAAATAGAAGTTGAGAGCAAAAAACAAGTAAACTAGAATTTAATAAAAGCGAGACTTAGAACAGCTAATTTAGAATGCTGAATAATAGTTGCAAGATCACAGAAAAAAAATGAGTAATTCAGATGGAATATAGCTGCCAAGTCTAATAAAGAAATAAAAAACACTGGAGAGGTATCAGCTTCTTACATATTTAGTTAGTTAGAATAAATTAAACTAAAACATAATGAATCATTAGCAGAAATCAATCAATTAATGGAGTAAATAAATACAGCAAGAAGGGAGAGAGTCATTTACAGCAATGTGTTTAAGAAACTGGAAAGCGATATTCGAGCTAAAGAGGAAGAATTTAAAAAATAATTATTGATTAGAAAGTAAATAGAACACGAATTAAATCAGTGTTAGGAATAATTTGATAAGATGAAAGAGTAATTGAATATGTAATTCTAATTAGATAAGCTACTTAAGTTGTCGAATCTAATAAATAGGAATATACACAGATACTAAAAACCAATAGATTAGATGAGACAGAGGAATAATCTCCAAAAAATTAATAATAGCAATAATAATAAACTAAGTAAGAGAGTAAATCCTAATAAATAAAAGAATCCTAATAACCTAAATAATAGATATAAATGCAGAAGGATGTTGAAGATGTAACGAATTACGAATTGATGTTTGAGAAATTAAAAAAAGAAACAGGACTAAACTCCATTGAAGAAATTATTCATACATTTAGGACAATTGAAGAAACAAATAATGAGTTGTTCAAAAAGGCAAATGTTTTAAGTGATTAAATTGATTTAGAAGAAAAATAAATAGAAGAATTGTAAAGATAGATCTCTTAATACACTAAAAATTAATAGAAGGAAGATAATGAATTTGAAGATGAAAAATTTAAATTTGCTTAACAATTAGAAAGAAGTGAGAAGTTGGATAAAGAAATTCAATAGGCTGAAAATGAGATCAAAGAATATGAGAAGGAATTATTAGAAATAGCAAATAAATAATAGATTAAATACGACCCAAATTCAGAGATCACATTAATGTAATTAGTTGAATAAAGAGCATATGAATTAGTTGACTTATGTAGATACTATGATAATCATAATTATACTATTGATTCAAAAAAAAATGATTAGGAAAGTACAGTTTCAAATTAGGATGATTAAACTATGAAAGATTTATTGGACGGAGTTGAGAATGAGAAGGAGGCTGAGAAGATTATGAGTAAGGATGATTTTAAGAAAATTGGGTCATAAGAATTATAATAGTTTTAGAAGAAGAATATAAGTAAGAAAAAGAGAGAATGATTTATAATTAATAATCATAAATAATTATGAAATAAAAAGTAAAGGAGATTATCAAGTATTTGAAAGAATTCTAAATCCCTGCTATTTCAAGTGAATTTGCTCTGAGTGAGGCCGAAAGAGCTAACCTTTATTTTTACTTAACATCTCAGGAAATGGAAAGTTAAAAATAATAAATAGAGGAGAAATTGCCCGAAGAAATCAAATTAAAAAAAGTGAAAATATATTAAGTCTATGATTCAATTGATGCTATCCAAAATTTCAATTCTTTTGATTTTAAACAGGAGGAACGAAACATTAAGGAAAATGAGATCTAAATAATATCCAATAGAGATCAGAATATCAAGTTTAATTCCTTGAATGAAATCAAATAATTCTTGAAACAATACTATGATCAAAAGTAAAACTAAATTTAAAGTGATGAAATCTAATAAATAGATAGATAACTGATTATATAAAGTCTGAATATTTAATTTTAAGAACCAAATTGTGATATCCAATCAATAATAGATATCTTTTTGAGTATTCTTTATAAAGAAATCGAATAGAATTATCAAAAAAGATATGATTATTATTTAGATACATTTTGTATGTTGATTAAATAAAAAATTTCATTTTTGATGTCTAATTTAAGTACTTAAAATATAACTGAGAAACTAATAAACTCTGTTCCTTAATTTAGAGTCTCTTTGATAGAGTTAGTAAAGGAATTCACTGAATAAGCACTTCTGAAGTAAAACGAGAAGATGTACTCAATATATTTTACCTAATTAAGAGATTTAGTATTTAAATTTTTAAATGAAGATCATCCATTGTAATTTGAAAGTTTCAGATTATTATTGAAAATTAATCATTCAACAATTTTAGAATTTGTTAAATAAGCAAATCCTTTGATATTTAACAAAAAGAAGCCAGAAATCAAAGATTTCATATTTGAGGAAACCCAATAAAAAATAAATTAGTTATCTACAATGAATGATTGCCAATAATAATTAACATTCATGTTCTATATAGGAATTTGTTAATAAAATCATAATCATCATTGTAAGATTCTAGCCAAGTTATTGCAAGATTGTCAATAAAACTACCCTTAACATCTTGATGCCATATACGCCAATTTGTTGAAGATAAAAAATAACAGTAACATGGGTGTTAAATAGATCATCGAATTCATAGGTTTGAGTGTAAATAACCCTGATGCGTTGCACTAGAAGTTCTTGGATTTGTTTGTGGAATTTGCTTTAGAATATCCAAAGTCAGAAGAGTTTGCTTTTGACATGTTTAGAGTTTACTTGTATCGTTATTTTACACAATAGATAGAGGGGGATTCAAATATCATAAACTAGATTATTTCATAGACCTTCGATTAATTGAAAATAGATTTTATGATGAAGACTATTGAAAAGGTCCCAACAGAGAGGCTGACTCAAATGATATTAAGAAGATCCAATTTTGATCTATATCATTATATATTAAAGGATGAGAGCAAGGCTTTGGCAGTTTTTCTGATAAAGTTGTTTTTATAGAAGGATTAACAATAATTAAAAAACAATAAATACGAGTTATTGAAGTTGTTTCAAGAATAAGTTTGTGAATACGAACATACGAAGGATATTCTGAACTTTTTGTTCTAAGAGCAAAACAAATCCTACAATGGATTGATAACTACTTTTATCATGAATTGTCTAAAGAGGAAGAAGCCAAATAACATGTAAGAGGAAATTAAGTTTATTTTATCTAAGAGTTTTTATTATGAGGATGAGACTATCATCAAAAGTGTGGAGTTTTACAGATAAATGTATCCAGACTAGTATTAATAATTACTTGATGATTAAACTAGACTTCGATTAAGGGACAAAAGATTATTATGATCATAATTATAATTTATTATATATACACATATAATACATTCTCTGTTGTCTCATTTTCAAAATAATTCATATTGTTACTTTGTCTTTATAAATTGGATATAATTAAGTTTGATACTTATATTAAAATAAATAATTTTAATCAATCATGACTACCCTCAATGTTTAGATTAACCTGAATCAGTTCCAACTGATATTACAGAAGGAGGAAGAAAAGAAACAATAGCAATATTCTTTGTAAAGGAAAGAATATCCGAAAGGGCCAATCAATCTATATGAATCAAGATTTGAGAAAGTTTCGTTGTCAAACCAAAAGATCAACGAAGTGATAGGCTGGATGTTGATAATAGCTGTAATTTTGATGATACTTGTATTGCCAATCTCCATAATATAAAATTCTATTATTGGATTCGCAATTCCACTACTGTCAGTTACAACATTCTTCATCGTATACATAAATTGGATTTCGATGAAGTTTTTTATAAATTCTTGAGATGATATATTATTTTATTTTGTACAAAAAACTATATGTTAAAATGAAATTCCAATATTCCTATTTTAAGGTAAATTCATTAAAATAATTCAAGTTATAACTTAATTTCTCTTTCCTTCAATTTCAAAGTTGCATAATCCTCTCCAGATTTCATCTTTTTTTCTTTCCTTTCCTCAAATCTGTGCTACCTCCTCAGCCATCTCCTCAAAGCCTTCTTTTGAGTAATCGGATTTTCCCTATCATAATTGAAAGGAAATATGGAATCACAGTATTTTTCGTATTCGTCATGTTCTCCGAAATCCCACATCAAAGAAACCAGTCTATTATTGGGAATAAAATGATAAATCAAAGCTATAACTAAACCGATGACCGAAATGAGGGATAAATTGTTCTGGATGAAGTACTTAAAGGCTGAAGTAGAGAAAACGTGGATGATTGGAATCAGTTGTAAAGAGTCTGTCATTCTCGAGGATAGCTGAAATGAAGGAGTGTGTTTAACAGTCTTGCTCCTAAGTAACAAATACTTCTCAGCCCAGTAAAACAGTATCAATCCAATAATACTAAAAATATATCCTAATGGAACGAGAGGACCCACAAAAAAGGTCACATTCATAGTTTTAAGGACTTCAGCATAACCTTCTTCAATTTTATGTTCTGGAAACTCGAGGAGTCTTTAATTATTAATTTAATTTACTCGTTCAATTCTTGTTAAGTAAGTACTCCGTATTTCTTGTAATAATATTACTTTATTGATTTAAGCACTGCTGGAATGTCTAACACTTAAATTATGGGTGGGATTACTGCATTCGATATAAAGAAGTAGGTCATATTGTAAGCGAGTCCTCCTGCATAATATACGTTACCAGATTCCAAGGCTATCAAACATTGCATGAACACTGAATTCAGAAACATCATAAATGATAGTTTAGATGCAATAGCAAGACTCACTTGGCTAAATGTAGGGTAGGCTTAAAAACTAACTATTGCTCTCGTCAATTCATCCAACAAAAACGAATTGATAAAAACTGTTATCATTGAATATCCTATGGAATACAAATGAACCTTAATGTAGTGTTCATCGAATGTGTTATTGCCATGATAGTCTTTGGTCAGTTCTCCCAAGACTTACACTTACTTTAAAATTGAAAGGTAGACTACTATTGACAAGATAATATTAACAATAACATTAATAATTGCTCCTATGATCCTTCTATAGATGCTATGATTGGCCCAGATATAGATCACATCCCAATTGATATCAGTGGGTTCTGGAGCTACTTCGACATATATAGGATGCCCATAATAATCAAGCATTCTGCCTTCATTAAAGTTCAGACCAGTGAATATATTGATTATCGGGGCTATGTATTATCCTAAGAGTGATGATTTAAAAATACACTTTTTGCAACTTGAATGACATCTGATTTCATCCTTTCATATTTGAATGATACAAAAGCCAATCCAGTAAAATCACAATTCTGTTTCTGTACTTCGATCTAGTTGTTAATGTCTTCCAATTCCCTTTCGTCGAAGTATTCAGAGTTGAGGAAACTTGATTTTTTCTTGTTTAATATGTTATGTTTAATTTAATTTATTTCCTTTATTTTTGACAAATCATAGGCTAAGTTAATTTTTTTCACGTTAATCTTCCTTGACAATTTGAATAAATCGATTTCAAAATATTGTTTTAATTTATCTGGATAATTTATATTGTAAGCCATGACTGTGTAATCACTAGGAGTCAATTCTTATAAATCACAAAAAACATCTAATTTTTTTTGATTCTTTCTAAAATATATTAGAAATGCCATCATTAAGAAAGTGGAAGACAATGTTAAGATGTCTTATAATGCCTGCAATTCTTAATCTTTTCTTCTATTAGCCAGGGAGAACATTGTGACAATGTCTCTCACACATTCCTAATCAGTTTCAAACTTCACTCTTTTTTTAGGGATACAGTCTTCGCCTTAGTAATTGCTTATTAAATTGAACTGACCTTCTGCCATCAAATGGAAACATAATAAGAAAATGCAGTTTTTAATGAAGGTAAAATAGAGGGGATATCCTGAACCCAAAAATGAGAGGTCTTCTTTGTCAACTGATAGTTTTAATTAGAACTCACAAATGTGATATCCACAACAAAGACATATTTATTTTCCAGCAACTCCCACTTTATGAGCAGACTAATGAATTATGGCCAGTTTCCAATCTCCAGGAATTGAATCGAGATTGTAAGCAGTTGGCGAATTCATTTGTTAAGACGACTAAGAGTACTATGGTATCTGAGGTTATTGGCCTTATAGTTGTTAAATATTCATTAAAATATAAATTAAACCTTAAATACAAAACAGAATAGTTCAATAATATTTAGTAGATAATAATAGCTTTTATTTACTAGTGTATATATCTGTAACCTATTGTTCATCATTGTTTTCCAAGTAAGTGAACCCTTGAAACAAGTTATTGTGATCCCTTTCCTCCTTGTACTCACTAATACTCAACACTTGATTCACAAATTTAGAATCAAAATTATCCTTCCCCACAATCTTATAGGGAGCCTCGACTAATTTATCATAATGTCTGCTCCAATTGACATTTTTCAACCACGGATGACTCATCACTTCATCCGGACCTTCATTGCCTAATCTTTAATTAGCCTTCCTCTGCAGTAATCTATTCACAAAATCAGTAACCTCTTTGGATAAGCCTTGATTGGGTAATTTAACCTATTTGCTTATTATCAACTCTCTAATTTGCCTTCTGGTTTTTCCTTAATAGGGTCTCTTGATTATATATGAATATGATTACTTTCCCTGTCAAACATTCATACACAATGCAACCTAAGGCAAAGTAATCACAGGCTACTCCATGGTCAGTTTCCATCATAACTTCCGGAGCCATGTATCCAGGAGTTCCACTCGTCTCATTCTTGTTATTGGGCTTCCATATTCTAGCAATCCCCAAATCTGTTATGTGAAGATAGCCCCTATCATCAAATACCAGATTCTCAGGTTTAATGTCTCTATGAAGGATGAGGTTTTTATGCAAATATTGGAGAGCCATCAATATGCAGATCACAAAAAACCCTTAGGTATCAAATTAGAATTGCTACTTGTTTGTTCTTCAGTGAATTTGCCCTGCTTACATAAATGATATCTTAGGTCTCCACCTTCCATGTAGTCCATAACTATGTATAAATGTGTCGATGTTTAAAATGCTCCCCTCATATTAACTAGAAATCTGTTTCGATTTATATAATACGAATGATTTAGTTTTTAAAGCAGAATTCTCTCGTTCATAACACTCTTATTAGATTGGTTTTCGATTATTCTAATTTCTATATAGTTGACAACCCTACTTAGATTTTATCATCTCCTTCAATGCGAAGTACTTTCTCTAGCATTTCACCTTCCATACCCTACCGAATCCTCCTTTCCCTATAACGTAGAGCAACTTATATTGCGACAATTACGGGGCTACATTATATATTGTGATAATTTACTATACAATTCCAATTCAGAATGACTGAGTTCTTCACTCTAACAATTTCCCATTATTTAATATAATTATTTTATTCCATTTTAATCGACAAAAAATGATAAATAAATGTAATATACAACTTATCAGGGTATTTTAATTATATTTAGAATAAATCTAAACATTTTGACTATTTCTTTGTTTTTAAATATTTATAAATTCAATATAGTTTTATTATGTAAGTCTAAAATTTTGTTTAATTAGATAATAAGACAGTTTTGATTAAATACCAAATATTCCCTAATCACAATAGAATAATTAAACCCATAGTAAAATTAATTAATTTATGTATTGATATAAAACGAATTAAAATATTAAAAATCTTAGATTTAAAGATAATTTTTATTACAATAATAAAATTCAGATTACAAACGAATGTTTGCAATTTTATAATGATGATTGAATATATCCAATTCTTTAGTAATAACCCAAATATCATAGATTATATATTATTAATATCATCATTTACTTAATTTTTTGCTATTAGATTATTTCCTATTCATTTCTGCTTCCCAAGTTAGATGTGGATCAAAACCAAATTCATTGTGTTGAACACTATTTGTCAGTCTAAATGGTTCTTTGTTATTTATCCTCACTTTTTCTAACATTTCATCTTCATGAACTTTTCCATATTTGCTAGGCCTTTAAACAAAATCCTCAAAATCCAATTTGAATTCATCTAATTATTTCTTAATTCCTGGTGGAGTCTTTGGCTTTTAAAACTCTTAATATTGACTCGGTATTTTGAATCCTTTGAAGCCTAAAAGTATGGAAAAAAGGGAAACCTTGAGGAGCCTTATAACTTCTCTCTGCCAAATTTATTCGCAATATTTCCCATTCATTCAATATTTTACCTTTCAATGTTGGTATTTTAGTAAATTCATCATTTTTGAATCCAGGACCTTAAAAATGGTATAAATCGAATACTTTTCCATGCCATTCTAAATCTTCTTTTTAATTCTTAATAGACTTCTTCCTTGTCCTTAATTCTAGGTAAACCAACATCTATTTCTTTGTTCTCTAATTTTTCTTATTTTTCTGCATTAATTACATCTCTTGTTCTTCTTTAGTATTTATAATCAATTTTATTCATTTCCTTTTTTTACTTATCTGAAGCCACAGTCATTTCATCCAGGAGTTACTAAATCATTCTTTAATTGTTTCACTATATAATTAATATAATAATAAATATAAAATATTCTAATAATGTGTTGAATTTACTGAGTCCTGTCTTTCAACTCTAATTGATAGTCAATTCTCCACTTAAACTAATAGATGGACTTGAGTATATACAAAAATCACTTAAAGTTTTTTGATCCTTTGAATCAATATATTCGAAGGGGAATAGAAATTTCAAAATTTAGAAATGAAACATTTATGATATTCCAATCATTGTTATTAATTTTTGTTTAAATATTTATATGAATAAAGCAACTCGAACAACTAGTCTACGATAACATAAACTAACCTTTTCAAAAGACAATAATAGTAGCTTATAAGTATAGACCAGGTCTTAAAGTTTTAAATAAAACATCAGCATTTCTCCTGATAAGAAATCTTAAATGTCTCCAACAAAATAAAATAGCGTATATATGAATGGATAATTGCTTGTATTATGAATTTGTATATATATAAGATTCGTCCAAGATCGAAATATAATTAATTAGGCAATTTGTCTTCTTCAAAATTACAGGACTCCCAAAAAATCTTTCTTATTCAATAAGCACAATAGCAATAGACATAACAATAAAGGGCTGAATAAAGCCCTGTATTACACAGAAAACAACAGAGTGACAAAGGATTAAAACATGACTTGCCTAAAATATCACCAATCAAAGCAAGACAACCTATTAGATAGTTGTAGTCTGATATGAATCAATTGGACCTATTTAAAAAGGAGTAAATTAAACAAAGTGTTACTAGAATTGCTTATACTAAATCTTAGGCTGGTAAAAACGAAGATAATTTAACAAAAACAAATCAAGATAGTTTTATATCTCTTTAATCTTTCAAGGATAACATGTCCTTATTTGGTGTGTGTGATGGCCATGGTCAAGATGGTCATAAATGCAGTCAATTCATTCGAGATAATTTACCCAAAAACATCGACTCTCTCTTGTCTCTAAATCCTTCGTCTATTCCAGAATCAATCTCCAAATCTTTCCTCAGAACAAACTCTTAATTATGCAATTTTGAAGAGATAATAACAACTTTTAGTGGTTCCACAACTGTGATCAGTCTAATAGTCGATGATACAATCTATACAGCCAATGTTGGAGATTCCAGATCAATAATTTGTAGACAACAAAGTAATGGATCTAGAAGTGCTATTTCCTTATCAAATGACCACAAGCCAGACTTACCTTAAGAGAAAAGAAGAATTGAACAGAAGGGAGGAAGAGTAGAACCTTACATAGATTTTGATGGATCAAGTTTAGGTCCAGCAAGAGTCTGGTTAAAAACAGAGGATATTCCAGGACTGGCTATGAGTAGAAGTTTTGGTGATAAGGTTGCAGCAAGTTGTGGAGTTATTTGTGAACCAGGTAATTAAATGACATAATTCTATTTAGAAATTCTCGCATATAAAATGTAGGAAGGAGACTTATTTATGGTTCTGGCATCTGATGGCGTGTGGGAATTCCTAAGCAATGAATAAGTACTCTCATTTATTAATTAAGGTGATAGATATGATATATCCATATTATGCTCAAGATGAAGGAAATGCTGCATGTGTTAGAATTGTAAAGGAATCCATTAAATTATGGAAATTGAATGATACAGTAATTGATGATATTACTGTTGTTATTGTATTCTTCAACAAATAAAAATGATAATCATTCATCAATTAATTCATCAATATACTACTCTTCGGCTTATTTATAAAGTCTAAACTTTTAATTGTCAGCTTATTCTAACATGTATTCTTTTTCAATCTTATACTTATTTAATCCTTCAACTATCAATTCCTCTATATTCTCCTCATGCACTCCACTTAATTGAAAATATGGTAATTGTTGTTGATAGAATGATAAGTTTGTAGAATTAAATCTTAACCTTTAATCTGGATTTATTGAATTTTGTTGACTCATGTAGAAACTAGGTTGCCTAATGATTTCTAATTATCTATATTTTGGATCAACATATAAAGCATTCTTATTGTTCACATCTTAAAATACTGACTGATGTTAAGTGTCTTCTTAAATAGTTTCTTCTTTAGCCTCGCTTTGTCTTAATGACATATACCATTAATTGATTGTTTTCTCCCCTTAAGTTAGTTTTAATGCTTCTTATAATTAGATCTACTCAATCTTCCTTCTGAATTCTATATATAATATATATTCAATACATGAGCACGAGTTTAATATAGATTCATTAGATGTCCTATTCGTTGTATTAATTGATTTAGATATTTCTTCATTCCATAATTTGAGTTAGCATTCATACTTATTTAATACTTTATTTTGTTAGATTAACTTCAATTATTCAATTTTTTATTAGGATTGTTTTCTTACTATTTAATCTGAAGATTCCTTATTTTAATTAACCCTACTCTAATAATAAGTACTCATTTACTTCAATCAAACGACATAACTTTATTAGATCTTATTTCGATACTAAATCAAAATCTTTGTTCCTTTTAGTTTATTCATTCCTTTGAGAATGCTCAGAGTGTTATTATTATTATTATTATTATTACTATTATTTATTTGATAAATTCGTAGATTTCCTTGAACTTATTCTTCTTACAAATTTCATAGTGGTGTTACTAATGTTTGTTTGATTAACAAACTTAATCCCAGCCCTCTGCTATTCTTTTACTTTATAAAATATATCAGGTTTTCCAACTATTGATCTTTCAATCACTCCATGCTTATCAAATATTGGTCCTAATAGGATTTAATCACTAAATACCCTATCGAAGTTCCTGATTTGGTGTTAATTCTATAATTATGAATATTCATTTACTATGAAAAATATTATACGAATGACTTCTGGTTTTATTGAGAATCTAAAGAAAATTAATGAAATCAGATTTTACATCAATTTATTCTGGTTCTAACAAAGATGTGAGCAAATATTTTTTTTTTTGCAAATTAAAACTCGCTTTTGACATTCAAGTTAAGATTAAAAATATAATAATTATTATTATTTTATTTTATTTATTTTTAATAATCTAATAGATATTAAACAATAAATATATATACTATAACTATTATTCAGTTATATTATATTATAAGTTCTTGGAAAAGTTTTAAAATACAATCCAAGAATGATTACATTATTATAATAAAGAATATTACTACTAAATTCAATGAAGTTTTCTTCGTAATTCCAAAAATTGAATTGAGAATTTTAGTATTCTATTATTAGTTAAATAAATCAAACAATTATTGAATCAATAAAGTTTAGAAATCTTTGGCAATAAGGTTCTGGACTTCGACAAGATAAATCTTTCTTCTTTTTGAATTGAATGCTCCTTTTGAAACATTATTCACTTTTTTTGTAGTAATTGAATCTTTATAAATAATCAATTATGGAAAATGAATATATTGTGTTTTGGGCTCCATTGGTGACAAGTCGATAATCATTGTTATTGATTTATTATGGTTTTTCAAGACAAATTCCCAATAGCAATGAATAATCCATATATCCAATATCCCTAAGAAATCTGCAATCATCCATAAATTATTTCTTTATTTCATTAGAAATCTCTTTGGGCAAGCTTATAGGATTGCGAGTAGATTGTTTAAAATTATTATCCTTCTTTACTCTTTCATCGGATCTTGAGGTTCTATTGATAGTTGAACCTTTTAAGTCATATATCTCGTATTCATGTTCCAAATTTTACATTTATTCAAATGAATTCTCCATTAATACTAAATATTACGTTTTATAGGCCATCAGTTTAATTTTAAAGATTCCATAAATCTTAGCAATTAGTGATTTGTTATGATAATTGATGTGATCAAAATATGGACCAATTCGTCCATCTAAAAAATCTTTAATCTCTGACTTTTCCACTGTTTTGAGAATGAGTTTATGATTTTGACTATAAAAGAAAAATGCCCCACTTCTGCCCATGGATTCCTTTGCCTATTCAAAAGCCTTGTAATTGTATTACAATTCCAAAGTGTATTCTAAGATACTCTTATTAAAATTATTCAATTTCAAAAGAGAAGTAAAACCATTTGGATAGTATGTATTAACTAAAATGATTGAATCTTTGACGTCGTCTTCTTCATTTAAAGAAATTCTGCTCTCATTTAATTCAGATAAGTGAAATTTAAATGTGTAAGTTCTTTTGATCTCCCTTTCCTTCAAATGATGATCAAATTGCATAATCAGACTAGCAAAGACAGCTTTAACCAATCCCTTGACAAGTTCATTGATTTAGGTTTTGAGTAGTTTCTCATACGTAGGGATCAGTCGATTATGAATATCAGTATTTAATCCATATTCAATATTTTCAATATCTTGGATGTAGGACTGGTCCTGAAAGGATCTAAAGAACACCGATAAGAGTTTGTGATAGGAGTACGGTTGGATTAGATGAAAAATAGCAAAGAATAGACCTTCTAGACTCAAGGCAATTTTTAAGACCAATTATTCATAAGCCTTAGTCAGGTTGTAATTGTCAAACGAGGTAATTATATTAATCGCCAAAATTGCAGATATCCAATAGAATTGTTGTTTGACAAAATCAGACTTAAATTCGTAAAGTCTCCTACTTTATAGTGTCTTATTTTTATTCAAAATTATCCATATGGCGATGTAGAAGAGAGTGCAAATCAAACAACTAACAAAATTAATGTAGGATGCCATATCATTTAGTGTGTTAATTGCGTTGGTGTTAGAATGATGAAGTTCCTACAATAATAGTAGAGGTATAACTATCATTACCATAGTTAGTAGACATTGTAATAATAATAAAAATATGAAAACGGAGGAGGAGGTAGCTTAAAATGGGTTGTAAATACAAATTTTTACTTCATTCAAAAATAGGATAAATTAATTTGAGATTAGAGTGATAGTAATTCCTATTAGGGATGAGGTTAACATTTGTATTTTATTGAATTTTGAGTGATTGTAAGGGTTATTGCCGTAAATGATAACGATGGTTTGATCAATATAGAGAAATACGCCTAGTAATATATATAAGCAAGAGATCCAGACTATGATTCTAAAATATTATGAAAAATAACACTTGGAAGGATATTTTCTATAAATTGGGGAAACTATCCCTAAAATACAAATTAGAAGGCATGCCATCACTGATAAGGTTATGCAACCAATGCAAATGTAAGCTACTGTCACCTTGTTCATTGGGTTATTTAACTTTAATTAATTATTTAATATTTATACAGGATTTCATAATAGTGTTACTTCGTGTATTTGATGGAATAAGATCAGCTATAACACATTAACCATTGTTATATCATTTCTTATAATTTATCAATTAATCTTAAACGATTATATTTAAAATATATTTTAATAAAATGGGAGAGAAGAAAATAGACAAATACGTGTTCAATGTGAAGAATAAGGCTGGAGAAGGATCTTATGCCACTGTTTATAAAGGAGTCAACGAGAAAACAGGAGAGAAGGTGGCTATCAAAATGTTGAGTAAATCTGTGATAAATGCGTACAATTTGAGAGTAAATAGACAGGGATGATTATTTGAGAGAGGGGTTGATCTAAGAAATCAAAATAATGTAAAAGCTCAAGAGTCCAAATATAGTCTAACTCTTAGATGTAATGGAAACTTCAAATAACTATTATATTGTATAAGAGTTTTGCGATGGAGGCGATTTCGATGAGTATTTATAGATGTTCACTATTAAAAGATTGCTCAAGAAGCGAAAAATCCTCAGTGAAAAGGAGGCGATCAAATTTTTGGTTGATGTTTTAAATGGTTTCACTTAATTAATTAAGAATGGAATTACACATAGGGATCTCAAACCCGCCAATATTTTAATTGACAAGGCTGTATTCTTATAAAATTATTTAATTCCCATAGACATTTAAATTGGCTGATTTTGGATTCGCCAAATGTGTTGATAATTTTAAAAAGGACATGATGTCATCTATGGTTGGAACGCCCTTGTATATGAGTCCGCAAATACTGGATCATAAAAGATACAACTCTAAAACTGATGTCTGGAGTATAGGGTTCATCTTCTATGAAGCATTATTCGGCAAGAGTAACCTTTCCTTATCATCCTAAGCTCCTTGGACTGCTCGATCTCCTGCTGAATTACTGAAGAACATAAGAAGCTAACCATTAAAATTTCCAACTGACAAAATACCAGTCTCTCAAGAAACCTTGGATTTGATCATTGGGTGTCTCTAACCAGATGAATCAAAGCGTTTCTCTTGGGATGAAATCTACAAGCATCCTGCTGTTGCCTAATACTTTACTGATTTCATAAAAGGCAATTCCAAGCTTGAAGATAAAGCCTAATATTTAATAAATGATATAAGGTTGATGATTATTAAAGACAAATTAGACTTAACTTAATTATTCGCTGAATTGGATATGTCTAAGGATAAGGCATTGGATGTAAATGAATTGGGTCGATTTTTAACTAGAGTTGACAAAGATATACAAAGAGATGAAATAGAATATATATTTAATAAATTTGATGAGGATGGAAGTAATTCAATAGAATTCGAAGAGTTTAAGAAATGGTTGGAAGACAATTCTATTCATGTTGATTAAGAGTAACAAAACAGAGATAAGTAAAAGAAACAATCCTTATTATAAAAAAATAATGTCGAAGAAAGGGCAAATTATGTAATCGAAAAGTTAAAGCTCTCTATTATTAAATACAACATCCAATTAATTGATTTATTTAAAAAGGTTATACTTCCATTATATTATTATCATAGTTTGACAAATCTGCAGATTTGAGATTAGATATCAAAGAAATGGGAATGATGTTGAAGAGGATTGAACCAAATATTACAGAAGATGAAACAAAAACAGTTTTTGATTACTTTGACATAAATAAAGATGGAGAGATCACATTTTAAGAGTTTTAGACAAATTTAGAAGAATGCATAGTCCGTAAAAAATGAAATACAAATTTTTGAACATTTTTATGGATGTTTCCATATTTAAAATATATGTAATATTTCAAATGCAGAACCAACACTATATTTTTTATCTATTTAATATTTTCATTTAAGCTAATTAAAAAATCTTCTTTAAGCTCTACTCATTTTAAAACTAATTTTAAAATTAATACACACTTCTTAATGAAATAATAAATAAATGATTTTAATGTCAATATTTCTAAACAAGTTCAATATGCATATTTCCAAAAGGCAAATAGAGTTGATAATAGAGTTTTATTTAAATTAATTATATATAATATATGGCCTAAAGAATATTGAATTCAGGACCATTAGATGAGACTCAAACCATTATCTAGGAGAAATTTTTATCTAAGGAAAAGCTAGTACTATCAAAGTGTATTCCGCAAAACAAATCCCATATAAGAAATTTAACCTATTTTGGCATGAAAGAGCAGAATCTGAAATATTAGACAGAGGAGGACAATGCTGAATCCTTAGAAAAATGGTTGTTAAAACAAAAGAATGTTGACTACTGGAATATATTGTCCTAATTGCTCGTTGGAATATCGTAGATACACTAACTTGGATTTATTGGTAGAAGCATAAAATATGAGGAGATTAGAGTTATTAATAATAATTTAATTTACAGAACTTTTGATTATGCAGATCGTCTCAATTGTGCTCCAGAAAATAAAGTATTGAAATTCTCGACTTACGAAACTGATCTTTGGTTAATAGGAGCCATTATGTGGAGAATTATAAAGGGAAATTCAATATATGAAGAACTACAATAAAGCGATAATATAAATGAAATAAAACTAACTTTTAATTTCTAGAGAAATGAAGCAGGTGTAGATGAAGAACTATATTAATTGCTTTCGAAAATGCTTTAAATTTACTAAAATAATCGAATCTCCTTAGTTTAAATCTTCTAATACCCTAAACTAAACCTGCCTTCTACTTAAATATAAACAATCTGCAATTTCTACTAAAAAATATAATTAAAAACTATATTGAAGTTTAGAAAGAACTCATTTTTGAGGGATTATTCACTGTATTAAAGCAAACCCAACTTGAATCCAAGGATATTTTGCTTTTATTTAGAGGATTCTCCAATCTTGAGATGTTTCTATTAACATTATGTTGAAATCCAACTACTTAGTTTTGCTTATCATTTGTCGTTTTACTTTCCTAACAAAGATCCCAATGTCTAAAAAGAATTAGATAAATTGATAATTTAAAAGATGATTTTAGTCTCCAAACAATTAAAATAATAAATCATCTTGACTTTATTACCAACTTAATTTAAAGGCTAAGAGGAATTATTCATTAATGATCCTAATTACCATTAACTTAAAAATCAAGTCATCACTTAATTGAATAAACTAATTGAAATGAATAAGAAGTATTTTTAGGATTCTGAATTACTCAAGATGTAAGAAATAGATTAGAAATTTAATTCTTATTCTACTGATGGTAGTGTAACTCTCATGAGTTATCTATTGATTAATATTCTAAAAAATAGTAGTGTTAATGAGAAATCTAATATTTACATTTAGTCTCTGACCTTAGAAGAAATATTCGAAAACGAAGTTCAAGAAAGACTTAAATGATATTTGAGTATTAATAATATTAATATATTAATAAAGTTACATAATATATAGATCAATTTGTCTTTAAAGAGATACTGTAAAATTGTGATTTAATGAGAAATAGAGTCGTCTCTTTTCGCAAATTAATCAGATATAACAATTCAATAAATTACAATTTACCATCTCTATTGAAAGTTTTACTAACCATTTGAATATATCATATATTTCAAAATTAAGTAAAATTTTATTTCAATATTATATCAATCGATCATGGGTTGCTGTAGCTAAATTTATGCATAGTAAGTTTATTTAGAGTTTTCTTAAATTTTCTAATAGATCTCATCAAAGTTATCGTAAATTAACTTAAAACTATAATAAGTCACTTCCAGTTATACTTAAAATATTTAATTAAATTTACTGGATTGGGCTATTTGACTCTCATAAATATTTAAGCCATATATTTAGAAGTTTCATTCTTTGTCCATTAAAAATTATAGATATCAATTTCGGAGCACTCTCTTCACCATCTGCATTTCTCCCTTCTTTTGGTTCCTTATCACCACCATCTCCTTCTTATTTTGGAGGAGAAACTTCTGGCTTTTGTAGAATCCATTCAGGATCGCTTATTTCAGAATTTAATTGTTATTCTGTAATGGCATAGAGAACTTTAATTTTTTTATCCTAAACTCTTTTCAACAATCGCTATTTCATCTATGGCTCTGGGGAAGATTTGTTCTAATAATCCTTTTTTTCCTGTCTAATCTGCTCAAATGTATCCCTCTCCTTCTTTCAAGAAATTAATCAAACCTGTAATTGGATATAATTTATCTTCAAAAATTCTAAATTCTTAGTATTTCTCTGTAAACTTGTTAAAACAAATTTATTTTATTTTGGATCTTGATATAATAATATCTTAACAATCTATTTGCATTTAAGGTGGTACTGCTTGCCTGAATTTAAGAATGCTCCCATTTCCTTTCCCAATTGAGTTCTTTTTGCTAATTCGTTCTCGCATAAAGTTTCTAAATGCAAGTGTATATATTCTAACTAAGTTTCTAATTTATTTAAATAGATTTCTGCAAGTTCCTCGTTATTATATGTTAATGCTACAAAGACTTTTGGTCTCAATTGAGTCATAATAGCCTCAATAATTAGATCTGTGGATTAATAAAAATTGTTAGACATCCCTATGTAGAGAGCATCGACAGTTACAAAGTATTGAAACTACTTTAAATAAACTAATAATTCATCACGATTTTGGACAAAATTAGTAAATTTAGAAAAACGACATCTCTTTTGTTCCTCAGTACTCAATAATATTATGCTTTATTCAACCTCATCTTTACTGGATTAGAAATAAACCACAAATCTGGGTTTTCAGTAATTTTCAAAGAATACTACTGCTTATGACTTTTCATTAAGAAAACCATCAACAATTTAATTTTTAGGTTCTTACTAAAATATTAACATTAGCTTATTCAATTTATCAATTTCACTTTAAGCCTTCACTTATAATAGAATTCCTCTAAATTAAAATAACATATCCAGTTTTATTTAGCTACTTATCGTGCTACATATGAATTGGCAGTTGCAGGTGGATCATAAAAAAATATTATATTTACCTACTTCATGTTAATTAAGCTATTTTATTTTTTATACATATCAAATTTAATCCCTTAGCATTGTTATTGCATCTGATTTGAAGAGAGATCAAAAGATAATACTTTTTGTATCTCTGAAAACTATCCCAATTTAATTAATGTATTTTTTAACAAAAAAAAATTAACCACCCTATCAAGGTGGTTTGACCTTCATTTCTCACCTCTTTCATTAAAAGCAGTAGGAGCAAATTTCAACCAATAAAATTATTTAACTCAATGAGGAACTCATTATATAATAAAAAAAGCAAGTTACCAGTCCTAGAGAAAAAGCTTAATCTAGGGATAAGGAAAAGGCAAACATTAGATAAATAACCATTAGATCATACTCCTCATTATAAGTTAACGATTTAGTTGAAAATGCTTTAAAAAAGGAGAAATTCCACATCAGATTAAAGAGTCCAAACAAATTCTGTCGAGTCAAAGCATTATAGGAAATAAGAGAAAGGCAGAAATCACCCACTTTTCTTATTAAGTAAAGAACATAGCCAATTTATTCATAAAGCATTCCATCTACTGCTAGAGTAAATGGATATTGATTATTCATTTATTTTATTTCATCTAAAAATACATAATTAAACTTCTATTAAGTGTCTCTAAATTTACAATTCAAAATAGGAATTAATTGAAATAAATAAAATAACAAGAGCGAATTGAATTCTTTTTAAAAGATTTCAATTTAGTGAAAATAATTAGAAGCAAGAATAGCATAAATTCCATATAAATAAATTAAATCACTTAAGGGAACGTCCAGTTTATAAATTGATTTAAGTACTTTTGATAACAAATAAATTTATATTGATATTTTATTTGATGGGAGAATTGTTTTAAATTTAATAAATTAGTATTGAATAATGGTTTTTTAATACATATATATAATAGATATATCAAATAAATTAAACATGCTCGTAATCCTAACCATTTCCTTAGATGAGAATGGAAGTAGTTTAATTTAATTTAGGCAATTATTACAACAATTGAGATGCATTTCTCGATAGGGTATGCTGAGGCATCTGTTCTTATAATTCTGCCGGGAGAGTTTGAACTCTCTCTAGAATGTGCCAAGATTTTATCTTAGTTACGAAGAGCATTTTTTTTATGACGTAGAGAAGACACATAAAAATGGGAACTAAAAACAGAAAGACTATTACTGCGAAGCCTAAATATTGATATATAATAGGGATACCAATCATAGTAATAGGACTACTCAAAAAACTAGATTGTTGATTATTATTATCATTTCCATCAAAAATATTGACACTAAATTTACATATATATAGATTACATTTGAACAACCAAAAAAGCCTGGAGAGCTGTAAAGCCTAGAAATATAAAGAGAAGACAAATTAGTGCAATCATATTTTCCAAATTTGATTTACATGCTTTTCTCTCTAAATACAATCATATTGATACAGGAAGACAAACTTTACGTGAGGTAAATTCAATTGAATATTCGATCTTGCAGATTTCACAACAAGTAAATATCTATTTGTTTTATGTAACTATCCAGGTTTTGAGACACTCATTGTAAATATAGAGTCTTACCTCTTCGTGAACTTATCCAAGAGAACCCTTGCATTTGCAAGGTTGAATAATTGGTTTATCGTTATCCAGTTCAGTTTCAAGACAAATTCGACAGGATTTTGCCTCTTATTACTCAATAAAGATGGGTTGTTTGACTTTTAAAGCAGATCTTGTCTATTGGGTTTCAATGGTTATTTTATTCATTATTGTATTTAATAATATTTTTGTTTTGATGACCTAATATGACTTATGTTTATAAAAAGAATGAAAATCATAGGAGTAGGTTCCAACGGTATTGTAATGTTGGGAGAATGCATTTCAGCAATTAAACAATAAAATTTTGTAATGATTCTTTAATTTAGAATAAAATTACTATCAAATTACTTAATTTTTTGAATAAAGAAAAAGCTTAAGAATTATTAATAAAATTTAGCCAAATTGGAATCTATTGTGAAACTAATTGACTATTAATTTATGCAAAGAATACAATATCTTTTGATATGCACACTAATAATTATAGAAAATCAGCAATTGCAACTTTAACTTTAAACATGGTTAGTTTTAGTGGTTAGATTTTGCTTTAAAGGATTTTTTAATTATGGATTGAATTCATCTTTTTCAATTTGACCTATCTTAAGAGGTGCTTTATACCTTTTTCAATTTTATTGTAGATCTAATCAATCAAAGATTAGAAACATTTGTCCACATTTTCTCCAGTCATGGCACTTGTTTCAACGTAAAGAACATCTTTGTTTCTCATATCTCGTTCAGCATAATCTTTATCTACGACTCTTTAATCTGTCAAATCGATTTTATTCCCAACTACAATAATATCTAGATCGCTCTTCCCATTTTCCCTGGCATCCTTAATCCAATCATCTAAAGCTTCATATGAGTCTTAACTATTAATAGAAGAATTGATGGACATACCTTGTCACATCATAAACTAGAATTGCTCCTATGGTATTCTTAAAATAAGTTCTGGCGATTGAACGGAATCTCTCTTATCCAGCAGTGTCCCATATTTATAGTTTGATGTTCTTGTTTTTGTATACGAAAAATTTGGATTAGAATTCGATTCCCACTGTTTATTGAACTTTCTTTCTTGCTATTAAAGTTGATCAAAATTATGATAAACATTGTACAATTCTATTTTATGAAGTATTACAATATCGAAGTTTTGCCAGTGCTTGAATTTCCTATTAAGATGAACTTAAAAATGTAGTCTGCACTCTATTCTTAATTAAGTCCCTTCATAATTTAAAAATATAATAAATGAAAAACTTATCTATAAATCATTTTCCCCATCCATTTTATTGTTGCTAAGGATATTAATAATTAGGTTGGTATTACGGTGGCTATGAATACTGCTATTGTTGATATGGCTGTTATTAATATTGATAAGGTTATTGATAAGCTTGTTGATATGGCTATTGATAATTGTTCGTCTACGGAATGTTGGGTTGTTACTAGATGTACACTTGTTGTTGATACTGCTATTATTGAGGTCTTGGTGGAGGTGGATTGTTATTATCATTGCTCTTGAAACAATCTGACAATTTATCGAAGAACTAGACTAAATAGAATATGATACTGATCTATCCTGATGAACAGGTCTCGCTTATTGATAGTTTGGCTACTGTTATGGTGGTTGATAGTATTGATTTTATTATTATTGATCCATGTTTGTATTCATTTAGTTCATTCTAGGATTTGCTCTTCCGAGAGAGAGAAATCCAAATAATCTCTTTCCAGATTGCAACCATCCCTTTCTTCCTTCATTGTACTTAGCCTTTTTTTGTTCCGTGTATTCCTTTGAGTATTTCTTCTTGTCCTTTCCCACATCGCACAATCCACAGGTCATAATTAAACAACAACATCTGAACTAGCAAATTAAAAGAGTTATTTACACAGCCTCCGCAACTACAACTGCCATCATCACAAGAGTACAAAATGACAGTTATGATAAAAATCAAAAATCCAACTATTAGGTACACAATCATGCAGATCAAGTTGATTGTTAATGCAGTCATTAGGAACCCATTATTTTCTTGTCGACAAGGGGAGATATCAGGCTTGATTATTTATATTTGAATACCTCATTATTTGCAGCTGAGAAACATATTATGAGCCAAATTACAAAGAAGATTAGTGCAAATATGTATATGCAAACGAACCAATCATATAAGATTAGATCCACTGTTTGCTCCCAAAATGTTTTTTAGTTTTCCACTTTATATTTACCATAATAGCCATAATGAAATGTTATGTAGAGACAGAACAAAAAGTTTACCAAATTATTGATCCCCTAAATTATAAGAAAAGTCTTTATGTTTTCTTGACAATCAAAATCAGAACTCTGTATTAATGACACTACCATTATGATGAATGGAATTATTGAGACAAAAAAAGTAATGAAAGTACAGAATGAGAAAGGTGTAGAAAAACAATTTGAAATTGCATCGCAACATTCTCCACAACATTCCTTGCAGTTATATGAATTTATTTACTTCGCAACATCTACAACAGCTACGACAGCAATTATCGCATCCCTTACAAACATAGTACATTCTTAGTTAAGTTAAAACTTATAAAAAATATAGAGTTATTATTAAAAACTGTTTAAAGGAAGTTTTGTAAAACATTCTATCATCTCACATTATTCTATATTTAATTTTAATATTTCATAATACCAAATATATATTACTCAGAACTAATTTACAAGGAAATTTGAATCGATATTGATATGCTTACATTTTTATATTTATCTTATAGTAATTAAAATAATTTATAGTGCTAAAACTAGAGACTGAGAATAATAAATGTTGAACAACTCCAAAAAGTAGAAAAGTAAGTCTAAAAAGTTGTCAAAGTCAAAGGATTCAGAAGTGAAATCTAGTTGTGAGAGCGCTAATTTCAAATCTGAATAGGCGGCATGCTAATATGGGTATTATATAATTCCATTAGAAAGGCAAACTACAATAAAAAAGGTTAAGAATGAAAAGGACATATCCCCCATTCTAGAGGAAGAAATTCCTTTTGGTTCTTCGATATTATAATAATCTAATTTGTAGGATTATGATAAATTAATATGTGAAGAAGTTGTGAAGGACTTTACTTCCTTCACATTCAATAACTCATTAGAACATTAAATTAGTCAGGAAGATGAGTACGAAACTTTGTCAGAATTTATGAGAGAATAAGTAAAATACGAAGAAAATTATAGTTATAAAAAAAATTATCTCAATAATTAGAATGAAATTTAAAGTCACATGGTGGCAATTTTATTCGATTGGCTTATCGAAGTTGCTCATTCATTCCATTTCAAAAGGGAAACCTTCTATTTGTCAATCAATTACGTGGAAAGGTATCTCTTAAGACAACCAAATGTTCAAATATCCAAATTTCAACTTTTAGGAGTGGCAGCTATCTTTATAGCTCACAAATGCGAGGAAATCTATCCCAAAACCTTAAAGGATTTTCATCGACTGATCCAAGACCAATACACAATTTAAGAGATTGAGTAGATGGAGGTTGTAATATTAAAATCACTTAACTTTCGAATGTATCCAAACACTCCCATATTTTGGTTAAATTATTACACCAAATTATGGGATGAATTCATTATAGACAAAGACCCTTGTGTTATGTTTAAGGAGAGAACAAATGAGGCATATTACAGATATAGAGAGTTGGTGCAGTTATTTGATGTCTGTTTGATAGATTATCAATACAAACAGAATGAAAAGCTGACTATTTTGGGTCTGATTTATCTGGTTGTTGCCAAATAATTGCAAATATTTGATGAGTATGAAACCATGGCTATATCATAATCCGAAATTTGTGATTTCTACCATTCAGATGAAGAGGGGTACAACAAATTGTTCAGATAATTCATACTCTAATCAGAAATCTATTTAGAATTTGATAGACGAATCTTCTTTGAGGACTTAAATGACGTGATTTACCAATTGTTGAAGTATTTCATCCTTCGATTTGATAACTCCTTACCAAGAGTGTTACTAAATAACCAATAGTTTATTGATGAAGTAATATATCTATGTTATTAAAATAGATGTAACATGAAGAATTACTATCATTTTAGACATACAACAAAAGTACAATAGAAACTATCACAATTATTTCAAAAAAAAATTAATGATTTAAGATTTCTTTATTTCAATAGATTACACATAATAAATATAAAATAACTTTAATTAAATCTCGCTCAATTAGCTGTTTTTAATCAAATCCACGATATCAAAGTTTTTTCTAATTATAAAATTAATTAAGCATGTTATATTAAAGTGACAAAAATGAAATACCATTTAATGGGCAATTCGAAGATAGCGAGGAGGAATCAGACGAACTTTCTGAAGAAGACTCCGAAGATGATGGATTGTAAAATAGAAGAAGGAGAAAAAGAAGATAGTTAGTTAACAATAACAAATTATTAATAATGAATGTATCGGACACTTAATACGCTGCTGTTAAATTTGTAGGCAAAATCTTGAATAAATTTAAATTACAATACACTCCATACTAAGAAACCTAAGTCTGGGATTTCTGTTGGACTGATAATGCAGTGCTACCTGAAACTCTGGCGAGAATGTAAAGTATTATATATATTTATTTAAAATAGGTCATTAGAGGATTAATCATTTCCCAGGCATGTACTGCATAGCTAGAAAGAACTATTTAGGCAAGAATTTAAATAAAATGGCTAAATAATTTCCAGATGAGTTTGACTTTTATCCAAAAACTTGGATGCTACCATCTGATATCTCAGATCTTAGGCAAAATATTAAAAAAATAAAATACTTTATTGTAAAACCAGAGGCATCCTGTTAAGGAAGAGGTATGATTCTTGGTTTTTATTAAAGGCATATTCTTAACAAAGTAAGTTGAGTCAATAGCATCCGAACATTGTGTAGTACAAAGATATCTACATAAACCGTTGCTAATAGATGGTTTAAAATTTGATTTTCGTATGTATGTGTTATTGGCAGGTTGTGATCCACTGAGGTAATATATATGTAGTCTACATTAGAATATACCTGTTTAAAGAAGGATTAGCAAGATTTGCTACACAACCATACTAATAGCCCAATCAGATGAATGCTGAAGAAATGTGTATGCATTTGACCAATTATGCGATTAATAAAGACAATCCTAATTTTGTATTCAATACAGATGAATAATAAATGGATGTGGGACATAAAAGAAGTCTATCTAGCGTGTTTAAATTATTATCCTAATAAACAAATATTGATGAATTAATGGCAAAAATTAAGGATTTAATTATAAAAACGTTTTGTTCAGTTCAACCTTTTCTACAATCTAATTACACTCAACCTGATAATCATGCTAACAATATGTGCTTTGAGATTCTGGGATTCGATATCCTTCTTGATAATACATATAAACCTTATCTATTAGAAGTGAATCATACACCAAGTTTCACTGCAGACACTCCTCTTGATGCTATAATCAAAAAGAATCTAATTAGAGACACTATTACACTGATGAATATCAATTTAAAAGTTAAAAATGACCTTTAGTAATTGTAAAAAGAGTAGATGCAACGAAGAGTACTTGGAAAGAAACCTAAAATTTCAAATGAAGAAAAGAAATCACTCAAAATTTAAGCATAAATAGAAAGAGAATAATATGAGTCCTAACATTTGGGGAATTTTGAAAAGATTTATCCTAGTGACAAGTCTTATGAAGATTATCTATAGCATGCATAAAAACTATATGAAGAATGGACTGGAGCAAGTAATTTAGAATAATATATGTATCTATAGATATCCGTAGGAATATTAAAAAAGATAATTTTACTGAGAGAGAGAAACTAATATAGTAAAGATAGATATAGCACTCCATCACTGTTTAAGGCTCTGTTGATTCTAGAAACAAATTGGATCCCTCTAAATCATCAAACAGAAAGAGTTTATATAAGAACATAACAATCAAAAAGGAAAATAAACAAAATTTAATTAAGTATTATTGAATCATAATATATAGCAAAGTATTTTCAAACCCTTAAAAATCTATGACTGAATTACCTCAATAACAACCTCTAGAACTGAAAATATAGGATAGAGATGATAATGAAATTGCTTCTGAAGACTAATAAAATACTAGTAAGTTTTAGGAGAACATCGATAGATTTAAAAGGCCTCCTTCCTTTTACACAATGAAATCAACTAAATAACACCAAGAATTGCAAATAGCAGACTTTTTTAACTATAAAAGAATCAGTTTTCCTGATACTTCTCCTTTATCATAACCAAACACCTAATAAGTATTACAAATTTCATCTTAATAATAATTAAAATCTTCTGCTTAAATGACAAGAAAGTTTTCAATCCGCAAATCAAATAAAAGCAAATTAAAATCAAGTGAAAGTGATTAAGAAGCTAAAAAAGAAATGATTCAAGCTTTTAATCAATTCTCTTAAATTTAGTAATAACAATAACAATCATCCTTTTTCTAATCTTAATAATAAAATTTTTAAAATTAGTAACCACAACAGAATGGTTCATTTGTTAAACCAAAAGTGTTTAATTTAAAATTATAACCACCTCATTTTAAAATACCTTCTTTTCCAATATTAATGCAATAATAAAATTACTATAAATTAAGATATGATTGATATTAATTTGTTTAATTATTATAATCTAGTCAAATGCAAAATTCTTATCTCCATTATGTAAATTATTAGATTTCAGAATCTGATACAGAACTCTTTTAAACTTAAAGTACATCTAAAATACAATCATAGAAATCTTCCTTTCATAAGTAGAAATCTTACATCATTTTTTGCTTATTACTTTTACTCGTATAACTATACAGCCGTTATAAACAACTTCTTAAGATCCAAACCTGCAAATTACTTAGTATTTTTGGCTAATTCTGCTATTTCCTCATTTTTCATCCAGTATTGCTTATTTTAGAACAATTTTTAATTGATGAATTCTAATCTTTATTTTTCTGTCATCAAAGTGATTTCTATTCTATTCTCGAAGCTATTCTTTATTAATTATTCTTTACATCCTTCGGATTGAATGATGAATGTTCCATGGTTAGTTAGTACATCCAATCACATTTGATGCTAATCTATCATTTTCTACTAAGTTTATAAGATTATATTTTTCAAAAAATTTAATCAATGTTTCTCTATTTTTACATTCTTCTAGTTATTTAAGCACAATTATAAAAGATCTATTTTTCGTTTATTATTCTATTTGATTCATTAATTCTTATACGGTATTTTATTCCTCCACCTCAATGATCATCGATATATTGACTATTATTAGAAGTGCCTTGCATTCTGAAGCAATCTATCTTAATAATTCAGTTTTTCCTGTTCCTCTAGGCTAATTGTTAATGTAGAATATTTACTCCAAATAATAATGTCGACGTTTGTAATTTTCTCTTTCCTTAAAACAACTAGGGAAATAATAACGGCAATGCAATACGCTCGTTTAATATCTATTTTTGTGATTCCAACCCTACTATATTAGTATTATTATTTTAAGTAGGTTGATGAATTTCAACATATTTAGCATATTATGCATTATATAATTAAATGTCTTTGTTTGAGTCTTGAGTATATAGGAGTTCTTATTTTTTAACTTAAACAACTTCAACTTCATCAGTTTATTGATTTTTTTTCATTGCCTCAGAGAAGTTGCTTAACTCATCTATATATCTTTTTAACTATTAGCTCATTATCATTTTTAAATTCTCATCCTTTTCATTTCTTATATAATTTAAGAGTTCTCCACACCCTTTTTTCATCTTAGAATAGTTTAGTTACTTCATCTCATAGTTGGTTGCCTTTTAAAAGTTCTCCCTGCCTAAGATTCAACTTTTGATTACCTTCTACTATTAATCTTAGAGATTAATTAAGATCCTCTTCTAATATTTAATTGGACATTTAATGTTATAATATTTATAAAATTAAAGGCTAATATAATTATTAACAAATAATCCTCTAATATATTCAATAATTATTTATATTTTGTAATTTTATTTGATTCTCACTCTATTAGCTATCTATCTATGAAATCGTTTAATAAAGGGAAAAAGGCTGTCGATATAAAGCAAGACTGCTATTGGCATATTTAATTATGTTCTGCTTTGCTTATTCCTTGATCTCAAATGGATATAGTTTTAATATTATTATTTATAAATTAATGTAGCAATCAAATCCTCTACTCTTGACAATCTCAAACATTTTAGATGAAATAATCAAAGAAACAGATGCACTTGAGATAGAGTATAACTCTATTTTTCATGCAAATAAAGCTCCTTCAATTACAATCTACAATTACTTGCAAAGAATAGCTAAATACACACATTGTAGTGAATAATGCTTTGTTATTGCCCTAATATACTTAGATAGGTTGTAAGAGAAACATACATATCTTGTATTGAATTCCCATTGCATTCATAGGTATATATCTATTTTATAAAACTCATTTACAGGTTTCTTTTATTGTCAATTATGACGGCTATCAAGTTTTAGGATGATGATTATTACAAAAATGAGTTTTATGCTAAGGTAGGAGGAATAAATGTCAAAGAAATAAATGTTTTAGAGTAAGAATATTTAGAATACATGGATTACTAATTATTTGTAGATGATTAACAATATGCCATATACGAAAAAAGATTGCTTGAATTCGGCGAGATTGAGATGCCATGACAATTGTTGAGGTGTATATTAATATTTGATTTTTTTGTTCTTTTTTAGACAATAATTCTCTCATAAATTCAAAAAACATATTTTTTTTTCATAGAAGGATCAATACCTATATCAATTATTTGGTTTGATTCAGATTATATCTACAATTACTAAGTAATAATGAGCCATGCTTTAATGTTAAAAATTACAAATATTAGTATAACAATATCGGTTATTTTTCATCGTCTATTCTAACATTAGATATGTAGATAGATGGTTTTACAAAACCACAGACTATTTAGTATTCTAAACAAGATGATTTTATTAATTCCTCTCTCTAATTTGAAAAAAAATTTATTAAAATATTCTCCTACCTCCTAAATTTAAATTCTCAATAAGTTTTTTTAGTTGTTATTGCTAAGCACTGATAGAAATTTATAAATAAGTACCTAAACTTAAAATTTATCAACTTTATTTTATTTTATTTGGTGTATATACATATAATATAGGACCCACTTTGAAAAGTAAGATTTATTGAATTTGTTGGGATAACTTTATGTCAAAATTTTAGATTACACATAATACCAAAAAATTAATCACTTAAAGGCAACTATTGATATTAAGAATTAAATATTAAAATAAGTTCAATATTTTATCAGTTTTAATTAACGCTACAAAATTATACATGTCATTAGCATTTAGTAGTTCATATTTAAAAGTCCAAACACAAAAAGGTTTAATCATAACTAGTTGCAATTATACCATTTTAGATGGGGTGCAAATAAGGCATCTTAATGTGGAATGTTTATATTGATGTTAGTGGAAACATAAAATTGAGATCCAAATCCATAAAAAATGAGTAATATCTTGATATTTATCAATAATATAAAATTCATATATGATCTTCTCTAGATATCTACTTTTGTAAATCAAAAAATTATCATCATTATTGATAATTATAATTTAATAAATTAACTTTAATATAGCATATTAGCAATAAGTATAGTAAAATAACTTAATTAAATTTTTACTTTTAGAGGGGTTGGCTAAATAGGCCCCAAAGTTGCTTTATCTTGATGTAATCAGAAATTTAATTTGTTTGGATTGGTTCATGATGTGATCTCTAAAACTCAATTTTGGTGATATAAAATAAAGTTTATGAGTTTGAAGTAACGAGGACAAAAACAGCTACATAGTGAATAATATTTAAATTTATTGGGAACATTCTTAATTATCAAATATTTGCAAATAAGAAAAATTCTAATTAATCAGCCAATGGTGTGCAAAAGGAGACAAAATTGGAACAGTGAAATATGTCATTATAAACTAATGATTAACGCTATTTATAGATTTAAAATATTTTTGATATCCTTTTTATAGTGATGAAGTATGATAAAATAAGAAAATTAATAAAAACATCTACATTATTAGCGAATATGGCAGTCTAAGTCTCTCACTTAAAGTAGTGCATAATTAGATCAATTTTCATAGTTAAAATTCATTATTTATGAAATCATATCAATTTTTAGAACTTTATTATATTGACGATTGAGCAAATTAAAATAACCAAAATCATCCATAATAATAGTATTTTTTACGATAATTCAATGAAAAAGTGGGCTAACCTCCAGAATAGGGTTTCTATAAAGTTTATTTTATCATTTTAGTTGATGATTACATTCTAAACTGATATACATTTTTAGTAGAGTAAATTACACTTTATCAATACTTAAGTAGTTATAAAATGAATTAAAATTAATAGATATAAAATTACAAGATGATCTTTGAATATTTATAATTGAAGTTATTAATTCTTATGTAATTTCAGAAGACTGTAAATCTCATAATGATTCATTGATTTATGTGAGAACCAGCAATAATATTATTTATTAAAATATTAATTATTTTATGGCATTTCTTTAAAAGTAGTAAATGTTGAAATCAATAATTTTTATACAAAAGCATTAACTGTTTGATATCGAATAGATGCAAAGTGCGCAATAAAAAAGGATTCTAGCCAAATAGAGTCCATAATCAATTAAGTCTAATAAGCTTAAATTATCATTTCAACAAAAGAATGTCAAACTCATAAACATTAATGTCAAAACAAAACTTCGATCTCGTTCTATTCCATCCTCATTTAATCCCTTTAAATATATAGAAACTAAGGGAATGAATAAGAAATAGTCCATTCTTAACACCTAATCTTCCATCGGATCACAAAAACAACTTCGAAAACCTAGAGCTTTGATTCTGAGTGATAAGGACCTTGATAAGTAATACAAGCAGTAGAATAAGGAGTAATTTAAACAAAGGAGAAGAAGTTGCGAGTGCCAATTTTGTGGTCCTTTAAGCAGATTCCAGAAATAATGCATGAATCATGAATTCAGAGTACAGCATATAGAGAAAGAACGGGAATCACCAATGCATAAATTTTAAAGATCCATTCGTAAACATTAAATTTATGTTATGGCACCATATCTATTTGGTATAGAAATACCTACTGAATCGTTGGAATCCTCCTTTGTCAGATAAAATACAATCAAAATTGAGAAAAAAAATACTCGACTACTGGATGTCATTAAATAAGAAGATCCTTTTCAAATTAATTCTTCAAAACTTCTTGAAAGAACACCAACTAAAAAACCTAGTTTTTTTGAATCATTTTTAGTCAAATAAAAAGAAATTATCAGCAGTGAAAAAAGCAAATTAATCAATAAATAGTTTTCGTCATTATCATATCATCTTTTATCGAGAAATGCTTACAAATCTATCAAACCATTTAAATCATAACTTCCTTAAATACAGACTTAGTAATACAAATAAGAGCCAGCCCTTTCTACAGAAAGAAGCACATATAAAAAATCTGAAAAAACAATTAAGGAACTCTACATCAAACCATTCATTAATAAATATTCATCAAGATTGAGATTGACCACTCTACCCGATTTAATTCCAAATCATATTTTATGATTATCTATATGTTTATTATTTAGTTATATTTTAGATTAATTCTATGCTACTCTAATGGCATTATCTACTTAATTCATTTCGAATATATATGAATATGAATTAAATTACAAAAACGAATCATACTCATGTGCTCATAGACTTAAATTTAATTAAAACCAAAGTCATCTCAATAACATTCATTCATTATTCGAGATAATATGTTAAAATAAGAACAAAGGTTCTTAATAGAAGTTTAAAAATACTAAATTTTATAATAAAAAGTAGTCATTTTCAAATTAAAATTACATCTTTATGGAAATTGATCCAGAAAGCAAAGCTAGAAAACTTCGTTCTAGAATAATGGAGCTGAACAGCAAGATGAATGAGTTATAATAAGAATTAGACGCAAAAGAGACAAGGAACACATTTCTTGAAAGAGAAGTATAGGATAGTTAAAAAAATCTCAATAATATGACTATGTATGTTTCAAAGTAAATTGAAATGATGGAAGCTGAAGCACCTTAATAGGAAATTTTAGATAAGAATCGTGTGAGGGAATTTTTTAGATCAATTTCAAAGTAAGTTTTAGAGAAATTTGGTTATCATATTGACAAATACTTCAGATACCTTGAAGAATGCGTTTAGGAAGAATTTCCTGAATAAAATAATATTGAAAGTGATAACTAATATTAGCCACCTCCTATGACTTGTGCCATCTAAGTAAAATGTCCAAAAAACTTGCTATCAAAGGATGTTAAATTTTAGGATGATAACGTAGATTACGTGACCGCAACTTTTAGATATTCTAAAATAAACAGTTTTCAAGATCTAAAAAAAGCATCATTAGTTTATTGGAATATTTACAATATAGAATAGGTGAGGAAAGAGATGCATTATGATGCAGGTCAGACCAGTTGTAATGATTAGCCCACAAAATCCAAAGTAAATTAATAGCCAGATTCTTAAGCAGTAGAATAGATAGACGATATATTGCAGAAATAATAACCAGGGTTAGTAAGTCCAGGATCTATCTAAACAACTACTAGGAACTTAGTTTCTCCCCAAGTTGAATATGTTTAGGAATGCGGAAATAATGATCAGATCATGTTAGAAAAGTTTTGTAATAGATATGAAATTGTCAATGATAATCAAGAGAATATACAAAACACAGAATTGATTGAGCGTTATTATAACAAAGTGTTAGCGGATTAAAATATATCGTATCTATCTGTGACATTGAAAAAAAAAAGAATGAAAACTCATCGAAGAGGTCAACCTACAGAATCAAGATAATCACATATTACAAGCAATGCACAACCTGAAAAGAGTCAACTTAGTCATCCTCATTAAAGTGCCAACGTTACATTTGATGGTTCTAAGGTAAGTGAAGAAAAACCATTAACATAAATTGATGAAAATGAAGATGAATATGAAGAACAATAAGAACACGATTAATAAGATCTCAAAATTGGATTATTTAGAAAATACGTCTATTTCTTTAATAGATTTTCTTTGTTAAAAAAGCAATTCGTTATTGATGTAGATAAACTCAAAAAAAGAGGTAGAAGTGCGGAGAAAAATCAAGCAGAAGAATTGAAAGGTGAAAAATTAGACGATAATCATATCTGCATTCTCTTCATTTTGATCATATTAATGGCTTTGAATATATTATTTATCTACTTTTTAGATAATGGAGCATATACATAATAGCACATCAAAAAAATAGAAAACAGCTTAAACTTAAATAAATTTCTTGCTATCTCCTCAATTTCTGATCTCAAAGAATATTACACTAATCCATAAGGTCTCATGTATCAATTTACTTCTGATAATTCAGATTTTAAGACATCCTATGAAATAATCGGAGCCTTGAGATTTCGTCAATTAAGAACTCGATATACTTAATGTCCGAATCCCATAAGAACTGATAAAATCCCTTAAATTACTTGCAATTTTGAAACATATAATGACTAAACCTTCTTTACTGATTAAATTGGTGATGGTAAAAAACCCTGGATGCTTTTTACAGACTCTAAAAATGATAGGATTACCGAAGGATAATTTAGTGAATATGATTCAAGTGGATATATTTAGGATATCAGCGCATAAGATTTAACCCCTGTCTATTATATTCATAATATCATAGAAGGAATGTTTAATCATCCCTTCTATTTTCAAGAAACTCTAATTGCCTAAGTTATGACTATGACAGTTAGGAGTAAAAACGATGGAATGTTTGTGTTTATTGAATTCCTTGTAGAAGTCACTGGAATTGGTATTTATCCAAAATAACCCTCCATTACGCCATTTTCACCCAATATTTTTGGTAAAGGATCATCTTCACCTTATTCTATTTATGCTGAAATGCATTCTGAATCACCTGATAGTCCTAATAACAAAAATATTGGATACATTTTATATATGATTACAGTACTTAAAATTATTGTTGGAATCATTTATACTGTATTTTAATTGATCAAAATGAAGGACTCCCTTTCCTCAGGAATCAAATATTTTATATCTGTTGTTTTCCTTGTCAATTCCATGTCTTTGATACTCAACTTTTCAACTGCAGATTAAGCAATGTAGTTATTCAAATAAAACATTAATGTTTATGATCTTGTGTAAAAAACCTCTTATATTGACTTAGGGGAGGTTGCAGATAGTTATAAAAGTATCCTTGTTATGACTTCATTATGTATTTGTGCCCATTTAATCAGAATATACCTGATGTTTAATATCTTTAAAAGTTTAGAATAAGCCATTGAAGCTATTGAATCTTAATATTTGTAATTATTGTCCAGCTTCACATTACTTTTTCTTATTTTGTCTGGATTTGCTATTATTCTGACAAATTAAAAGGGACCATATTTTGTAAACTATAGCGTATTTGCTAGATCTTTGGCATAACTGATATTGATGCTTTGTAATAGTTCTAATATAGGGGAATTTTATGATACAGATGTAACATTTTCTATGCTTTTTATGATATTCTTTTACTTCATACTTTATCAATTTCTATTCGGAATTTTGGCGATCATCTACATCGACTCTTATAGACAAGTAGTTATTAGCTAAGGTTAACCTGAGTCAAAAATACTAAAAAAAAATAATCTAATGAATTGGCTCTTTAATTGGTTACCAAATAAAATATATTAAAAAAAAATACAGGAATGAATGTAATCATATAAATTTGTTGATATTCATAATAAATCATCTAATAAATTCAAATTCATAAAAGTTATTGCCATTTAATAATGTTCTTATAAATGTTATTGAATATCATTTAATACTTTTGAATTAACTTCTTCAAATTATTCCAATTTTGCCAAATCATAACCTAATGAGTGCTTAATATAAAATTTATAAAGCAATTCAACAATTTCCTTTTTTGATAAATCTTCAACATCAAATTTATAATCTTTAAGAATTTCCTATTTAATTTAATCTTAACTTGAAAAACAATTTTTAATCATTTTCATGACACTATCAAAAGATGCATTTGCTCTTATTCTATCTGGTTCTATTTAAGTTAAAAATTCATTATATGATTGTTTAGTAATTCCCCTTATTAAATAAGTATTTTAGAGTTTGTCTCCATAGTAATTTTAGAATTATTTCACAAAATTAGGTTAAAAATGAAATAAAATATACTATTATAAATATTCTAATCCTTCAAGATTATCACTTTATTCTTACATCTAACTTCCATTTTCGCCAAAGACATTCTCTTCAAATTTAATCTTATTTTTTAATAACTCTTCTAAATAAATAAGTAATTCTTTTTCACAAAGATATCTTTATTTATTAATTTTATTATAATTTTCAAGTTCATTAGCTTTCATTATTTAATTATTAATATCAATATGTTCATTTATGAATTAATCAAGAATATCATTTAATTATTTAAATTATCTTAAATCATTGATAGTTTTTACTTTTTTTATTTCTTCTATTATTTTAGTAAAGTTATTATCTTAATAGATTTCTAAAAATTGAATAATAATTTTTTATATTGCTTTTAAATCACTTCTAAATGATAAGTCTTGATTTTAAGGCTCAGAAACTATTAAATATTAAACGAAATAGATTTTATCAATTTAAATAATTGATTAATAAGTAGTAAATTTATTGGATTCTGGTTTTAATTGAATAAAAATATTGTTTGCATTCAATTAGGAATGTGTTAATTTTTTTTCAGCCATTTTAAATAAATGCTGAATAATAGCTTAGATAATTAAAATGACTTATCCTTTAAAGATAACTACATAATTTGATTTCTAAATTATTATTAAAAATATACTATTGCATCCATTAAATCATTTAAAGAAATGCAATCATTATAAGGAATTTTGTGTAAAATGAATTCATCTTCTTATTGTTTATCAACTAAATAAGGATTGTTTTCTAGAATATTAATTTATTCTAATTATCTATCATCGCATTTAACTCTTTGACAAATAAATTTATAATTCTACCATCCTTTCATTTTAATATTTTAATAATTAATTCTAATGTGAATTTGAGATATCTATATATATATACAGAACTTTTTAATATTGGTTTTATCGGAAATAGAGTCTTACACCGAATAACTTATTATATAATTCTATTGAAAAACAATCAAAGATATATAAGAATTATCTTTTCTTTTTTAATTAATAAGTATTTATATTTTGTTTCAATTTAATAATAATTTTTTTAATAGAAATATGCAAAATATAACAAAAGAGAGGTATCGTTAAATATAAAGAATGCAAAAAATACAAAAGTTCCAATATGAAAATGATAGTTTAAAGTATGGTATAGAGAATTGTGTTAATCTAAATGACCTTATTAAATTAGAAGTAATTATTTAATTTCTATGCATAGCAAAATAAAACCAAATGTTTTACTATTGGCTAATTATTTATCATTACAAACAACATCGTGGATTAATTATTAAAGGTTTATCAAATTTCTAATTTATCAAAACTTGAAATGGATTCAATTTATGTAAATAATGAAAATAATGAAATAACCTTTACTAATATACATGTTAACAAAGATTTGGTTTCTTATGAAGACAATCAAAACCAAATATTTGAAATTTCTTATTAATTTTTCTTAAAACATTAAGAGTTTTTGATAAGTTTAATTAATGAAGATAATAGAGTAGATTTAAGCAAGAAAATATAATACATAACTGAATTTTCAAATTAGGTGCTTGATACATTGAAAACAGCTAACTATCATAAGGAATTGAACTAGTTTGTATAAAAAAACATCAAAGACAAACAACTTATCCATGATAATTTTAAGGATGTTATTGAAATAGATTAATATATTAGATAACCTCAAGCTTTAAAAAAGGTTGAGATACCCTTACCTAATGTTTAATAGAATCCATAAATTTAACAAGAAAATCCATAAGTTAATAATAAAAAAATATAAGAATAATAGTAATAATAAAAGATTGGATATTAATTTTAATAATTTTAATAGCCATAGTATCAATAGCGTCAATACCAACCATAACAATTAGAATATGATTAAAGCTAAAAATTAGATATTGTATCAGAAGATTTAAATATTTAAGAATAAATTGATTAGTCTGGATACGAAGATAATCGATAAGGTTTAGTTTAATCCAAAATTAATCACCAATTTTATACTTTTATCTAGGGATAGTTAGAGAATTTATAGTTAGGAGAAGAACTTTATGATTTCATGCTTAATTTTTTTCTAACAAATTTCAAATATCTTTAACAAGATCAAATTGTAGCTAAAATAGAATTATTATAAGACTGCTATAATTTTCCATAAAATTAAGAGGAAAATTGTTAGTAAGATTTTATTAAACAGTGGTAAAATATAATTACTGATGGATTTATTACAAGCAAAACTATTGATTTGAATGAAGAGAATGATCAGGTCCTGTCTAAATTGACTTCACTATATAAGAATTTATACGAATCACAAATGTATTGAAAGATATAAGTTAATATTTTCATTTATAATCAATGATATAAATTAATTAAAGGTTATTATTAGAGAATTAATCTGTATTATATAATCATAATGAGATTGGCTATCTAATTAAGAAACATCGTCATCCTAAATATAATTATTTTTATTTTAATAATTTAATCGATTAAGGTTATTAATAGCTAAAAAAGTATTATATTTTATAATGAGCATTAAATTATTTTAAATGTAGACTAAAATTCTTTTTGGATAATTATTCTGAAATTATTTCAAGATTTCAGAATCTCTCTAACAAAGGTTAATCATTTTTAATCTTCAACATAGGCTTGGCATCATTACTAAAAATATCATAAACTTTATTAACAAATTGGACAATCTTAATTAAGTTTCTAAAATTAAAAGCTAATTGATGAAATTTTTATGATCAATATCATAGATTAATGTAACTTCTATACTCTGTTCGGAATTATTTCATATAATTTTAAAGAGAAGAAAAAAATTAAAAAAAATAGATTGAGAAATGAAATTAATTTTCTGTTGAGGAAAATAATAATAAGATTATAATTTAAATTTTTAATACATAAATTCTTTTATGGTGGGGATATGTTTTGATTATCTTCTAATATCTTAATTTGATTTATAAAGTAACAAATGTTTATCTCCTACCATAAGCAGATTCAAATTAGCAACCCATAATAAAAATTAGATCAATATCATGTAATATCTCAAACATTCAATATTAATAAAACTTATCAGAATAATTGAAGTTATTCACAATTCTATTTATAAATCTAGAATTATATCCTTTTACAATATACCGAATTTAAACTTTTCAACCATTTTTTTACAATAAAAAGTTATCTAAATCAGAAGATAATGAGTTATTCTTTATTTAGAATATTCCAATCATGATACCAAAACCTAGAATTATCAAATTAAAAGTTTTCTAATGATCTTTACTTTATGTTCTATTTCTATTCTACTTAATTCAGATTTCCTAGTTTATAAAATTGTGATTATATATTCTTCATAAACTTTAATTTAATTGACTTTTTGCAATTATTGACTCTGAATATTTGAAATATATTTCGCTTTGATATAAATTTTATTACTGAGCAATTATTAAAAGAATTGAGTTGTTTTAATTATTTATTTTCTTTAAATTAACTTCAAAATCATTCCAATGTATATCCTGCTTCCGCATCAACTTTACTAAAATTAGTATTTCATTTTAGAATTGTAAATATTTTGAACTATTAATTATGGTGTATATTTTTGAAAAATCTAAGTTAAAAATTATCAAATAATCCTCTTTGTGTAATGGTCAATTAATTAATTATTCAACGATAACTGCAGCTTCTTAAAATTGTCAAGATAGCAAGAAAAATATCTCCTTTTTTCTAGGTTTGGTTCATTATTTGTGATTTCAATTTTTTAAAATAGTCTATTCATCTTTTTAGAAATCGTTTCCAATCTTAGCAAATATAAAGAGATGTTTAGCATTCCTATAAATTAGGAAAAAATGTCTTTAATTCTTCATCGCAAATGATTTAATGAGATTTTTATAATAAATTGTAAAAAAACAAATAATATTTAGATGATTTTAACCAATAGGTCATATTTTACTGAATTTATAAAATAGAACTATTATCTATGATTGGCTAGAATATCAGGATTAAATTTTATTAAACTAATTAATGAATGATTAGAAAAATAGTTAAAATTAATATTATGAAAATATTATAATTTAATCTGCATGGTTCTAGATTTAGAGTTTTTACTACTTAATATAATTTAACTTTAGAAGGAATTTTTAAAATTAAAAATCAAAAGTTTATTCTTTAATATTCCAATCTCCACCTACAATGATTTTGTTATATTTGATTTGTAAGAAAAAATATTCAAACCAAAGCCTATTTCCTTGAATTTTAATGCTTATTGAATCATACACTTCAACTATATAATTGACTTCGATACAACAATGATAATATATATACATTATGAATTATAATCTATAGTATATATAGTATATGCATAATAATTTTTGATAATTACTAATATTCTATATTTTGAGCTATCATTCCTATGAATATAATCAAGAATTGAAATATATTTATTAATGGAGAGATAACAATATAAAAAGAGTTATTAAATTTATTTAATAAAAGAAATTTAGATGAGTAAAAGTTATCAAACACAATTAAATCTTCTTTATATTAAAGTAGAATAGACGAAATGTCATTTTAAATCTAAATTGTTTGTTTCAAGAATCAAAAAATTAAGAAATTCCATCAAATATGACAAGTTAATAAAGAGAGAATTTATTATTTGCATAAATATATAAATGATCTTCTCACTTCTAACACTTGATCGGCATATCCTATAATTAAATATTATACAGTAAATTAAAAAGTGATATAAATCATTTGAATCTAAATAATGAATATCCAATAGCTATGAGAACTAAACAAATTAGGAAATAATTTAAAGAAATCAATTTAAATTTAACAGTCATTCTTGATAAACTAATTCTATTATAATAAATTGTTATTAATTAATATAATATTAAAATGAAAGGATGGTAGAATTATAAATTTATTTGTCAAAGAGTTAAATGCGATGATAGATAATTAGAATAAATTAATATTCTAGAAAATAATCCTTATTTAGTTGACAAACAATAAGAAGATGAATTCATTTTACACAAAATTCCTTATAATGAATGCATTTCTTTAAATGATTTAATGGATGCAATAGTATATTTTTAATAATAATTTAGAAATCAAATTATGTAGTTATCTTTAAAGGATAAGTCATTTTAATTATCTAAGCTATTATCCAGCATTTATTTAAAATGGCTGAAAAAAAATTAAACCATTCCTAATTGAATGCAAACAATATTTTTATTCAATTAAAACCAGAATCCAATAAATTTACTACTTATTAATCAATTATTTAAATTGATAAAATCTATTTCGTTTAATATTTAATAGTTTCTAATCCTTAAAATCAAGAATTATCATTTACACAGGATGGAAAAGACATTAAAAAAATTATTATTAAATTTTTAGAAGTCTATTAAGATAATAACTTTACTAAAATAATAGAAGAAATAAAAAATATTAGAGATATCAATGATTTAAAATAATTTAAATAATTAAATGATCTGCTTGATTTATTCATAAATGAACATATTGATATTAATAATTAAATAATGAAAGCTAATGAACTTGAAAATTATAATAAAATTAATAAATAAAGATATCTTTGTGAAAAAGAATTACTTATTTATTTAGAAGAGGTATTAAAACATAAGATTAAATTTGAAGACAATGTCTGCATTGAAAATGGAAGTTAAATGTAAGAATAAAGTGATAATCTTGAAGGATTAGAATATTTATAATAGTATATTTTATTTCATTTTTAACCTAATTTTGTGAAATAATTCTAAAATTACTATGGAGACAAACTCTAAAATACTTATTTAATAAGGGGAATTACTAAACAATCATATAATGAATTTTTAACTTAAATAGAACCAGATAGAATAAGAGCAAATGCATCTTTTGATAGTGTCATGAAAATGATTAAAAATTGTTTTTCAAGTTAAGATTAAATTAAATAGGAAATTCTTAAAGATTATAAATTTGATGTTGAAGATTTATCAAAAAAGGAAATTGTTGAATTGCTTTATAAATTTTATATTAAGCACTCATTAGGTTATGATTTGGCAAAATTGGAATAATTTGAAGAAGTTAATTCAAAAGTATTAAATGATATTCAATAACATTTATAAGAACATTATGATATGGGAAGAACCTATAAAATCCTTGAATTAATAAACGAATTAATATGAATAACAATATATGTTATTGAAAAATTACAAATTATTATCTAAAATTATTGTTTTATAATATTTCATTTTTTTTCCTCTGGTTCAATTAGTATTTTGTTTTATGATCTACCAAGTGGTTAAATTTAAGGAGGTTTTAGCTAGAAATAAATAGTTATGTTACTGAAATAATCTTGATGTGGTTATCTTGATCATGAAACTCCTTCTTTACAATTTCTTCAAATAACATTTTCAAGGAGATCAATCCTATAATTTTTTTTTACATTTTCTCATCAGCAGTTTAATAATTAGGAATTCTTGAAGTATTAGTTTATTCAATTTTATTAGCCTCAACTACAAAAGCTATTTTAGTTTTTTTTTATTTAAAAATCATTAACATCTCGAATAAAGAAGTATCATTTTAAATAAATAGAACAGGTCTAACAAGATTATCTAATTCAGATATCTTTCTCTTAGTTAATTCCATATCAATTAATTATTTCGATCTAATAGTGCCGATAATATTTTCCTTCTAATTTTCATAGATGGTAACATAAGAATAACCAGAGGAAGCTATTCTTGCTAAAGTTTCTCTATTAAGTTCATTATTTTTGTTAACAGAGTAAACATCTTTAATCGGGATCATGGCTTATTCAACAGTTTTATCCCTCAAATCAATAGTGGAGGTTATCATATTAATTTCTGCTTAAGTGAATCCTTATTCTTCACTTGCGTGACCACCTCCAGTAGCATGTTTTTGTATTCCATGTAACTCTATTAGAGCTTTTAGTTCATTCTTTTAAAATCTAGTAGACCCATGCTCTCCAAAATAGGAATCTAATATTTTAGCCAAAGGGTAGCTGATAGGCCAGAATAAAATCATTAAAATTTTAACTAAGGGAGTTAGTTTTTCAGCAATAATTAATTATTTTGGACCAGTACATAGAGCTTAAGGAATGATTTCTCCAGCAAAGATTATAAAGATGACTGATATTAATACTGCAAAAGCTGGAGGAACTACTTTATCAAAAAATATAGGAAGCGATTCCATACAGAATGCATTCCCTATGAGTAATGTGCAAAGAAGCATATGATGCTATTTTATAATTGGCAAAATAATATTTGCTTACCTTTATTATTCAAGTGTGCCTTATTCTTTATATATTTCTAATTATAATTCATCTACTGATAAATAACCAACAGTCATCCCAGAGCAGATGGCTGCCAAACAGATTAGAGCTAATATTTTGAGATATATTTAAACTTGCAGCTATAAATAAACAAATCCAGAACTCAATCTCTGATGGGGAGTATGTTCTTTTTATATTTTTGTGTTCATCCTCGCTTTTTTCTTCAGGTTGATCATTAGATGCCTCATCTTCTGACAAAAATCTTCTTTTCTGAATTACATTTTCAACATTGTGAAATATCGTAAATATTAGCAAGGTTATTGATATTGAACTAATTAGAAATTTTTTTTTATCAAACATTAATTAATGAAAAATCAATTAAGTGAATAAAAATGAGTCTTAGGTTGTTACAAAATGATATAGGTAAATTCTTAATGAAAATATAACATTTACTCAAATTTCCCTAAAGACTTATCCTTTATTAACTATTTAAAATGCTTAAAAATCTTATCGTATGGGTTTAACAACACATTCGCAACTAATTATGAAATCAAATTCTATTGATATTAATCAATCGAGTATCTTGCATCAAATCAGACCCATCATCATTATAATTGATATTATTTGATTAATTATAAAATAACAATAAAATAATTCTAATAAAATTAAACTAAAAAACAAAAAAAAAGTTTATTCATTTTTTTTTACTTTCATTTTATTGAATAGTTTGCTATTGTATTTGTTATTTTTAAGAGAGAGGGTTTTGTAGTTCTTTAGTTAAATCAAAATCAGCTGGTATTTCACTTTACCCATAGTTAATAGAACTAAACATTTCAAAACGATTCATTGACTTTTCTGACCAATCTTAGATTGAATAGGTATCGTTTTATTTTGTTTCATATCCTTATGGCTATAATATCTATAAACCTAAAATTTCATCTATAAACTTTAAATTCTCCTTAATTTCCTAATGAGAATCTTCAATAAGTTGAAGAGACTTTTATCTGAGCTAAGAATCTCCAGCTTTTCCCAACCAACTATTAGAGAAACTAGATTAATGAAGTGACAATCCCAAATTACATTAGTAAACTTCGCTAAGATTACGATCGAATTATTAATTATTGCTATCTTAAATATAGGTTGGAGGAGGTAGGAATCTAAGATCCCTCTCATAAATTAGATATTGGTTTCCCTTTTGGCATACTATAATTAAGATATTCTCTGCGTAATTTTACAAAAACTAAAAGAAACTCTAACATTAAAATTTTTTAAAATTAAACCATTCACCTAACAATTGAGATAAATCGTAGTATAATTCATTAATACTTATCCCATATTTATGTTAACTTAATATGTTCTTTAGCAATTCTAGAATATTAGAACTAATTGCCTAATTACTCAAATCACCTCCTATTTTGTCTAAGATCAATTTTTATTATGTACTTTAATACTAATTCCAGTATTTTATTCGATCCAGCTTAACAATAACATTATTTCTGCCATTTTTTTCTATTGATATCTCTTCCTTTATTGATTCTATAAAGTTTCTTAATTTTGGGAATCCAAGGTCAATTAAATTTATTTTGAAATTTACTCGTTTCTTTAATAATTTAGGTATTTAAGTAAAAGATACACTCTTAATTAAAAATGATTACATACCCATCTTGACTTTCTAACAATAGTTGAATAAGTTGTTCCTTAAGTTCCTCGATTTTCATTTTGATATTGTTATCCCTATCTTAAGAATCGTCAGTTGCATATTCTGATTTCTCTCTGTTATATTAAACCTTTTTCGTGTTCCTAATATAGTGTTTATTAATAGCCATATGTGTGTATAATTTTAATCTGGCTAAGGATAACTCTCTTAAATTCTTTGGGCCAAAGAGCTTTATGAATTAAGCGCATCCATATCCACCATCTTTAAAGAATTAATAATCATTCTAATCGTCAATTATGCTTTACAAGTATTCAATAAAAATATTCCATTCTTATTTTTAATATAAATCTTCTTAAAACTCATCTTCGGGATTCCAATTTTAATTTTAAATATAGATTCCTTATGTTTCTTCTTAAATAAAAGGATCTTTAATTTAAATCACTTATATCATTGGTAATTCAACTTGCTTCCCTTATGAGGATCTAAACTAAATAACTTACTTTTCTGATTTAATTTAATTAATAATAAGATTCCATTCTTTTCTTTTGTATTTTAATCCATAGCATTCTTTGATTCTACTTTAAACCGAACTTTCAGTTGGAGTGATTAAATCCTTTTTTAATGATTTAATAATCCAAAATAAATTTTCGAAAGTTAGGGTTTTTACTGCTAATGCATAGAAATTAAGTATAGACCCGTTAAAAATTCTTATTGTTTTAAAAATCCATCCTTTATCTAAGATTTAACTTAAAAATTCCAGTAAATTTTTACTATTTTTATTTTTAATCAAATACACATATATTTAGCTCTGATTGATCAAAACTTCAATTTATTCAATTGTATAAGTTATTGTACCAGCATAACATTAACATTTCAATATTGAAAGGAAATTATAAACTTCAGATGGTAGAGTATTATCTAATGTTTCCCATTCAAGAATTTCATAAGCTAAAAATTTAAACTAAATCAAAAATTCAATTACTTTATTGCTGCTTAAAGTGAATGAGTTTGAATTACATGATTCTTTAGTTGATAGAGTATGTTCAGCTTTACAATTTATTAATGTTTTTAAGTTTTCTCTAGATGATTCGCTATCTAAATGAATACTTTCATCAAGAAAGGAGTCATCTATAATATTTTATCTTTGGTTTACTTAATCTCCTTGAGATTAAGTCTTCTTCTATAAATATTACATTTATATTATAATTTTATTAAATCTCTAACCTAATATATATAATATAAATTGAGGTATAAATATTTAGAGGTGATACCAACTCTTTCTTTTTGACTATTTAAAAAAATGAAATGATATAAGAAACAACTTTAAAAATATTCAAGAAATTTAGCATAGTTATAGATTGTAAGTCTTTATAATAATCAATAAAATTAAACTAATTCATCAAAGCGTTATGATTAATTCCATGGTTATTGAACAGATTATTAAATGAATGGTGTCAAAATAGATTATTGGATTGGTTGTTGAATTTATTATTAAGTAAATCCATATTATGGGAATTATTACTATTAATATTGAATTCTGGATGGTGCATTAGAAATAGCTTGATTTTTTAGTACAGTTTCATATTTTTACAACTATCTAATAAATCCAACATTTGGATGCACTTATCTTCTTTTAGCCTTCACATTCCAAAGTGCTTTTTCGAACGATAAATTATATTTTTTCATTAGGTAGGCTGTAACCATGGATGCTGATCTGCTTATACCTGCAAAACAATGCACAAAAACATTTGTGTATTTCCTATGTCTGTCAATAAATTCATAAGCCTATTCAAAGTGCTAAATGATATCGTAATCTGCTTTATCATGAGCCATAATAATTTCGTGAAAATGAACAACATGCTCTTAGTATTTTACTGCAGTCTCCTGACTTGCTGTAAGAACTGCTCGAATCTTCAACCTTCTTAATAGATCTACATTGTTTGCTGCTTCCAAATTACCTAAATATAAGCCACCTTCCTCTTCGCCTAAAATTCTCAATTGATTTATATACTTGGCTCTATTATACAAGTTATTGGTTCAGGATCAACTATTTTAGGCACTGATGGAACATATTTAACGCAATTATTTTCAAACATTATTTAACTGATAATTTAATTTAATATAATAATCTTAATCCTTTTGCATTAATTTTTGGATATAGACTGCATAGAGTGCATCATTCACAATTAATTCAGAAATTATAAGATTATAAAAGGTAATATGATTAAAATTATACCTATTCTGTAGATCTTTATATATGTGCTAAACAACCCAGAATACCATTAATGTGGATTTAATTCTTTGTCTAGACATGCAGTTCTGCATTTCCAGAAGATTTTGATTTAATAATTGTTATTGAATTGTTCTGATTGACATGATTAGAAGAACATTAATTCAGGAATTTTTAAGCAAAGAAGAGAAAATGGATAAGAATACATTTAGAATTAAGAAAAGAACCAATTTGAAATTGTTTGATAGAAAAATTTTAATAATAAAATATTTAATGATATGATTACTTTGAAACCAAAACTATTCAATCATTTAAGCGAAATCTTAAAATTATTGATATTATAAAAAAGATTTAATATATATTTAATTTTTAATTTTTTGTTTTAATGCAGGACACTTAACTATCAGAAGTAATCACATAACTTGATTGTATAAAAAAGAAAATTCACAAAATTAAGACTCATAATGAAAAATTTCAAAACAACATAAAATTGTGTCCATTTCCTCCAGGATTCCATAATTCATCTCAAAATCTGAGTCCCATTAAGCTTCAGATACCTATTGCTTCATCAAATAGCAAAGACACAATTTTGGAGGAACTAATCTTATGGGACTTTGAGGATGATTATTCAGATGAATAATTATTCAGAAATCTCTTTACTATAGTAACAGATCTATTAGAAGAAAAATACCCTACCAAAGTTGGAAAACTTAGCGCTTCGGAAGCACAAAGTAAATATCTTAGTAATTAAATTAGAAATTGTTGATGACTGCCTATCCTAGATCAAATAAGCAATTGAAGATCATAAAAAATTGAAATATGTATCAGATATATTGGTCTTTGAATCGTATATTGATAAAAACGATTCAATGATCAATTTATAGATATCAACATCTAAATTCATTGAAACTATCTAATGGGATTTAGACAATGCTCCTTAATAGTACTTATCTTATTCTACCAAATAGTATTGATGAATTTGTATATACTTATTGTTATGAAAATAAATTAGGTTAGGAAAATATTGTTTCAATTGGAAATTAAATTAGAGAACAAATATAAAAAGCATTCGAAAAAAGGTATAATTTATTATCAAAATTCATTTTGGAGGATCGATAAGGTATGATAAATATTAATATTATTGCAGATTTTAAATAGAAATTGTTTTCACTCTTAGATTATCCTTCTTTTGAACCGTATCAACCAATAAAAGAAACACCTTAGAATAATGAACTGAATTCATTCTTTAAAAAAAACCTTGAATTGTTGCCTCCTGAATTACAATTACTATATGGTCAAAGGCCAATAATTAAATAAATGTAATATCTTAATTAAAAATTGTAGGAATGACATGTATGTAGATTAAGAAGACACAAAAAGGTTTGAAAAAGAACTTAATTAGAAATCTAAATACTTTGATAATGTTATAGTTTAGGACTTGCTCAATAGAACTAAATAAAGTTGATGTAGATGTTAGTAATTTTATGTTTATTAATTAACCAATTTAATTACACTATAATATAACCACAAAGAATTTAAATATGAAATGTCATAAACATTAAATAATTCTTCAAATAAATTTATTAATATATCACAAATCCTACTATCCTCTCATTTATATGTAATTAAGAGCTTTCAAAAATAGTGCCTGATAATCAACAGAGTTAGAAAATAAATATATAGTCAATGCCACCATTAGAAATCCATTTAATATCTTTTATCTTATAGAATTTTGAGTATTAAGGAATTCCTTATGTTCTAAAACTATTTCTTAAATAGTTCTTTAATCCAAAAGTTCAAGTAATTAATTTCTTTTTATTTGCTAATTTTTAATTTCTGCTAGTATGCATGATATGATCAGGGTGACAACTATTCTATAAATATTCAAAAATTCAAATAAGGCTAATGAAGCAAAGAAATGAGAATTTTAAAAATATTATGGTTATTCCATTAGGAAAAAATCCCCATATCCTAAACCCAGAACTAAAATTGTTAATAATTTTTATTGACTCTTCTGATCTTGACTATTGACGAGCTGTATCAAAAATAAAATCATGTAAAAGAATAATCTTGTTAATTTTATTCGATATATTATTGCAGGCAATGGATTAATATTGCTCTCTACTACAACCCCAAATTGATCATATTCTAAAATACAATTAATCTATACATTATCTTGGCTCATCTTATTTTAGTATTTCATTGATATTTTTCAAGTAATTAAATTATTCTGATGTTATTTGTGTATTACGATCAGGATGATAATCAAGCATAATTCTCTTGTACGCCTATCTTAATTGACTCTAATCGAATTTCCTTGTTATCTAATTTAATCTAGATTATATTACTTTATATTCCTCATAAAAGTTGGTTGGTTTGTATGTTAGATAGATGTATATTTCAAGAACTCCTATTAATATGTATAAAATCTTTGAGATGGATCCTTTGAACTATCCCAATATTGGACTTAAAAATGCCACATTGAAGAAAACTACCCCAATTTAGCTTAATAGCATTGATAAATTTATATAAAATAATATTGTATAAATGTAAACTATATATATATTATTTTTCATTAACTACACGTATGTTAAAAAGTCAAATAAGTAATAAATAATTTGAGATTCATTTTACATTGAATAATAATAATGTTAATTTTATTGATAATAACAAGATTAATACCTTATTATAAGTGTGAATCCATTCTCTTTAACAACAGTTATATTACAGAAATTAATGATCTGAATTTTACTTTAAAACAAGAAAATCTCTATCTAATATAGGTATGAATCAAATTTTTATGTGACAAGTTATAAATTACAAAGTTCCCTAAAGATCAAAGATATTCTTTATAATTAATTGTGAAAAGCAAAAAGAATGAAAAAAACTTAACAAATGTTGATGCCGATGCATTTCATTAGAAACTTGAATTCTAAAATATTTATATCACTTAAACAGATAAAATTGCTATTAATGTTGTATACGAAAAAATATGTGATTATTAAGTAGAAGATATTCAACAATTCAATTACTCATTATCTTTGATTGAATCACCTTAAAAGCAAGTTTAATGTAAGTTCCCTTTTTACTTTACTAATTGTTCACAACAACTAAGATCTGAGGAAATACCAAATACACAAATTACAATAGCCTAGAATAAATGGATATATTTTTATGTATAGAATTGAATAGAATGAATACTAGGTAATGTTTTCCCTTTGAAATAGTTATTTATAGTAAATGGCAAATCAGATGTTGGTGTTTCATTGATCCCTTCTAATATTTCTCGCTTAACGTAATTGCCATCGTTTAATTCCTATTTCAGTTTGATACCTCAAGAATACACATATTAGGCTACAATAAAAAAGTAAAGTGATGAAATTGAATCGGTTGTAATAATCGGGTTATATAATTTTAATCAAACATCTGAGGCAGAAATATAGTTATCTCTAAATGAAATTATTGGTTCTGATAATATCTTCCCTATTTGGGGAATCCTAGTCATAATAGCAGTAATAGTTTTGGCAATATTGAGCATAATTTACTTGACAGTTTAATTTAGGAAATAATTAAAAGTACTTTCTTTAGAAACCCCTGAAATTGGTTTAGAGATATTAAATAAATATATGCCAATTAAAAAGGTACAAGCCTCAATGTTGAATGAATTTTGTTGCATCTGTTTAGCAAATTATGAAGAAAGTGATACTATAAGAGAAACCCCTTGCAATCATATTTTTCATGATAAATGTATAATCGAATGGTAAGAATCAAATTAATTCAGGTTTAAGAAGAGCAAAAGTTGCCCAAATTGCCGTTTGGAATTTACAGAAGAAGAGTTCTCAAGATTAATGTTGCAAAAACAAACAGATTCAAGTCCTGAGAATAAAAAGCATTAAAATTCTACTTTTATATAAAGAGTTACAAGTATAAAATTAATACAAAATACAAATCCATAACAAAGAAGAAATCTTGAGGATTCTACTTCTTAATTAAATCAAGTAGAAGAAATTCCCCAACAAACTTATGTTTAACCCTTCAACATTTTTGATTAAGCTGAATAAAATTGAAACTATAATATATATTTTTTAGATAATTTAATTATGTAATAAATATAATGAATACAATTGAATTTCATAATTTAGGGGAAGCTTTTGAATTGATGTAAACGGGTTAAATATTTTAAATAATATATTAGGTAAGAAGGAATTCTTTTCTGGATTTGATATAGTGGCTAAGACTGCTGCTTATGAAAAAATGAAATTTGGTTATGAATAAATTATCCATTTTTAGTAAGTACTAAAAGATAAGGTTTGTAATTCTGAATTAAATTTGGAAATTGAAGAATATAAAAATTAACTAATTAAATTCAAGGAACTTTTATAAATAAATAATTTAGAAAAGTATTAGTATATCTGCAATCCTTATTAACAGTATTTATTAAATGTTATTGCAAGATTAGGTTTAGAAATGGATTTCATTTAAGTAAAAGACAAACCTAATGTTGGAGAAAATAAAATATTATAATTAGAGTCAATTAAAGGTATGATGAAAGAAATAGCTTTACCTTTTAAATTTCCTCAATTTTTTTAAAATTGTCATTATTATTATGATAAGATATTTCTATATGGAGTATTTCATTCATATTATTAAAGGCACCTAATTCTGGTAAAAAATACTTAATAGAATACAGTGCTTCAATTGCAAATGCCAAAATTATAAGTTTATCAATTTCATAATTAATTAAAAACTAGTTTAACCAACCTGAAGAATGCATTAAATAAATTTTTGATTTTGCTAGAAGCATGTAGCCATCAATTCTGTTAATTTATGATCTTGAGTAAATAGGAAATTAGAGTTTAAATAGTAATCGATCCAAATTAAATATCTTTGTTGAATTGTTAATAGAGTTAGATAAATAAAGACAATCAGACAGTTTCACATTTTTAATCATAGGAATTTCAAGTTACCCATGGAATGTAAATCCTCGAGTCCTAAGAAGGTAGAATATTTTCATACAATTTTAGATTTAGTAAAAGAATGTATATACCTTTACCGAATCATCTTCAAATTTTGGATTTATTAAATGAAAAGCTATCAAATTTGAAACATAAGCTTACTTTGGAATAATTAGATTAATTAACCAACAAATTTCAAGGTTACACATGTTGTGATATTTCTAATATTCTATAGATGGCTTATGATTAAGCTGGGAATATCAATAAATAGAATATATAAATAAAATCAGAATGTTCAGAAAACATTATTGAATATGTAAGAATAAATTAGAAATTAGGGCGACATTCTTAATGTAGTTAGAAAGTACAAGAAATTAACCTCTTAAGATTATATCAACAAATTAGAAGAATGGAAAGCAAATTTTGATGACTGAAGATTAAATTGATACTACTTATGTTCATAATATGTATCAATCTGAATATATACAATTTAAATTTAATATTAATATTAAGCACTTACTTAATCTAATTAGTGGGGAGATGATATCGTTATTAAAAATATAAATAATAATTAATTTGCTAAAGTGCCATCATTTCAAGAATCCTTCACATATTTGAAGAATAATAGTTATGACTTCATTTTCAATCTCTTAAGAATTTTTCATTCAAAAATTAAAAATTTGAGACTTTCAGTTTAAGAAATGAGATCATTTACTTTCTAATTTTTAGTATTTGTTCTGTAGAATCGAAGGTCAAATAATATTTACTGATACAAATGAGAACATAAAACTTATAATATAATCTATTCTTTATTAAATGCATAAATAGAGATACAATGATAAATCATATCAATAATAGAAGGTTAAAATTTAATTATGAAGATTATTGATTTTAAATAATAAATTATTAATACTAATAGAAAATAATGTTTAAAGTTTTGGAAAGTAAAATTTAAATGAATAACTCACTCTATTTCACTCTATTTGTCCAGTTGCTTCGTCTTAGAATTCTAATCTTGACTTAAGCTTAAGAATTTCTTCAAACTTATCTTTGCGAACATGTTATCGAATAGTCTAAAGATAAAATTTGATTTTAGTATTTTTCGTCAAAGTTGAATACCAGATCTCTTTGGTTTAAGGATTTATGTTCTTTTTACATTCATGAATATAGATTATTTCACCTTTCTAAAATTTTTCTATTTTCTCTGTGGCAAAGTCATTTTTTAAGAATATTTGCACTACAGTATTCCCATCTCCCAACAAAACTTCGATAAATCTAAAGGGAAATTATCTCGAAAATTGATCCAAATGGCCTACATCTTAAATTATTCCTAATATATTTGAATAAGGGTCCCTCATTCGTTCAACTTTCAATTCCTCTTTTTCAAGCTTTGTGATCCTTCTATATTTGGAATAACAATTTAGAATTGGCCGTAAAATTTTGTGTACAATTTTATAATTTGTAAAGCAATACCATTTACCCTTCCTTAGAGTTCGCTATCCTGCGCCTTTAACCCAATAAAATTTCACAAAATTTGCATCTCGAGCAACTTATCGTAATTCATATATTCTTTCCTTTCTATCATGACTTTCCCATATTATTTTATTGCATCCCAAGTTTAATTGTATTTGTTCTGTCATTAAATAATTATACTTTAATTAATATAAGCTTTTACGGAATATAAATTTATATTTATTCACTTTTTTTCAGGTTTAGAAATTCATAGAATTTTAATTTAATATGGAATGATAATATTGTGGTTATTTAAAATATATATTCATTTGACAATAACTGTTAATTAATTAATGTTAAATCGTATTATTTCTAAGTCAATTAATTATAATTATAATTAAATAAAATTATGAATTCTATTAAAAAACAAAGAAAGGGAAGTCAATACAATAAGAATCTTACAAAGGAAGAGAAAAGTGTAATAATGAGTTAATTAAACAAAAAAAGCAAAAAAATCTCTGAAATTGCAAAAGAATATAATTTGCCTAGATCAACAGTGTTTTCATACTCAAAATCTAAAGAACCCATCTATAGCCAATTTTTATCTGCTGTTTTAACAAGAGCATAAGAATGGGTTGACAAGAATTTTGAGATTTTAAATAGTTTAAAAAATGAACTTCAAGTGAAAAAATATATTACAAATTATTTGTAGAATGAAAGGGTGTTTGAGAATTCCTCAGTTAATCCTTTACATCATTTAATTCCTTAAACTAAATTGGAATCTAAAAAGTAAAGAATCTTTTAGAAGGTAGTAAAAGAGATCTTAGAGATTTTTAAAAATAAAAATGTTGTAAAAAAAGATGAATCCAAGGAATAATACTATGAGAAGGACTATTTTAATGAATAAAATATTTTTGAAGAATCTATTTTTATAAGTTCTCAAGAGGAATTTCACTAAAACATTTAAACCTAATGTCAAGATAAAACTGAAGTTGTAGAGCAATATGAGCCATTTAAAGCATTTGACTACGATAGCTAAAGTTAATATTTCTATTGAGATAATCTAATGATTTTCATGTATATATTTTATGAGTATTACAATAATTCTAATATAATTCAGTTTTTAAATTTTGTAAATTATATATTTTGGTTATAAAAATATAATGAGTGAAGAGGAATAATAATTATAATCTGGAAGCGGAATAAAATTAGAAGCAGCTATAAAACATAGAAGAAAGAAGGAGGAGATAGAGAAGGATTTCATATGCGGAGATCCAAATTGTGGCAGAAAGTATGGGACAAATGCTGCTTTGTATACTCACATAAAAAATAAACATAATGGAGTTCCACCTGTAATAAATTTGGATTTTATTTAGATAGACTGGAACTGTTAAGCCATCAACTTCAAAAAAGACAAAGGAATAAACTCCTATGATGGACCAAATGGATGATGAATTAAGCAAATCAGTAGCTACAATGAATGACCCTGATTTTATGAAGTTCACAATAATGATTAGCAATTTGGGTCATTTCAATGACAAGAACATTATCGTTAGAGATGCGCAAGAGCCTTGTTTTTAATTGGAGGAAGAAAAGTTATTGGATATATACGAAAAAGTATTATAAAAATAAAGATGTTAGATTTTGAAAGGAAGTAGATTGATTTCGGAAACTAAAGGGAATTCTGTTTTTACTAAAAAAGCAGAGATGTATTTGAAATTTTCTTCTCCTATTTGGAAAAAGCATATAATAAATGAATTATATACTATTTTGATATATGCTTATATTTTTAAAGGAGAAAATTTTGATAGTAAAAATGATGGTTAAGTTTAGCTATTGAAAAAGATATTTCTAGTAACTTGACTAGTTATAAATTGTTTTCGGAACTTATTAAGTAAGACAAGGTGGATTAATTTAGAGAAGTTTACACTACAATCTGGAATTTCATCGTTTGAATAAAATTGTATAAATATAAAAATTATTACAAAATATCAGTTATGAATCAAAGGAAGCCATAATCAAAACAAGAAGCAAGGGCAAAAGTGGATTCTGGATTAAACAAACCTCGTAAATAGGATTAGATACAAAAAAGACCAGAATCAGCTGTTCAATCATAATCGGTATTATCAAAGTAACAGTTAGGGAGAAAAGTATTAAGAAAGCGAATAAAATTTTATATACCAAAACAACATAAGTGATAAAATGAGCACCATAGTTTAAGATTACTTGCTAAAATAGAACTATTTAAAGACTTTGGAGCAGTTTGAAAATGAATCCTAATACAATCATTAGAGAGTTGGGAATTAATAAGAATATTAAATGCTTTAATATTTCGATAAGGGAGACAGAGATAGTTTCTTGAAATTATGGAATTAGCATCTGCCCTAAAACAACAAATAAGATTATGACTTGTGGAAATTAGAGTTTTATATTTAAATCTATTTCCTAATTTATCCGATTCATCCATACTTATCAAAGAAAGGGCAAATAGACAAATAGTCAATCAATGCATTCAAACAATTTCTAGATTCAAAAGGTATTAATTGATTTCTAAATATTTTAGGCGAGGACTTATCAAAAACAAATGAAGTGCTTCCATTTTATGCATTACCATACGTGCAATAACCTTAAAAACATTAAACATTTCAACATTTATTCACAACTTAATGGGTTGAAGACTTAAAAGACCGTTTAAAAGATTTCACATCTTAAATATTTTAAAATGAATAAATCACTCATTTATAGAAATTAGTCTAACATTATGAAAACCAATATTAGCAAAATTAATATTAACAAATTTAACATAACAATTATTAATAATAGGATCATTAAAAAGAGATTAAAAGATTAAATGATTAAATTTAAAAATTGCAAAGTGATAATACTGAAATCAAATAGAAGTTAAATCAATAAGTTTAAGCATATCAAGAGTTGAATAATCATGCTGAGAAAAATTTCACTGAAGCATAATAAAAATGGTTTTCTCTTTGTAAAGAATTAATGGTAGTATCAAAGGATTTATAAAAATATGTTGATACCAATTAATCTATACAAAACCAATAGAAGATTCAAAATTTAAAAAAGAAGCTTCTCTAGTATGAAAAATTCCTCAATCAAGATTTTGAAGATTTGGTGAATAAATCATAAGACATTTCTCTATTCGAAAAAGCCAGCATGGCTGAATAAGAAATATCAAATATAGCTCATAATTAATGTAATATCATTATCTAAAATAGAATTACCAACCCCTATTAAATCAAATTAAATTGAAGAATATGTACCATTGAATTATCCCAAAATAATTCAGCTATTTACAAAATCTAACAATTTTTAACATGTGGCAAATGTGTTGTAAGCTTTGAGATGGAGAATAACTAGAGCTAAAAATGCTCTCTTAAGAAGATAAGTGGTTGTGGCTTATGCAACTCATGATATCATAGGAACACACTCCAAAAATATATTGTTAGCTTAATATTTAATTTTAAAATCTCACCCTTTAGTTTAATGTTAAACCTTAAAACTATTAAATGCTTTAGCATCAGATTATCATGGACGATCATATTTAACTGTCAATCCAACACTTATTAAGTTTTTAGTCGATCTAATTAAAAAAGAACAATCAGATAGTCTAATTAGAAAGAATGCTATTGGTGCCCTTTAAAAAATGTCATTGAGAAAACAAAGTTAAACCTTCATGCTTGAAAACAACATCATTTATCATACATTGATAATTCTTAAAAATGTAAAAAGTTCACATTATTTTAGGAACAAAATAACCTCAGTGAATATACTTATGAATATATTACTGCATTGATTATGAATCTATCCTTAAGTTCTAGAGGGAAAGATGAGCTAACTTAGCATAAAGAATTAGCTTTTGAAGTTCTATACGAACTTATTGATTATCCTAATGATCAAATTAGAACCTTTACTAATGGAACATTTTATTCATTGTTCAGTAGAAAGATTATTAGAGATTATGCTTACAGTCTACAAATTCCATAAGAATTACCAAGGCTTTTGGAAAATTCAGATGAAAAATTCAAGAAACAAATTCAATATATGATTGCCTAGTTACAAGCTGATGAGGATGATTATGACTAATCTCAAATGGAAGAGGAAAATGATGTTGATGATCTCGAAGATGAAGAAGAAGAGTGTATAGGAGATGACGATGAAGAAGATGATCTGAATAATTAAGATAATATAGTTGGAGAAGAATTGTTATAAAAAGACTTTGAATTAGTTGGAGATGAGGCAGAAAATCAAAAATTAGTCATGGATTCTATCATTTTAAAAGAAGTTCAGTAGATAAGAGAGTCTTAATTAGAAAGAATGCCAGTCGGATGTAAACTATAAATATTTATTATTAGAAATCCCCTTCTATAATGACACAAATGATAAAAAATATAATCAAAAAGCTCAATAACATCACAATCAATAAAAGCAATCAATTTAAGGACAAGGACAATAAAACATTAATTATAATGATATTCAAGAATTTGTTTCAAAACCTAAAATTCCTAGAACCCCTCCAGGAGGATTGAAAAAATGATATTACATAAATATACTTACAGATCAAATTATTTTCATTGTTATTATTGTTTCTCTAAATTAGTATATTATATTAAAAGTAAATAATAAAATCATTTCAATTCAAATATTTCTATCATCTCAATATTCCAATTTGTTCCTCTACCTGCTAGAATACATTCATTATCAAGTTCTGAATAAATATCATATGAATAACCTAGGTTAGAAGAAGAATTTTTGATATTTTCAAAATCTATCAACAAATCTTTGCAATCCTTACCAAATCCAATCTTAGAGTGATTTAGAAACAAAGAATACCTAGTACATTCTTCTTTTGGATAAAATTTCATAGGCTAAAAAATTTTAAACAATTAATACTGGAATTCTATAAACATTATCTAATGAGAAGATGTAGCAATCTTTACAATTATTATAACCAGTAGTTGGATAATCTACATTATAGTAAAAACCGAATTTGCATGAATTGGTTGTGTAGATAAATCCTAATACCTTATTTTATTTGGGCATTTGATATTTTTAACCTAATCTGTATATTAATGTTGCATCGTCTAATGGTGGCAAAAATGAAATAAAAATATTGGAAGAGTATGTTTTCTCATAGGAATCCTTTTAGTTTTCCTTATTCTCATTATTAGGAATTTTCTTCATATTGCTTAACAGATTAACACTTTAATTATTTTTCCTAGTAACTCGTTTTCCAAAATTCTTAATCTCTTCAGTTAAAATTTTAATATTTCCAAAATCCATAATTTTATCGTCTTCATATTACTCTAACTACGAAAAAGGTAATTGTTTTAACTTATTGAAATCGCTGTTTTTCTTCATAATATTTAGTCTTGATTCACATTCTTAATAAAAATCCAATTTCTTTTATAAAATCTCAGTTAGATTACTCTATAGCGAATTCTATTTCTCTTAGAGTAAATTGATCAATTCTCCTATTTAATGTTCAATAAATTGCTTCATATATATTTACTAATTATGGATAAAAGAGATGCTCCTCTAACAAATTTTTAACAAATCGTCAACTTTTTTTTTATTTTATTGCTAATATTACCCAGATAACTTTTTATTACAAGTTTAACAAGGCTCTAAAATACCTTTTTTACAGTTTTCATCACATCTATAAGATTTACATTCGAAATCCTTATTAACTGCCTTTTAATTTATACAAACTGTGCATAAATTATCCATATATTATAAAATGATTATTAATTTAATGTTAATATGTTAGACTCACAAGAATAACAAGAATATTGATAAATTTTAACACATACTTAAAAAAATATAAATTTTTTATAAAAGAATTAAATGCTATCGATACAAGTTGTGAATTCTTCATAAGTAACTATCAATAATAAGAGTATTCCTTTTTTCATACATGAATTATTCTTGTACTTCAAACTTTTAATTATGATAATGCATAGACATATATAATATTTTAAATTCTTTCTTTAAGATCTTATGAATTTTAAGTAATTTTATTAATAAAATCAGACTGATTAGTTTAATGAATTTAAACTTATAATCGATATAAAAAGTAATAGAATTAATAGGGAATAAAAATATATATTATAAAAATTGGACGAATATTCGTTAATAGAATTAGATGAAAAAAGTATTTTTTTGAAATTAAAAAATAAATTAATGAGTATTGATATTCAAATAATTAAAAAAGTTTAATAAAGAGGGGAATATAAAAAAATAAAACCTGAATTAAAATTTTAAATATTATAAGAACTTGAATTTAATAGTATTAAAGAATTATCTAAGAAATATGGCATTGCTAGATAAACGATTGCCTCTTATAAGAAAGCAAAGGAACACATATACGACAGATTTAAGGGCGAAGTTTTATCTTTAGTCTATTATTTCGTTGATATGCGTTTGGAGGGTAATCCTACTTTATCAGAGCAAGCCATAAAGAAGGATATTAAATTGTTATTAAAGACTAGAGAATATTTCATCTATTCTGAGATGAATTTCTTAAAAGACTATATTCCAGAAACAAAAAAATATTCTCAAAAAAAGAGAATTATTCGATTTGTAATGAAATAGTCATTGTTTTATTTTAATTAATAAAAGTAAAAGTAATTGAGTAGAGTTGATATTCAGATTCCTTAATAATAATAGTAAATAATCTAAATCTAAGATCAGAGAATTTAGTAATAGAATTCTGAGTAAGAAGTCTAAATTAAATTTCCTTATTGGTATGTAGATGAGAGTTCATACATTTATTGTGATTTGCCTGATGAATGGTAAATTGAATGAACTTGAGTCATTTTTTATATTATATTAATTGTATATAAAATAAGTTTGTTACAAATTTTCGTAATATATTCTTAATATATATTAAAATAAAGGAAAATAATATATAAATTTGAAGTGTTTGAAAAGATGAATAAAAAAAGAAAGAAAGATTGATTTGCTATTATTAAGAGTTATGTTACTATTAGAGGTTACGTTATTATTAATGAATACTATATTGATTTGAAAAAGTAAATATAATTATTTTTCTATTAAATAGATTAATGGTAAAAAAGCAAAAAAACAAATAATTGAAAGTAGATAATAAATGTAATGTGATTAATATTAAAAATACTTATGAATTAAGAATTAAATCAAAATATTTGGAGGAAATTTTATTAAGGTATTGAGTTAGATAAAGCAGAATAAAATTACGTTGTTTCTCTTCTACCTCTAAATTCAAAAGGTGTTAGAATTGATATGTATGTTTATTCAAATGTTTCGAGAAAAATGTATTATATTCATTTATTTGAAACTAAGCAAGATGTATTAAAGTATTATTTGAAATTATTTCTTATATTTAAGGAGGAAATTAAAGAATCTCTATAATTAAAAGATCAATTATGTAGATATGATGAAAAATATTAAAATAATCTAGCACTTTTTAGAACTAAAGGATTAAAATTAAAAAGTATGAGAAAACTAATTGAGAGCTTTGTAAATCACAAACCTATATGCACAGGAATATTTGATACAAAATAATATGTATTCATAATGATTATTTTTAGGTATTAAGAAATAATATTTCATGTACTTTTAATATTAATTTACATTGGGAACCAGAAAAACATAGACCTATTTTATTAGATGATAGAATAGCATTTTTAAAAGAAGAAGAAAAAACAATTTAAAAAAAAGATGATGTTTAATAATTATCTTGGATCTCTTATAAATTACATTAATCAGAAGTGAAAAAAAATAAAGTCATTATTTTAGAAGATAATGAATAAAAAATTGAGTTTATTAAAATTGATTGAACATTTATGTAATTTTATAATTAAGTCAATCTGAATCTTATGATCCTTGAATATTTCCTTGAATTTAATAATAATTATCTCCAATTTTCTACATTTATTTTTTTGCTTTAATTCTTCTTTAATGCCAAAGTGTTAATACAATACTCAATATTATATGTAGCTTTTATAAATATCAATTTTACAATTAATGCAACAAAAATAGCTTCTTTCAATTTCGTTGGATCTGATTTCGGATATTTATAAAAGTTTGGTTAAAATTCAACTATAAAGTAAAGCGATATCTAATTTAGGATTATTACTATTATATTACAAAAAAAGGAATTGCAAAAACACAAACCACATTCATAAATTTTACACAATCCATTTTTTTAATTATATTAATTATTTACTTTAATCACATTTCACTATTCCTTATTCCATATATAATTCATTTTATCATCTCTTCATTACCATCTTCAATCAATTCATTCATCTATCATAATTAACCATAAACATAAAAAGGCGATTTCCAATAATATGATTTAATTTATTGCAAACACTTAAACAATTTGGTTGAATATTAATAAGTAGCTAACTTAAATGTAAAAAATAATAATATAAATAAATCACTGTTAAGTTTTCGTTAATCTCTTTATTTTAGTTCTAAATATTGATAAAATTCTTATTTATTTTTAAGCAGTCATTAAAAAAATGATTATTTATATGTATGTTATTCGATACATATTCTGTTTTTGTGCTATTATCTTGTAATTCAAAAAGGCATAATTTAATATAAAGAGTTGGTCAACCTTGTAAAAAAATTTATATGAAAACCAAAACACAAATTTATATTTTTCTGAAATAATTTATAGATTAAAAACTACAATTATATAATTATAATCAAGATTTTTATTTTGCATATTGCTATTAATTACAATTAATAATTTACATACAAAAAATAATAATAATATAAATGTAACTTAATACAATTCTGGAATATAGTCATTTTCGAAAAGGGTTTCTTAATTTTGGGAATTGCATTTTTTAAAGTCTTTAATAAAATAGATGATTACTAGTTAGTAATTGAAAGATCAGGTTTTATAAAATATTCATGTTTTAAACAACAATTTGCCTTAGGTCGAGTAGATTATTGAGAAAGCATAGATTTAAGTAAGTCTAAAGTTAAAGGACATGTGATTGATTTATTTAGTTTATAAGCATTCTGTGAATTTAAATCTTTTAATTGTTTTTATTCTAAAAATTAAGGGTATATTCTAGTTCCAGACAATAAGATGTGAAATATGCTTCCAACACTATAAATATCACTTGAGTAATCATAATATTGATCATTCAAAATTTCAGGGGCAATATATCCAAGAGTACCGCATTTGATTGACTTCGCTTTTGAATCATTTATAAATGCTGCACATCCGAAATCAATTATTTTTAGTGATTTAATATTGTTGAATTCTGTAAACATAATATTGTCTAATTTAATGTCACGATGGATTATTTCTTATTTTTGAAGATGTCGTAATCCCTTTAAAATTTATTTCATGATAATTTTAACTTCCGAATCTGTTAATTAAAATTACTTTTAAACTAAAAAATCATAAAGTGTTCCGCCTTCTTAATATTCAAAAACAAGTGCAATTAGCTCATGTTCTATAAATAAGTCAATTAAAGATATTATATTTCTATGTGGAAAGTTAGATAATTTACAATTTGTCTAAATTTCTGGGACAATATCTTCCTATTAAGTAAAAATAAATTTTACAAAATTTATCATCTTTCCTTCATAAATCTTGGCAACTTTTTTCTAATTCGAACCAATCTCTTGACAAAGTACAACCTTAAAATATTAACAGAAATTACTTTGCATTGTTTACTTTACTTTACTATTCTTTCAACCATGTATTTTTTATAGAAGTGGCATTCATTATATGCAATCATCATCTTAGTAGAAACAGTAGCCTTTGAATTCTTATCATAACTTTCTAAATATTTCTAGTTCGAATAAATGGATGTATTTGAGTAGCTAATAAACCTAGAATTTAGGTTTAAAAATGTATACCTGTTCTCAGTCTCTTAGATTGTTCGATTACTTTATTGCTATTTTAAGACTGGCCCAATTTCTTCCTGGTATTAAATGTATTAAAATACTGAAGACAATTAGTTTTTAATTTGAAATTTGTTGCTGCCTTCTTTAGATGAATACTAATGATGAAGATTGAGATTTTGAGTACTCATATATTTTTTTAAATATAGATAAAATTTAATACAAATACTTTTAAATATAATTGGATTTTGATAGGAAAAATTATTAAATCAAACAATTCGACTTTCTTGTATTTTAATTATTTTCCACTTTTCAGCCTTGATATTGAAATTTGTGATTCAAAATACATTTGAATACTTCAAATTTAACCACTAAGACTATTCGTTTTATCCAAAAACATAATCTAATTATAATTTTTGATTTTCAAAAGTGATATCCAGGTCTCTTATGCAAAATTCAAATGATGAGGATAATTGATGCTATCATTAAAATCATTTTAAATAATTTAAGTGATACATCAAGTCCAAACGATTTATCTCAATTATTTATAATAATTAATGAGGAGTCTTTAGAAATACAATTATTATAAACAATTAAGTAAATATAAACAATAATTTAAAGGTTATAGATCATAGATTTTTAAGTCAAAACTTTTAAAAGAAATTTATTTATATTTTTAGGAATTATAAGAAGTAATTTAATTTAAAAATATACTAAAAATCAGATATAACAATAAATTAAGTATGTATTCGAAAGTTTCTTTTTTTTGATTTGGTTAAACACTATAGAATTTGTAAGAAGGTTTCTATAATTTGAACGAATTTAAGAAGCTTCAAGCCTTGAGTTATTCGAATTTAATTTTCAATAGAAATATAATGAATCATAAATATTTAAATAATCATAATTAAACCTTAAATTATTAGATTCAAAAATTTTTCAATGCGAAGTAAAAAATTTGAAATTTAGTCATAACTAAAAACTTGATTAGCTCTCTTCTGAGTTGATTTGTTTAAATTTAAGCTATTTAACTCTTCAATAAATCTTTATTATATCCTCAACCTAAATATTTAGTTATATAAAAAATATCAAATTTACAATAAAAAGTTTCGTTTTCAAAATACAACAATAAGATAATATTTATGCTATTTTTACATATTGTTACAGAAATACAATATAAACTTATAATTAATAATGATAAAAAAACAATAAAAATAACACTATGTAATAATTTATCGTTCAATAATCTTATTATGAACTTTATCAATATTCAAATAGAAATTAAAAAATAGCAAGCAAAATAATAAGATTTGAAATAGATTATCTTAACAAAAAATAGTATTAATTAAATAAATTTAATGAAATATGCTGAAAAAAAAATAATTTGATAATCAGGAAATATCTCTAAGTTAAAATGAAATAAAAGTTTGAATTAAACTCGTATCAATATCATATGAAATAGTTAACAAATATCAAATTTGATAAGAAATTGTTTTAAAGTTAAACAAAAATAATTAAATCTAAAATATATCCTTATAAATGAGATCAAAATGTAGAAACTAAAAGAAGAAATAAAGAATTAAA